>CM076569.1:753875391-754310709 GCA_034641835.2 Pinus albicaulis
ATAGAAAACTAAGATGTAACTCAGAAGGATTACTGATGTGCGCAGTTACGATTTAGAATTGCTTTGTCCATTACTCAGGAAATCAAAATGAAAACTACTTAATGAAGCAAATTGTGAAAATGAAATACTTTTGTGTTTTTATCAATGCTTGACGTGTTCAAAATACTAAAGATTAAACTAGAAACCAGTGAACTAAATACCAATCAAAAGAATTAACTAACTGTGATGAAGAAGAGACTATTCATGAAAATAAGTTAAAATTAACATAACCAGAGACTAAACTAATCTTACGACTCTCTAGGTGGGCTTCCTGTTGAGTGCAATCACGAAATCAACTATCTAAATATTCGATCACACATTAATCAAAAGAACAAAGTGCTTTGTATTAAATGTCGAAGTCTTCAATAACAAATGATTACAAATTTAAAAAGAATAACAATGTTTATTACTTCACCTCAAGTCCTTTTATGATCCTCTATTAAACAATTGTCTTAAGAGTCATAAGAAGAGAAACAAGTTTCTACTTTGACAACTAAGAAATTAAATCAAAATCAGAGTCTTTATCCTCTTTATTTGCTACTGAAAGAGAAAATCATGAGAATATTTTGATTTGACATATCAACTACAAAAAATTCTCATTCAGTTCCACGCTTGCTTGATAATGCCACAATCCTCCTTCAAATCCTGCACACAGTTGAAGTATTATAACCAGAGTTGACTTCTGGTTTGACCATTAGATCTCTTGAATCAGGTGCGTTTCCATATCGCTATGGTACGTGGATTTCCATATGTTGATATTTTTCCATCTATTTATATCATTTATTCCTTCTCCAACATGCTAGAACTTGTCTAACCATGGATGTAGTTGTAGACTCTTCGATTGCTATAGAAACGTTTGATTAAATTTCATAAAGAAACAATACATTATAAACCATGAATGACTGATACCTTTTATGATGTTTGAGCATATATGAGAAGACCTTTCAACTTGAAAATGTAGCAAAATTATCATGAAAATGATGAAAGGGAAAGAAAAAGGGTTATAAAAAAGAAGACAATTTTGGACTTCAACATTTCCCCACACATATGGTTTTGCATGTCCTCATGCATCAAAAACTAAAAATTTGTTAAGCATTTCATTCATTGTACTATCTTCGAAGCTTGGATCAAGACATCCATGCTAGTGCCTTCCTTTTGCTTCTTAACATTGAATGCTACTATTGGTTTCTTCATTAAAATCTTGCTTTTCAACCCTCTGACTTTGTTTCTAAGGAACCTATTGTTAGCCTTGAGTTTAATGTTCTTCTTATACCAGTGGTACAAATGCAAAAATATGTTATCATTTTGAGTCCTCGGGATTTCATTATATACTTTTATTGCCTCATGCTCTTGTTTGAGATGCTTGTTCAATGCTTCTAACACATATATATCTTGTTTTAAAGTATCTTCGATCTTATATTCTTTTGGAAGAATATCATCAGTCAAAGGAACTTCTTCATTGAAAGTATTTTCATATTCATTTTGGAGAGGGGAATTTGCCTTTTTTTGTGCTCTTTTCTCGAGTGATTCCACATAATCATAGATCTGTTGTTGGGCGGGGTCGATTTCAGGTGTCTTCCTGGTTGGACTTGGAGTCTAATAAAGCGGTGATGCTCTAGTTTCTTCACTAGCGCCTATGATATCCCTCCTCAAGGTGAACTATCTTCGGTGACTGTATGCTTAAGTGCTTAGAAATGCATTTGCTCCTTCTCATGAGTTTTACTTCTGTCTCCTTTGTCTTTTGGATTCTTTCTATTTTTTTTGTTTTCCTCTGTTCCTTAGCCATTGGTTCTGCTTCTCTTTCTCCAGACTGCTTGACACTTGTTTTGGCTTTATTCCTTCTAACATATTCTTTTTCATTTTTCTTTCTAATATTTTCCAAGAACTGACAAAGAGGAGTGTCATCTTTAGGTACCTTTAGTTAGGTATCCATTTTCTCTGCTTCACTAACATTCAAACACTCTTCTTCATTAATGGGTTCAGGGTTAGGGTTTGAGGCTATTCTGTGTCGACTTCTTTTAGTTTTTGTAACCATTTCTTCCTCCTGAGCTTCTATGAAATGATTGTAGACCAAAAATATTTTCTAATTGTCTCCCTAGCCGACAGATGTGCTTCAATAAGGATTTTACTTAATCCATAGTGATATAGGGAATTGTCAAGGGTTTTCGACTCTAATTGTACACTAGAAGCCATTATCTTGTGACTAAAAAGTAGTAAGTACGGTAAATTTAATTCATTTCCTTTATTGAAATGCATTAAGAGTCGAACCTGGTAGAAAAGCATGGTGCCATATCTCCCCTCACAAGTTAAATTTTTTTGAATGACTAGCAACAAATTCCTCCATTTGGTTTTCAATGAATTCACTAGTATCCCCTTTTTGAAAGTAGAAGTATCCATACCTGGGTCTCAGAGGAACTCTATCTACTCTTTTTCCTTGATTTCCCTATTTTTGAACCAACTCTCTCCATTCCTAGGTAACTCTGTTGCTTCTACCACTATGGAATTTGTGGGTATGAGCTATATGTCACCAATCTCTGCCTTTACTCCATCAAAAGCCCATGAAAATGATTTCGTAACCTCTGTCTCATGCCCATCGAATTTATCAAAGGAATTGAGCCAACCCACCTGCTGCAACTGATCCTTAACCTGAGGATGTGCCCGAAGGAATTTTACCCTGTTGGGCTCTAAGATGACAATGCAACCATGGTGTGGGAGGAGTTTCGACCCTGGATTTTCTCTCTTTGACAAGGGTGGTGGAGGTAAATGGTAAGATGGTCGATAAGGTTGGATAGTCTGAGGATTTCAAGTGAGGGTGAAACAGGTTGCTTGTGGCGGTGTTTGATTCATAATTAAACTTCTCCTTTTGTGTTAATGCCATGATCCTTATATCCAATTTTATAATATCGTTAGAATTTAGGCGATTTTGGATATATTTTGATGTGACAGCTTGCGATATGATGACTGTGTAAGGTTGTAACGGGTATGACTATAAAATTATAGCAGCAGGCGGTATTACACGGTTTAGGATTTTCCCAACCTTTATATCTATAATGTTTATTCAATGAGTTTAAAAACATAATGATCTTAAATGAAAAATAATCTAACATCCTAGTTACATACTGTTGAGATTTTGTATAGTTGTTGTAGCATCGGGTGTGCTCTAGCCTTGAAATTTTGTGGAGGGGCTAGGACACACTTGAACTCCAAAACCCATAAAGTGTTTTGAAGAATTTCAGTTGGTGTTCAATTTATTCAAATAATTAATTATTTTAATGGATATCCTAAGTCTAAACTTAGGAAAATTAAATAATTAAAGTGAATTAATTAACACATGTGCTGAAATGTTCTAAAAGACACATATCAAGTAGTATTTTAATGTCAACTGTTGATGAGTGTTTTAATCTCAGTCATTGAAGGGTTCAATGAAAAAGTATAAGAGAAAGGCTTGAGGGTTAGTTGGAGATAAACACACAATTGCAGAGTTGAGAAATAGATCTGGAATTCTAGGGCGGGGTTGCTAAGAATTTCCGGAGAAATTTTCTGCAGCGAGGGGTAGTATTGGCTAAGGGGATGATCTGATCCCGAAGCCAAGAGTCAGTAAGAGGTAGAGGAGCAGCAACAAGGACATCGCAGGGAAGCACAACAACAACTACACAGGTGCTACACAACTACTACGCAGGACAACACTGAGGCTCCAGAGGGCTTCAAAAATTACGCAAAGGGTCTCCAGGGCCAACGTAAGGCCTGCTTCACCCTCTTAGGAGTTACACAGTCCCTCTCTAGGAAGCGCAGTGGAATTATGAGGCTAGCAGGGTTGACGTTAGGGCTTCAGGGGTAGCGTTGGGGTTTCTAGGGCCGGATCTAGGCTGAGTCTTGTAAATCCTGTTTGAGGGAGTGGATCAGTTAGATATTTGGTTCTAGAAAAATAGGTTAGTTGTAGATTTGATTTATTTTATTCTCTGTCGGGTTTTCCAGATCTGGAACCTAGATTTACTATACTCAGAATCTACTTAATAAAATAAACATTCATATCTGCTGCTTTGGTTTTCTCGCTTTGGGTTTTTCTGGGGACTTATGCCCAAAAATATGTGTGTCACTTTGTTGGATGAGCGTATTATTCATTAAATGATTTGCATGTGTAGACTGTAGTTGTGTTTATTTCAGTATTTTCTGAATCTAGTTTCTGTAAATAACTTGTAATATTTTAAACCAAGTAGGAGAAATAAACCATGATACTGTAGTAGAATTTTCACATGGTTTCAGAGCGATAGCAGATCAAGCTTAATCTCCAGCAATTAGCTGAAGAAATATTTTTCTGCAGGGTGGCATAAGAAGCAGCAAATCCAGAAAGGGCATCTTGACTGCATGAGAATGCAGATCAAGGAGAGGATAACGTTGAAGCTGCAAAAGGCCATCAGGCTTACGCAGACCCTTCCCAGGGAAGCGTAAGGACTGCGTCACCAAGTATGGGGTTACGCAGTTCACTTCTAAACAACATTGAATCTACACTGGGCCAGTCAGTAAGATGCAGTCCAGTCACTTCTTCAGCTACAGAAATTTTTTACCAAGATCTAGAAGAAGTGCTTCAGATCTTCAGCAACGCTGGTGTGGTGGAGATTCTACAGGTGTAGAATTGTGCCTAGCTAAGTCAAAAAATGCGAGAGGAAGACATTTACTTAGGAGATCTGAGCCAAACCGATCTGAGATTCGATCAGGAGGATTAGAGTGTGTTGTTTGATTGTGCTTGGGTGAAATATTTCCAGGAGGGAAATCAGTCTTCAACAAAAGACGTTATTAGAAGGTTTCTAGTCAGCAAGAAACCCAGATCCAAAGGGAGAAGAAGTATTGTTTCGATCATATCTGAGAAATATGGCTCGATATGGACTGAGGGATCAGGATAGATTGGATGACATGTCCAACTATGTTATCTGGAAGGCCAGAATCTTGTCAGTTCTGGATGAGTATGGTCTCAAAGGTCATTCATAGAAGGTTCTTGTTGTACCAACCGATGCAGATCCACTAAACAAGTATGAAGAATATCAAGCGCAAACTAAGAGTTTGATCATAAACGGAGTCAAGGACCACGTTATACCTCATATTGCTGGAAAGACTACAACAAATGACATGTGGGTAGCCTTGGACACGATGTACCAAGGAGGCTCTATCCAATGAATAATACTTCTGGAGAACCAGATGCGGTTGTTCCAAATGATGAAGGGTCAAGAGATAGATCCATTCCTCTTCAAGCTTCAAGCTATCCGATATCAGTTGATCGCCATATGTGCTACTCTAGATGAGGGGCTCTTAGTGAGGACTGCCCTGAATGCAGTCTCTGAAGAATGGGAAACGTTTGTCCAGAGCATTATGGGAAGGGAAGCGTTACCATCATGGGCAGACATGTGGGCTATCCTCTACCAAGAGGAGATCAAGAGGGTCACCAAGAGGTATAATATCATTGGTGGAAGCAGAAAAGCAAAAGTCAAAGAGGAGGAGGATGATGCAGTCCTTGCATTGAAGGAAAAGAAGCAGAAAGGGAAGAAGAAGAAGTACCTTTCCAAGGTCCAGTGCTTTAATTGTGGCGATCTTGGACACTTCGCCAACACTTGTCCTAAGAAGAAGGAAAAAGGAGCTTATGATTCCAAGGCAGTAACCGCAAAGGACGATGGATTTGATGATGATGCAACCATGAGTGCTCATGTGCCTCAACAAAAGAGTTGGGGTGACAAGGATGTAGAGCATCTACAGACAGTATGGCGGGATCCTTGAGTCAGCCCTACTCTTGGATCACATACGAGCTACGGGAGCCTTAAGACGGTAGCAGGATGAGTTGCAGAAGGTCACATTGAAGTAGAAGGTGAGCTGAAGAGCTGAAGAGGGACCAACGTAATGCAGAGGCAACAACAACATGAAGGCAAAAACGCAGAGGGGTTGATGGGACTTCAGCAACGCAAAGAAGTTGTGCTCACACAGTGCAGTGTTGCAGCATAACAGTGCCTCCAAGAGGACAACGTAAATGAACATCCAGGGAGCTTTAGTGATGGAAGGCAACCTGACTTATCTGTCAAACAGTTGGGAATAAGCCTTTCAGTTTCTTACTTCTCGGCAACCGAGTTGCAGTGCAACAGTTAGCAGCAGTAGTGCTATGGGCAACATGATGCAGTAAGTTGAGAGGGAGTTGTAGTACAAGTGTGGCAATGTCAGTGGAAGTGGAATCAACAATAGTACATAGAGCAATAGTGTAGTGGATGGATGGCATCAGGCCAAGCACCATCAACACAGAATCCAACTTCAAAATCTTGTAGTGCATGGTGTGAATGCATTGCTAGAGCACACTCTGTGCTAAGAGGGAGTGTTGAGATTATGTATAATTGGTGTAGCATCGGGTGTGCTCTAGCCCTGGAATTTTGTGGAGGGGCTAGGAAACACTTGAACTCCAAAACCCAGAAAATATTTTGAATAATTTCAGTTGGTGTTCAAGTTATTCAAATAATTAATTATTTTAATGGATTTCCTAAGTCTAAACTTAGGAAAATTAAATAATTAAAGTGAATTAATTAACATATGCGCTGAAATGTTCTAAAAGACATAGATCAACCAGTATTTTAATCTCAGCCATTGATGAGTGTTTTGATCTCGACCGTTGAAGGGTTCAAAAAAAAATTATAAGAGAAAGGCTTGAGGGTAAGTTGGAGATAGACACATAGTTGTAAAGCTGAGAAATAGATATGGACTTCTAGGGCGGGTTTGCTAAGAATTTCTGGAGAAATTTTCTGTAGTGAGGGGTAGTATTAGCTAAGGGGATGATCTGATCCCAAAGCCAAGAGTCAGTAACAGACAGAGGAGCAGCAATAAGGATAACGCAGAGAAGCATAGCAGAAGCTACGCAGGACATCGTTGAGGCTCCAGAAATTACGCAGAGGGTCTCCAGGGCCAGCGTAAGGCCTGCATCACCCTCTCAGGGGTTACACAGTCCCTCTGGGCAACACCATGGCATTCTGAGGCTAGCAGGGAAGATGTTGGGGCTTCAAGGGCAATGTTGGGGTTTCTAGGGCCACACCCAAGATGATTCTTGTAAATCCCGTTTGAGGGTGTGGATCAGTCAGATATTTGGTTCTAGAACAATAGGTTAGATGCAGATTTGATTTATTTTATTCTCTGTCGGGTTTTCCAGATCTGGAACCCAGAGTTACTGTACTCAGAATCTACTTAATAAAATAAACCCTCATATATGCTGCACCGGTTTCCCCGCTTTGGGTTTTTTAGGGGACTTATGTCCAAAAATCCACGTGTCACTTCGTTGGATGAGTGTATTATTCAGTAACTGATCTGCATGTATAGACTGTAATTATGCTTATTTCGGTATTTTCTGAATCTAGTTTCTGGAAATAACTTGTAATATTTTAAATCAGGTAGGAGAAATAAACCATGATACTGCAGTAGAATTTTCACACATACCTCTTTTAAATTTGATATATTTTCCTTTTTTATAGGTTCTAGAAGCTTCTTTCAATGTAGATTGATTTTGGCTATAGAATTTGAAGTTGGATGCAAAATTTAAAGTTGGTTGCACAATATCACTAATTCAGTAGCTATTCTTTTTAAGAATTTGTTTTTGTTGATGGAATGGAATCTTATTGTTGTTTATTTCTGATCTAACTTGAATAAAAATAGGTCTTAAAAGTGTAGCTTTAGACCTGAAAATTTATTACAAAAAGAGGGGTAACAAGAAAATGGGAAAGAGACAAGGAATGTGAAAATCTAAACCGCCAATTTTTTTAAAATTTCATTTAAGATTTTTTTTATAGAAATGTATAGACAACAATGTTGGTTTTCATGTCTATACTTATTATTTTAAATTTTCCTCTTTTTTTTTTCTTAAAAAAAAAAAAAAAAAAAAAAAAAGACAATTGGGTTGGAGGATGAGGAGAAAAATATAGTTTCTCAACCAACTTGAATTAGAATTATCTTTCAAATATTTGACAAATCATTCTCTTGTTAATGGTTTATGATATAACCTTAATCTAATATCACCATTAACAAGGAAGGTATTTTTTTCTTCATCAATTGTTTTGATTATGACAACTCCAATATCAAGGACAATATCTATCTCATAAGGACCAAGCCAATGACTTTGAAACTTTCCTTGAAAATCTTTGAGTTTAGAGTAAAAAAGAGGAGCCAAATCTCCTGGTTTGAACCTTTTAGCTTTGATCAATTTGTCATGCCATCATGATATTTGTTTCTAAACTATGTTGTTTCTTTAGATAACATCATGTCGAATCTCATCTATCTCATTCAATTGCGCTAACCTTTTTTTTTGAGCTTCAAATAGATCAAGGCCCAATTTTGTTGTTGTTCTAAATATATCCACTTGGAACTCAATTGGAAGCAAACCTTGCTTCCCATAGACAAGATCATAGGCAATATGTCTAGTTGTATTTCTCCATGTGGTATGTTATGCCCATAGTTCCTATGAAAGCCTTTCTACCCAATCTCTTATATGCAAATGCATAATCTTGGTTAGAATTGCTTCAAGTACCTTATTGGTGGATTCCACTTGCCCATTTCCTTGTGGATGATATGGAGTAGACTTCCAATGTTTTATTTTGTATTTCTCCATTATTATCCACACCAAATTGATTACCTTGATCTGTGTTGTGAAACCAGCTCCAAAAATAGAAGAAAAGAGAGATCAACACCTTAGAAATCAGCCACTTCGAGGGGGAAACCTCCAATACATTACATAAATGAAAAATTCTTGGATGATACAAATGACCAAAACCTCCTTCTATATATAGGAGTCCATGGGGCCACAATATAATCCTATCCGACCTAACAATAATAATGTAAGGGCACAATAATACAAATATTTGGGTTACAAGGGTACAACGATAAAAATAAGGGGGCTACACTAATAATAATAAGGGACTAAACTAGTAATATAGGGACCTAACATGCACCTCTCCTTCAAAAAAGTGTTGTCCTCAACGCTTGAGTATCTCTGGGTGCTTCTATATAAAATTCTCATCCTTCCATGTAGAATCTTCAGTGGGTAAGTTCTTCCACTTGATGAGATACTCTGAAATTGCTCGATTTCATAGCTGTCGAGTTCTTGTTTCCGTGACTGCTTCAGGTTCCAATATTATTTTTCCTTCCTCATCAAGTTCTGGAAATATTATTTGAACTAGAAGATTTTCACCTATAACCTTCTTTAAGCATGAAACATGGAAAATTGGATGCACTCGCGAAGAAGCGGGAAGCTCCAATTTGTATGCCATAGTACCAATATTTTGCAACACCTTGTAAGGACCATAGTACTTTGGAGATAATTTATTATCCTTCTTAGCTTGCTTAAGGGACATTTTTTTGTATGGTTGTAGCCGTAAAAATACCCAGTCTCCTACATCAAAACTTCTCTCGCTGTGATGTTGATCTGCTTGTTGTTTCATTCGATTTTGTGCCAAATTTAGGTTATCCTTTAAGAGTTGGAGAATTTCTTGTTGATGCTCTATGTGATCTTCCACTGCTTGAACCTTAGAATTTTCTCTTAAAGATGATGTGATGGACGGTGGATGATATCCATAAAGTGCATAAATGGGGTCATTTTTGCTGCAGTATGGAAGGAAGTGTTATACCACCATTCAGTGAGAGGTAACCACTTGACCCATTGTGTTTGTTTATCAGATACAAAACAATGAATATATCCTTCCAAACATTTATTTACTATCTCAGTTTGACCATCAGATTGAGGATGATAAGATGAGCTATGAGCTAATTGAGTACCCAAACAAGAAAATAACTCCATCCAAAAATTTCCGATAAAAATGGGATTTTATCGCTCACAATAACCCTTGGGCTTCCATGTAGCTTTTGAATTCTGTCCACAAATGTAGTAGCAATTGTACTTGCTTTAAATGGATGAGATAATGCACAAAAGTGTGCATACTTGGTAAGTCTATCAACTACCACCATGATGACACTCTTTCCTTCGGACTTAGGTAAACCTGTGATAAAATCCATTGAAATCTCCTCCCAAGGTTGACTTGGAATGGATAAAGGTTGTAGAAGTCCCGGGGTCTTAATTGTTTCCACTTTATTCTGTTGGCAAACCAAACATTTCGCCACAAACTTTTGAATATCAGATTTAAGGCCATCCCAAAAAAATTCTTTCTTCACCCTGTGGTAAGTTTTTAAAAATCCTGAGTGTCCTCCTAAAGGAGAAGTGTGCAATTCCAGAAGAATCTTTTGTTTTAGTTGGGAATTCTTACAAAGATATAAGCGATCTTTGTACCATAAGGAATCATTTTTCCAACTAAATGTATCGGATGTACTAGGATCTTGCTGCAAATTTTGAATGAGTGTCCACACTTCTTCGTCCTTCCTCCATTCATCCCTTGCTTCGGTTATCCAATCTGGTTGGATAATAGAAATGGCACAAAGCAATGCTTCCACCTCTTCATTCTTTCTTGAGAGTGCATCTGCAACAACATTTAGCTTCCCTTTTTTTGTAGATTATTTCAAAGTCATAACCCAACATCTTTGTGACCCATTTTTGCTGCTCTTCTGAAGATAGTCTTTGTTCCAAAAAGTGTTTAAGACTATCATGATCAGTTTTTACCTTGAAGTGTCTTCCCATTATGTAAGGTCTCCATTTCTTTAGTGCATGTAGTATTGCTAACATTTAATTATCATAAATAGCTTTCTGTAAATAATTTCCTTTGATTGGATGACTTTAAAAAGAAATGGGTCTTCCTTCTTGCATTAAAACAACACCAATTCCATTTTCTGAGGCATCACATTCCACAATAAAGGTTTTTGTGAAGTCTGGTGTAGCTAAGATCGGTGCTAGGCATATTGCCTCTTTAAGATGTTCAAAGGCCTTAGTTGCTTCAGGAGTCCATGAAAATGCATCTTTCTTCAATAATCCTGTTAGAGGTGTTGCTATTCTCCCATAATTCTTAACAAACTTGCGATAATACCCTGTTAACCCAAGAAATCCTCGCATCTTCTTTATGGTTGTGGGGACTTTCCATTCCTCAATGGCTTTAATTTTGTTAGGGTCTACCCTAACACCCTCGTGAGATACAATATGACCCAGTTATTCCACCTCTTGTACTCCAAAGAAAAATTTGGATGTTTTTGCATATAATTGTTTCTCCTGCAGTAGTTTGAGCACCATTTCAACATGTTGAACATGCTCCTTCCAAGACCTGTTGTATATTAGTATATCATCAAAAAATACTAGCACAAATTTTCTAAGGAAGGGTTTGAAAATGGAATTCATCAACCCTTGAAATGTAGAAGGTGCATTGGTAAGGCCAAAAGGCATAACAAAAAATTCATAATGACCCTCATGAGTTTGAAATGCTTTTTTTGAAATATCTTCAGTCTTCATTCTATTTTGATGATATTGTGAATGAAGATCTAACTTGGTAAAATAAATTGCTCCATGTAATTCATCCAATAATTCATCAATCACAAGAATGGGAAATTTATCTTTAATGGTGAGCTTATTGAGCTCCCTACAATCAGGACACATGTGCCATGATCCATCCTTCTTGTGCACCAATACTACTGGAGCAGAGAAAAAACTTTGACTAGGTTGAATTATACTAGCCTCTAACATTTTTGCAATCATACGTTCAATTTTTCTCTTTTGGACATAAGGATATCTATAAGGCCCGATGTTTGGAGGAACACTTCCTGGAATCAAATTAATAGCATGATCATGATCACATGGGTGAATCATACAGGAGATTTCAAGCATCTTGGAATGATTGACAAGGCTGGAGATACGGAAATGATTATTTCGGTGTGAACGTCTAGTGAGCATAATTGTGCAATTAGCCTCGTTGTTCTTTCTTTAGAAGCTTTGTCATGACATTAGAGCTTATTATCCTTCCCGGCTTCCCTTCAATACCCCGTAATTCGACTTCCTTTCCTTCTGAAAAAAATTTCAAAAAAAGTTCTTGAAAATTAAAAGCTACCGTCCCCAAAGATTGTAACCATTGTACTCCTAGTACAACATCAGCACCTCCCATAGGAATGGAAAGCATTGGACTATTCAATACATATTCCCCCATGGTTAGCTTGATATTATGGCATTTTCCAGAGCAATTTATAGTTCCTCAATTTGCAACCATCACTTGACATTCTGGTGTTGGGTATAGGAAACAATTCAATTCCTTGGCTACCTTACAATGAATAAAATTATGGGTGCTACCTGAATCAATCAACACTATTACCTTTTCTTCTTGATATGTCCTTCTATCTTGAGAGTTTGAGGAGTGGTAATTCCTGCCAATGCATTACACGATATGGTCGGACTCATTTCTTCCTCTTCTAGGGTTGGTTCTTGGTGTATATCCTCTTCTTTTGAATATTCTTGTTCATTTTCTTCTTCCTCTTCACAATCTATGTAAAATAATTTCTTCTCAGCACACTTATGACCTTTCGTGTATTTGCTATCACAACTGTAGCAAAGCCCTTTTGCTCTTTTTTCTTCCAATTGTTGTGGCGTCAACCTTGTAGGTTGTGGAAGTCTAGGAGTAGAAACACTTCCATCTTTATATATGTGAGTGGTAGGCTTCCTTGTCGCCATAATTTTACATTCAATTTTTCTTGCCAACCTGAATGCATTTTCCAATGAATCAGGTTCCCAAACGCGAACTTCATGTTGGATGTTATCTTTTAAATTCCCTATGAAGACATCAACCCTGTGTTCCTCTGGAATCTCTGTTACCCTTATATTCAATTTTTGGAAGTCCTCAATGTGCTCCACCACTGAACCCTTTTGTTTGAGATTTATCAATCGGCTAAAGAAGGTGTTGCTTTTTGTATCCTCATAATGTGCTATCATTTCCTTCGTAAAAATTAACCAAGTGATAATTTTTTTCCAGGAGAAAATCCATCGATACTATATAAATGTATTTTGTTCTAAATGTAAAGTTGCAATGCATACCTTTTGTGTGTTTTTCACATTATTGAGATCAAAATATTGCTCCATCTGTAGTATCCATGTTACGAGATCCTTGCCATCAAACTTCCTCATATCCATCTTTGGAATATGGTAGTTCTTCCATCCAACATTAGAGTTTATGAAATCACGATTAACATTTATTTTGTTCTCATCACGAGTTTCCTCTACTATATTTTCGCCATTAGGAAACATTTCTTGTATCAACTTTGCAAAACCTTCGATGTCTACTTTTAGATCATTCTTCATGTTTTCCATTTTTGCATCGATCTTAGCTTCCATGTCATCCATCTTAGCTTCCATGCCAACTTCCATGCCATCCATCTTAACTTCCAAACCATTAATCTTATCTTCCATGCCTTTCTTCAAACCATCCATCTTAGTTTCCATGCCTTTCTTCAAAACTTCCATTTCATTTTTTGTTGCTCTTTGCGATAGGTGCACTTGCCCTTGTAATTTTGATATCTCATGTTACATTTCTTCATCTTCATGAGTCATAGTAGAGCCTTATGAAGGCTTAATGGGTGTTGAATTCTTTTTAGAGGGAATTTTAGAACCCAATACTGATATCTATTCTTCAATATACCCTTGGAATAAATTCAAACTAATTTTTTCAAATGAGACTTATGTAATTCGAAAAAAAATACACACATTTTTCTTGCTTTTGAGGAGCTCGATATTGAAACTGAATTATCTCTATGATTTTGGATCTTCAATACCTGAAATGTGACCCTGAGGTAGCCCTATGAATCCTCTTTTGAATGCCACAGGTCTGACCTGATTTGGATTCTTCAAGGCAAAGTTATGTCCAATCTCCCACAATGACCTAATTATGGACTGGTTCAATAGAGAAAACTTGTACGACTTTCCACGTGTCACTGTTTCATCCTTCGGCTTTAAAAATTGATATACAGGAAACTACAGTCTGTTTACTTACAACCACTCTTTAAAGAATTCCAATCCGATGCTCAAAGAGAGAGTTATGAAGATTTTCCCACGATCACCTCTTTGAGATGAAATTTAGGAGCCTGAACAAGCCCTAACTTCCATAGATCCTACCTCAAAAATAATGAAAATCAATCTGCGGTGCCACAAGTTCACTCGAGCTTTCGGCAACTCTTGAAAATTTTAAACACGAAACAACAATAGAAAAAAGTTATAGCGAAAATTCGACGATGGCTTTGTTTGTATTAAATTAGAACACAGCAAAATTGTAGGTCATATCTCTGCAAACTATTGCCGTTCAAACTCTGAAATTTTGACGATGTTCTCGGTTTGGGCTTCTTACTCCTACGTTACCTTCTACAAACAACCCTGTAAAAACAGTTATAACGAAAATTCCACGATGACCTGTTTGGAGCAGCGAAACCCTAGAATCCAAAGCTCTAATACCAAATGTTGTGAAACCAGCTCCAAAAATAGAAGAAAAGAGAGATCAACGCCTTAGAAATAAGCCACTTCGAGGGGGAAACCTCCAATACATTACATAAATGAAGAATTCTTGGATGATACAAATGACCAAAACCTCCTTCTATATATAGTAGTCCATGGGGCCATAATATAATCCTAGCCGACCTAACAATAATAATTTAAGGGCACAATAATAAAAATATTGGGGTTACAGGAGTACAACAATAACAATAATGGGGCTACACTAATAACAATAAGGGACTAAACTAGTAATATAGGGACCTAAAAATCTGTCACAATTTCCCTTGGGACACCAGAACGAGTAAAAATATCCTCAAAAAGAAATGTAACTACAACATTTTTTGTCGCAAAAGGGAGTGGTTTAGCTTCTACCCATTTTATAACATAAATTGTACAAACAAGTATATACCTTTTCTGTTTAGATAGAGGATTGATTGGATCAAGGAAATCTAAAGCCCATTTTTCAAAAGGCTCTACAAGTACCTGTGGTTATAGAGGCATCCCATCTGATGGAATAGGCTTTCCCATTCTTTGGCAGCTATCACATCTTTTGACATATTCATTGGAATATTTAAAAATATAAGGCCAATATTATTTCAAAAGAAAGACTTTGTAAGTAGTTCTTCTATTAGCAAAGTGTCCTCCACATGGTTCATCATGACAATATTTCAATATTTTTGTTACTTCATCTTCTCAAACACATCTTCGAATGATTAATTCAGGTCCAATTATGTATAATTCTCCCTCTACCAAGAATAAGGTGCACTGGATTTGATAACTTTATGTCTATCTTTGGTTGATAACTGTGGAGGTAAATTTCTTGTAGCCAAATAATTAGCAATATCTACAAACTAAGGAGTTTTAATAGATATTGTAAAAAGATATTCTTCAGGAAAATTATCTTTTATAGGAACATCATTATTATCATTTTGCATTCTAGAAATGAAATCAACAACTATGTTTTCCTTACCTGGTCTGTCTAGAATAGTAATATTGAATTCCTGCAACAATAACAACCATATTTTGACCCCGCCACTAGTAATTGGTTTATTCATTAAATATATAATAACATAATGATACATATGAAAGAAATTTTCATAACCAATGATGTAATGTCGAAACTTGTTAATGGAATGCACAACAACTAAAAAATCATTTTCTGTTACAATATAATTTAACTCTGTAGGAGTCAAATTTTTTCTTGTATAGTAAATAACATAAGGAGTTAGATCTTTCTATCCCAACACAACTCCTAGAATTGTATCTGAAGCATCAACTGAAATATGAAAATGAAGAGACCAATTAGGTCCCCTTAACATTGGTGCTTCAGTGATTTACTACGTCAATGACTTGAATGCTTTTTGGCAGTCAAATTTCCAAACAAAATCACAATTTTTTGTAAGAAGTTTATAAAGAGGAGAGGCTAATTTTGTGAAGTTTTCTATGAATCTTCTATAATAACCAGTAAAACCAAGAAAACTTCTAATATCTCTTTGACAAGTAGAAATTGAAATTTTAGAAATTACTTCTACCTTAGAGGCATCCACCTTAATTCCATCACCTGAAATATGGTGGCCTAAAGCAATTCCCTCATTAAATGTCATAAAACATGTCTCATGAATTAATGAAATATTTCTTTCTTTACACCTAATGAGAACATTTTCTAATTTTTCAAGAGCTTCTTCAAAAGTATTTCCATAGACAATAAAATCATCCATGTAAACTTCCACACAAGCATGAATTATATCATAAAATACACCCAAAAATTCTCTTTGAAATGTTGCAGGTGCATCACATAACCCAAAAGGAAGTACCCTATAGGCATATGTACCCCATGGGCATGTAAATTTTGTTTTGTATTTATCTTCTGGTGCCAATTGGATTGGTTTATATCCACTCAAACTATCAAGAAATGAAAAGTATTTCTTCCCTACTGAGGTATCTAGTGCTTGATCTATAAAAGGTAGTGGAAAATGATATTTCAAAGTATATTTATTCAATTTCCTATAATCAATGCACACTCTCCATTTTCCATTGTCCCTTGGAAAAATCACCAAAGGTGAAACCCATTGACTATCTGATATTGGATAAATGAAATTCACATTAAGTAACTTTTGTAATTCCTCCTTAACAATTTCTCTTAGATTAGGGTTTATCCTTCTCTAAGGTTGTATAATTGGTTTGGAGTTTTCTTGGATATAAATATGATGCATACATGTTTTAGGGTCGATTCCCTTCATATCAGTGTATTCCCATGCATAAGCAGAGGAATTTTTTTAGCATCTTTATCAACACTCTTTTGAAATTCTTCGAGGTTTTTATTGATGTTTAATGATTTACCTGGAAATATTTCTACTAAAGAGTTTCCAAACTTTTCCATAGAATGAAAAACCATTTGATGAGATGATAAATATTCAATATTACATTATTATCGAATTTTTTTATCTTGCTCATAATATGAATAAGAATCACTATTGTTCATCAAATTTATTAATTGATCTTCCTCATCTATTTGTGAAAGAGTAAATATTGGTTGAATATCATCAAATTATTCATTGTCATCATCTATCCAAACTTCACTTTCTACTTCAGATATTGTATTTGCAGGTGGATACAATGTGAATTTCTTAGTAGAGCTACCATAAGAGATATAAATACCACCATATCTACAACTTATGAATGCATCATTTGTAGCTACTAGGGTCTACCAAGGATCAATGGATGAACTCCTAAATTATTCTTGGAAGTTAAAATCATAAAATCAGCAGGATACTCCCATGACTCCAAAGAGACATTCACATCTTCTAATATACCATACAATTTGATAACATATATATCTTCTAATTTTCGTAATGTTGGGGTATATTGAATATTGGGAAGCTTCAACTGATCCATAGTTTGTTTACTCATAATATTGATGTATGCTCTTAAATCAATTAGGGTGTTTGGAATTTAAATACCATTAATGTGAATTTTTAAAATAGGGCTACCTTGATCTATATATTTTTGAACTATTGGTTTCCCCATCATAATATCTGTAATATTTCCTACCAATTGGATTTTCTTGATATCTTTTATCTTTCTTCCTAGTTTTTTAATGCACAACTGCTTCATTATTCTTTCAAATATTGATATTTCCTTTATAGCTTGGAGAAAAGAAATTTTGATGAAAATATTTTGCAATTCATCTAGCATATCATATTCTGGTAAAATAGTTTTCCTTTCTATTCCCTTATCGGTTTTGAGCCTTTCAGGAAAAGGTGGATTTTGTAAGGAAAGAGAATGATGTTCTACTAGAGGAATTGTAGAAGCTAGTTTTACTTGGTTATCATCTAAATCTGTAGGAACATATTCCTTTGGAGGAGTCTTTCCTTAATAAAGAAGTGTTTCTTTTTCAAGAACCTCATACTCTTTAGATTTTTAGATGACAAATGTTGGTTACTTTTTTTGAAAAGCCTACTAGATCTAAGTTGGGTTTAATTTAGACCTAATGGAGCTATCATAAAAGCTTGAAAATTTGACCTTCTATTTTGTAGATAGGTTGTTGATTTTTATTATTTGGGTTTGGGAGTGGTTGAGTAGGTATTTGATTGGATTTTTGAGGAAATGGAGTGGATGGTAATGAAAGTGATTGATTTGGTGGTTGGGCTTGGAATTGAGGTTAAGGAGGTTGAGTTGGTTGATGGGGGTAGTATTGAGGTGGATAAGGGGAGTAAGGTTGTTGGAATTGAGGATATTGTGGATTTATACAATAAGAAAGTTGTCAACCTTGTGCCAAAAATGGGTTTTGAGGTTGGGGTGGCCAAGGTTTCCAAGGCATAGACGCAGTCCAATTATTGTGTGGTTGTGCATATGATTGGTATGTAGTGTTAATACCTTGTGTCATGTCTGGCTGTTGGGATTAACATGGTATTTTAACAATGAAGCAAAGTGATTCAACTTGGCTTGATCTAGCTTCATCCTTAAAGACATATTTAAGCCCATGTATTGAAGGACATTCCCTTGTATCATGATTTTCAATACATATGAAACAAATCTAGATACCATCGAGAGGACATTCTATAAGAGAATTCTTTGTGCTACACCTAGGATAGAAGATATATATTGTAGCAATCACAACTTTTTGTTTTGTTTTCTATTTTGATAATATCTATTTTTTCACTAATATTCCCAAGAATATCTATTTTGAAGTTATCAAGAAAATTTCCCAATTTTTCTCTACTCATTTTTCCAAATGTAGATTTACTAACTCTTGACTTGGTTGGATCTCTTGGATTCTTACCAGATCTAGTATTACCTCTTGAAATCTGTTTTCACAACTCAAATATTTCACCAAATGATATTTGGGAAACGTCTCCTTTTCCCATTAATTTCAAGAGGTCAACCCACTCATCTCTTATAGATTTTAGCAAAATATATTTCAACGTTTGCTCATATAAATCATGCATCCTAGCCCTTTTAATATTATAGGAAAACATTTCCACTAAGTCTTCAAGGCTCTCATCCTCCTTTCACATCATCTTAAAGACTTCATCCTTGAGGTTATGGGGCATACAATAATATTTATATTTTTTTAGGAACACCATTTATTCCTATGTTCTAATAGTATGTGTTCCTACACCCATAAACCATTTAGAGTTTAGAGTAACTAAAACATTTTCAGTTGTAAGTTGGAAACCTTAGACTTCATCCTTAAGGTTATGGGTCATACAATAATCTTTTAGAGTAGCTGGAAATAATTTCAATTTTTTAGTATCAAGTAAATAGTCATAGGATCTACATAATACTTCAAACTCAAAAAGAAATGTCTCTCGATCCTAAGTTCTTAGGCCATGAAACTTAGGAAGAATAGAAGGTGAGATATTTTTCATTGTGGTTGTAATATCCTCATCAAAGATAGGAAATCCATAAGAATATAGTTCTCCCCTACCTCCTCTTCCACATCGTCCTCCACCTCGTCCTCTATTTACTCCTCTGCCTCTTCCACTTCCAATCCTAGGTTCACCATTTACATTGTGTACTTATCCTTCCCCTTATTCTACCATTGTAGACTCTTCAGAGCCAATATAAATTTCAACAATAGGATTGTATAGCTCTTCCTATGGTTTTTCTACTAATGGTATTTCAGAATGAATCTATTCATCCTATTCACTAGGAACTTATAACTCTTGCCCTAAGAGTTGTTCTCTTGTTGAAGAGAGAAATATAACTCCTTCAGTAGGGAATGTAAGTTATTCAACTACAACTTCAGTAGAAGAAGTTGGTGAGTCCCTGGGTTGGATTTCATATCTATGCACCTCAGGAAGTCTATGTCTACCTGATATAGATGGAATGTGAGTGTCAGTGGATGGTGTGACACTATGTGGTCTAGTGGAGGTGAGTGGTGATGTTGGTATTGAACTTTTTCCTCTACCTGTACTAACAAATCTACCCCTATAATATCATTATTTATTCATGCAATATAAATTATATTTAACATGATTTAGTTATGTATCTATAAGATTGAATGAATCTAAGATGATACACAAACCAAAAATAAATCCCTATATACACTTCCCCGACAATGACACCAAAATGTTGGGTAATTTAATTGATGGTTAAATTACTTCATTAATTGTCAACCAAGGTTCGTGTACTTGTGAAGTCCATGTGCACAATATATGTTATGAGTTCTATTTTTTATTTTAAAATATGAAATTGAACTAAATATAAATGGAACTCGATTAACTAAAAATAGTACAACGCACATGCTATTTCCATCAAAATTACTCTTTAAAAAACAAATCAAACTTTAAGGCGAAATAAATTAAAAGTTATAACTATCAAACTGAATCAAAATTTAATCTATTACGACAAGAATTAAAAGTTACTCTATTTGAACTGAATTGAAATTTAATCTATTGCAACAAGGATTAAAAATTATTCTATTTGAACTGAATTAAAAAATCTATTCTAATGATACAATTAAAATTTTACTTCTACTTGCAGGAAATTGAAATAATGTTCTAAGTGTTCTTGCAAATCAAAATCTCTATTATACTCAACAGAAGAGGAAATCTAAATCTAATTAATTCAAAAAAATAGAAAACTAATATGTAACTCATAAGGTTACTAATGTGCGTAGTTATGATTTAGAATTGCTCTATCCATTACTCATGAAATCAAAATGAAAAAAACTGAATGAAGAAAATTGTGAAAAGGAAATATTTATGTTTTATGAGCACTCGACCTATTAAAAATATTGATGATTAAACTAGAAACCATTGAAAAAAATGCCAATAAAAAGCATTACCTAACTGCGATGAAGAAGAGAATATTCATGAAAATAAGTTAGAATTAACATGACAAGAGACTAAACTAATCTTACAACTCTCTAGGGGGGGCTCCTGTTGAGTGCAAACATGAAATAAACTATCTAAATATTCAGCCACACAGTAATCAAAAGAAAAAAGTGCTCTGTATTAAATTCCAAAGTCTTTAATAGTAAATTATTACAAACTTAACATGAGTAACGATGTCTATTACTTCGCCTCAGGGCCTTTTATAACCCTTTATTACACAATTGTCTTAAGAGTCATAAGCCGAGAAGCAAGTTTATACTTTGATAACTAAGAAATTAAATCGTATTTTCTACTGAAAGATCAAATCATGAGAAGATTTTGATTTATCATATCAACTCCAAATTATTCTCATCCAATTCCACGCATGCTTGATAATTCCATGATCCTCCTTCAAATCCTACGCACGATTGGAGTATTATAACCAGAGTTGATTTCTCATTTAACCATTTTTTTTGTAAAGTTCCATCTATTCTATTATTGTACAAAAAATATATTACAGGCTAGGTAACTAGAGCAATCAGGGGGCCAATGACTGTCTACCCCTGATGCAATCAAAATCAAGGTTTGGTGAGCGCTAGTGGGCTGCCCAACAGAGGGAAACAAAACCACCAGTCGCAACATGTTCAAAAACATAGTGAAAAACCAAAAAAAACAGATAAAGAGTCATGTTTAACAGAGAAAAAAGAAGACTTGACATTCTTCCAACTTGACAGACAGATGCCAAAAAGCATAAAAAATTAGGGAGGTAATTCCTCCAGAATCCAACAAGCGTAGGGGTTGGAGAGATTACACTCGGATTCCTTGAGTTCGTCCACGTACCCAGCTACCCACCCTGCATGCAGACTATCCAAAATTTCTCTTAAATCTGTTTTGCTATTGGAGGGAGTGCCACCGCTCTCGAGCATCGCTGCCACCCGTCCTTCTTCCATGCCCTTTCTAGCCTTGTTGTCATCATCCTTAAATGACATTCCCGCAGACGAGGTGGAGGCATTTGCATATTTCTTGGACCTGTTGATGTTTTCTCTTGTTCCCAGTTTGGTTCTCCTAGGCTTGGGCCTCACCGGCGCCGAAGGAATTAGAGGCTTGAGGGTGGCGAAATGAAGGGGGTGGAAGATGTCCCCTTCTTGTTGCCCTCCTACCTGGAACCAGAGCTCACAGTCATAGAAGATGAGGTCCATGGCCTTGCGAGATTTTTCCAATGCATGGTTGCCTTGGGTAATTTGGTGGTTGTGTCTATCCACCAAGAGTTTTCATTGAGCTAGAGAGGCAACAAAAAAATTATTCATGAGCCAGTAGTGCTTTTCCAAGGTACTTCAAAAATTCACAGCACCGACCAGGGCTTACAACTCCAACGCATCAACTTGGCATCATATGTGTACAGGGATTTCGGGCGCGTAGCTAGAATCTTCCTGTATTTCAGGGACCTCATAATCATCATCGGGGAATTGCACCCCCAAGCGTCCCCCGCGTATACATCTCATTTTTCGCCTTGGCATAAGGGTTGCCTGGATGTTGGAAAGAGACCAGTGCGTCCTCCTCTTCCAAACCTCGCTGCAGGAGACCCTGCTATGGAAGCTCACTAGGACGCTCAACACAATGGGATGATCCTCCTGATTGAAGGTGACTTAAAGGGTAAGCCTCATGAGGAGGGAAGCTTCGCACACATGAGTTCTGTGGTGACTGACCTCATCTCTGTGCTCGATATGAAACCCCTCTTGCAGCTCATTAACTCTTGACATTCCCATCGGCCAGTCGGCGATTTTAAAAACCCAGACTGTACTCCTCACACGCTTCGGCATTAAGACCTGGAGGGGGAGGGAGGAGGTGAGGCAGGTGGCTCGCTTGTGGGAGCCATCTGTCTCCTCACATGCGCTTCGTCGTACCGTCTAACACCCGCATCTGGGGGGCTAATGTCCTGTTAAGCCAAGTCCTCACAATGGGACCTGAGAGTGCTGGTGGGTAGGGTATGAAAGTCATGAATTAAGATCTCAGTTTCCCTATAAACACCTTCATTGGCTAGTCTTTCTGCCACTTTGCTGGCTTCCCTTCGCACATGGCTGAAATGAGTGGCCCCTATCTGGGTGATTGTGCTTTCCAGCATGGCCATGGTCACTACAAATCTCCAGCTCAGAGAGAGATGGACCGAGTTGGAGCCATTCTGGAGCTTAGAAGCTATGTTAACAATGATTTGGGAATCCCCTTCCGCTGTGAGGGGGAAATTTTTTTCCTCCACTACAATTTTGAGTCCCTGGATGAGACCTTCCAACTAAGCAGCATTTTTGGAGTCCCACCCTATAAAACCATGGAAGATCTTGAGAAATTTTCCCTGACTATTGCGAAACAGACCACCGAAACCAGATTCCCCAAGATTTCCTTTGGAGGCACCATAAAATTTCAATTTGTAACCCCTTGGAGGGGGCGGACTCCACACTGTGGGACTAGAGGGTGTCAAGGAAGAGTGGTTGGCTGGCATATAGGGGATCTGAGTTGTGAAATTTCAATTCTTCAAGATAATATTTTCTTGAGGAGATGTTGGAAAGTCCTCTTGAGACCAACGGTTTAGGAACAATGTTTCCTAGATGTGCCCCTTGAAGACGACCCAGATTCCTTCTAGTGAGCATGCCTTGCTATTGAATATGTTTTTGTTTCTCTCCTTCCAGGTCTCCCAAACAATGAAGCCCGAGATGATTAGCCAAAGGCGATTGAGAAGAGGACTGTGGTAGGGGTCTGAGTTCCAAGAGCAGATGGTGTGGATCGCATTCCCCTAGATCCGGTTTGTTCTTTTGCATAACATAGCCACCTGTTCCCAAAGGTAGGTCGCCACAAGGGCAGTTGTCCAGAAGGTGATCAATTGTTTCTTGGTGGGAACGACACATAGGGCAGTATGAGGGCCCGTAGAACCCCCGTTTGAGAATATTATCCTAGGTCAGTATTTTCCTTTTGCTTAGAAGCCATGGAAATGTTGATACCTTTGGCCAAAGGTTGGCACGCTAGATTTTGTTCTAGATAATGTCCTGCTGGATTTTTTTGTCTTTGTCAATAAGATAGTGAGCCTATTTTGTGGTGTATTATACCTTAGGCTGGTATCCTCATCTCAGGATATCATCCCCTGGTTTTTCCTTACTTTTACTTTTTTGAATTTATGTCCAGATGTTGTGAGTTTCCTCTCTCCACTCGGCGGGCCAGATGTCTGGATGCTTCCAAGTTATAAGATGAGTGTGGTTCCCTTCTTGCCAGAAATTTTTGACGTTGATAAGATTGGGGTTTCTAATGAGGTCGCGCCAGTGAGCTAGGTGGAACAGAATGGCCATGCTAGGGATTTTTTTCCATGAATCATCCCAGAAATGGTCCCAGGATCCATTGCAGATTTCCCAAAAGCTAGTATTTTGAATCAGGTATTTATGTTGAGAAACTGCCTTCCATATGAGTGAACCATTCTTGTCTTGAGAGAATCTAATTAAATCATGGTAATCCCGGTCCGGATCATAATTTTGTTTCCAGAATTGGGCCCAGAGAGAGGAGGGATGAGTGATCCATTTCCACCAGATTTTTGCTGCCAGGGAGGATTTGTTTGCTTCTGAATCCTGGTGTCCAAGTCCTCCCTGAGATTTCAGGATGTAGAGACTATCCCAATTGACCAAAGACCATATTTTCTTGTTGTTATCTCCTCCCCAAAGAAAAGTGCGTTGGAGGTTCCGGATGGATTTGAGAACCCATTTGGGTGCTGCTAGAATGGAGAACAGGTACAGAGGCATGGATTGGAGGACATGTTTGACAAGGATCAGACGACCGGCCAGGTTGAGCGAACGAAAGGTCCATGAATCAAGCTTGCTAGTTAATTTGTTCGTAAGTTCATGCCAGGAGGAGTGCTTAAGAGCAGAGTCAATGAGCAGGGCTCCTAGATATTTGGAAGGGAGGAAGGCAATGGATATGCCCATAACTCTGGCAGTGTTTTTCTGGGTTACATCCAGGGTGTTGAAAAATAAAATTTGGGATTTTTCCAGGTTGATGGTGGTGCCAGAGGCATTAGAGAAGGTGGTCATAATGGAATGGATGTTTCAATATTCCTGAACCGAGGGGTGCCCCATGAGCATATTGTCATAAAAAAAAAATTGGTAGGTGAGAGGCCTAGAATTGTGAACTTGGAGACCACGAAGGTTACCTTGTATAGCAGAGGCTTTTAATGCTCGACTAAGGCCTTCTTCCATGAGGACAAATAAGAAGGGGGAGAGTGGATACCCTTGAAAAATGCCTCGAGAGGGACAAAAGGTTTCCGAGGGAGAGCCATTAACTAAGATGGAAAATAAAGCTGAGGAGGTGAGGGAGACAATCTAGTTAATCCACTCTTGGCAGAAGCCAAAAGCCTGCAGGACAGACCTGATATACTGCCAGCTCTGTTTGTCAAAATATTTCAAGAGGTACAACTAGAGAATCATTCTTGGAATTTTGGTAACCTTTAGGGAGTGAATGATTTCATGGGCCATGATGATTCCATCAAGAATTTGCCTGCCTTCCACATACCCAATTTTCTCAGGAGAGATGAGGAAGGGCAAGAGAGGATTTAGACAATTGGACACCACTTTGGAAATGATTTTGTAGATTACAATGCATAATGAGATGGGATGATACTTACTGGACGAAGCAACGTTGTCTTCCTTGGGTATGAGAGCGAGAAAAGTGGCATTTAGAGCTAGAAGGACCCATTTCTTGATGTGAGACTATTCTAAAACTTCCCAAATCTCATGCTTGATCAGGTCCCAGAAAAAATGAAAGAAGTTGGATATGAAGCCATCAGGTCACGAAGCTTTTCCATCTCGAAGTTGAGATACCGCTGCTTCAACCTCCTCAAGGGTAGAGGGTTTCATAAGAATAGATTTGTGCTCCTCAGAGATAAGAGGGGGAATGTACTGGAGAATGTTGTTTATTTCATCTGATCGGTTAGGATGTTCCTCAGAGAGAATATCTCTATAATAGGAGACCAATTCATGCTCAATATCTTTTTGTTTTTATAGGTGCTCTCCCTGGGCATTGCAGAGCGACGTGATTCTGTTATGCATTCTATGTTGAATGGTGGAGCAGTGGAAGAATGTTGTGTTTCTTTCCCCCTCCTTTAACCATTTTATTCTCGATTTCTACTTATAGAGGATTTCCTCCTGTTAATGTTTGGCTTCTAGCTGGGAGGTGAGTTTTTCTTCTTGGATATTTAGATCCGGCTATCTCCCTTATAGAATTATCCTTTGTTGTAGCTTATCCATTTGTTGCTCTAGCTTGAGTTGGTCTTGGAAATTATTTCTGAAGGTGTGCTTGTTCCAGAATTTAAGCTTTACCTTGAGGACTTTCAGCTTTTGTTGAATTGTGTACATTTTTGTGACTCTCGGAAATTTCATGTGAGTCCACCAATGTTCGACTGTTTCCCGAAAGTTTGGGTGAGCGAGCCAGAATTTTTCAAAACGGAATGGACACTGAGAAGGAATGCCAAGTTGGTTCCATTGCATGTAGATGGGTCAGTTCTCTGACCCCGCGGAGGGGAGGATGGTGGTAAAAATATCTCCTCCACAGGGCAGGAGAGATTCAGTGATCAAAAATATATCCAACCTGGATGTAATTTGGTTTTCTCCACCTCTTTTATTGTTCCAAGTGTACAATCCATTGGAAGTTGGTAGATCGATCAGGGCATTGGAGGTGATAAATTATTTGAATTGAATGCTATCCGCTTCCATGATATAGCATCCCCCTTTCTTTTCCTCAAGCACTGCTATCATGTTGTAGTCCCTCCCTAGAATCCAGTGGGAATTAGGGATTTGAGTCTGAAGTCAGGAGAGATAGGTGAGCAGCTGTATCTTGAGGGGAAGGTTCTACGGACTATAGACATTAGTGATGAAACAATGAATCCTAGAGCCAAGGTTGTGGAAAGAGGCCGATATGGTGTTACAAGTAGCTAAGAAGTTGGAAATACTTATTTCCTGAGGGTTCCACGCAATGTCCAGACCTCCAGAGGCCCCAAAGGAATAGACGGCTACAACCTTACAACCTTTCCAGAGTCGCAAAAGGGGGCTTTGGAGGTGGAGGTGAGTGTTTTTAGTTTCTTGAATAATTAGGAGGGAAGGGTGATCTCTGTGGACTTTCCTCTTTAGAATTTTGTGTTTGGAAGGGCTATTAATGCCTCTAATATTCCATGAGATAATATTCATTAGGAATGATTAGGGCATGAGGGAAATAACTCAGTGAGTTGGGCATATTTCCCTGGTTCAACAAGTTGGTGTCATATCATAATGATAAGCTGGCGATCAGTTCTTCTGTCATGTTTCTTGGTTTTTTTAGTGTTCTTTTTTATCTCTCTAGAGGAGCTTCCTTGGATTCCTAGGCAGGGGGAAGCTCTGGATTTGGGGAGGACAAAGGTTAGGGTTTGAATCTGGCCCGATGATATGGAGTGGTAGGATTTATTTAGACAAGCTTCCTCCATACCGAGAATATCCAAGTCACCAAAGTCTATGTCAACTAGATCTTCTTCCATGGGGATTTCTTTAGACTGAGGTTGTTTTCTGGCGGAGGGGGTGGACTCGAGGTGGAGGTGATCTTCTTACCTATTAGGATCCTGCATTTTCCCGAGTCTTGGCGGGGGATCTGAACCTCCGGATTGATATGTTGTTTCTTGCTGCTGGGTTCTTCTCCTTCATTCTCCATAGTCGTATCTTCTGGGAGATTTTATAAAGCAACAAAATTGTTGTTTATAACAGGATTAGAGTTTTTTTATTTTACCTGATGCTTGTTTTGTTGTCGTCGTCAGTTCTGGACCTTGGTGAAGCCTTCTGCATCAAGTTTTCCAACCTTCCTTGAGCTCCGGTTAACCTGATTGAGAGGGAAATCCCTGAAGAGATGTCCATGCTCGTGGCATTTGCGACATAGAAATGGCACATGTTTGTAGTCAATCGTTTGGACCCACTCATAATCATCATGTAGGAGGTTGATGGAGTCCGGAAGTGGTTTTGCAATATGCATGTAGACGCAGATGCGTGCATAGGAGGTGTATTTGTTGATTCGTGTTGGCTCATCTACCTTGATGAATTCTCCCAGTAGGTTTCCAATCTCTTTAAGGGTAATCTCGTCCGAATAGTCTTGCGGGAGGCAGAAGAGGCGCACCCACACAGGTGCCCACGAAAGGTCTTCCTTGTCCTGGTTGAACCTTTCCACCCAGTTACGAAGGTAGAGACCTGCAGAGTTAAAAAAGTATGGTCCGCCATCCATGACTCTGTTCTTGTATTCCAAACATATGAAGATGATGGTAAAGAATCCCTTAGATCCAAGTTGGAGGTCTATGTGGCCTTTTGGTTTCCAACTAGCCATGATCCATCCACGAAGGGCCCTCTCTGTGGGCCAGATGCCAATAAATTTACCAATGAGTGCATGGCCTTTCATGTGTTGAATTTTTGAATTTATTCTTTACGCATGAAGTTGTAGCTTTGGTCGTTCCATCATTTTGGTGATGCGTCTCGAGGAGGGTGTAGTGTCGTCAGAAGCCTCGTGATTTTCCACGGGGGGTAAGCCGTTGTCAGGATTTAAGCAGCCCGGGGATTGGGTGTCCATATTTGTGCCATTGTTCTATGTTTTCTCCGACATTGCAGTGGTCTGTGTTACTATTTGGGAGGGACCCAATGTCCCTCCCTTCGAGTTGGTCATGGGACCTGCAGTAGATCCACCCACCAGAATGAGGGCTCTTATAGCAGGGGGGTATGATAGTTGGGCAGGAAACAAGGTGACGCAGTAGGGTCATCAAACCCCAGGCGGCAATTGATTTCTCATTTAACCATTAGATCTCTCGAACCAAGTGCATTTCCAGATCACTATGATAGATATATGTCCATATGTCGATAATTTTCCATCTACATATATCCTTTATTCCTTCTCCAATGCACTAGAAACTATATAACCATGGATCTAGTTGCATAATCTTCGGTTGGCTACAGAATGAGTGCAATTCAGTAGCTATAGGAATGTGTTGATTAAAGTTCATAAAGAAACAATAGATTATAAAACCATGAATGATTGATACCTTTTATGATGTTTTAGCACATCTGAGGATACCTTTCAACTTGAAATTGTAGCAAAATTATCATGAAAAGGAAGAAAGGGAAAGAAAAAGGGTTATAAAAGGAAGACAATTTTGGACTTCAACATGGATAAAAATTTATGATGCCTCCAGTGTCAATAGAACCATTTTTATTTTCCACGGGTCAGATAGGTATTCTTGCTTTATTCCTCCTTTGTCAATAAAACCGATTTTTATTTTATTTTATTTTATGGAACAGTTACCAATTTTCTATAAGCAATCATAGTAAAGCAACAAAAAAAATTGTGTATAAATTAAAAATACAAAAACCTTGATTTAATTTTGTGGAAGAAGCAAATTGTAATCTACCACCATTTTATTAAAAGTATGATATACAAAAGAAAAATTAATAAATTATATATATACCTTTATTCCAAGGAATACTTGAGAGTTTAGTAGACTAGAAAGGCTACATAAATATATATGATAATTCGCAATTCAAACAATAATAATAATAAAGGAGATATGAAAAAATATTAATATTATTTAAAAAATATAAAATATAAAATTTTATTTAAACATGAAAAAATAATTTAAGAATGTTAAGTGATAACAAACTCTATATATAATTTAGATTTAAGTGTTATAATATACTTGTTTGAAAAAAAATATATGAGAGCCACAAAAACATTATAGATGTGTATGATTCGTATTTAAAAAATTTTGTTGCCTCGGGGTAAAGAGTACCTTAAAACTAGATAAATTTATTTTTTTTAATTAATTTTTTTAAGTTTAATAAATCTATGGAAAAATTTAATTTAATTTAATAAATCAAAAAAAAAAAAATCAAATAATTTAAAACTGGTTTTTCTAACTTTTCATTTTTTTTTTCAATTTTCTCATGGCCTAATATCATCCATAAAGACTTGTTTTTTAGATGACCAAATATAATTTATTAAAATTTAAAATGTTAAAAAAAGGGTGATATTGTTTTTTGTTCATCGATCTATTCATCAAAGAATATTTATTGTTTTTCACTTTACTCTAGTTATATTTAAACTAAGTGATATGTACTAAAATTGTCATTTTGCATAAGACAAACTTTGGTTCCGTGTCTAGTCAAGTTGGTTGCCAAGTTCAATTTTGTTCATTCAGACCAATTGAGCTAGGATCCATGTTATTTCAATGCATAATTGCTACTATGAACAAATTCCCATTGAAGAATCTTTTCATTGTAGCTTGTGCATCCAAATACGATTCCCCATAAAAACAATAATGGAAACATTTTGTCTAGAAGTGAGATGTAATTTCAGTCATTAATGTTGAATGAGCTAGCAACAACTTCGTGTTGCATAAAATTTCCAAAACTTTTTTACTTATGCATGTTTACGTTTTTGCAAGCATCAATATAATAGTTACTTTGCAACCAACAAGCAATTGTATATGTAACATAAGTAATTAATTGTTCTCGAATGTAGTAATAGGTTATTTTCTTGTGTAACTAAGCATGATTATCTTATTGAGTATTGAAGCATTTGATGTTTTTGGCTTCAACATATTTAACAATTTGATATTTTTTTCTTAAAAGTATTGATATTAGTAAAAAAACTCCCAAGTGCATTAAGGATTCAACATTTAATACATAAATTATTAATGCATTTGGCATAAATTTAATACATCTTTTATTTACACAAAAAGAGACATTATAACCAACTTTATTATATTTTGCATTAAAAAAAAACAAAACAACAACAACATCCAAACATGGAACCACCCAGCATTGATGCCATCCTCTTTTCATGATGTTATCATCGTTGGACGTTTAAGCTAGCGCTTCTGAGGTTGTTTTATTGGTGGTAGCCGCGGTTGGTTTTGCGCCTCGAATCTACTTTTTTGATAAGTGGTTGAACCCTTTGTTGGTGTGGGCAACTGTGCTCGTTGTTTCTTGCTACGGATCTGCCGCCACTACTTCTTGAGGCTTTGTAGCTAAATCTTCTCACCTTTTATTGGGTTTTAACCTGGTATGTTAGCGACCTTTAGGGTCTTGTAAGCGGTCCTTGTGCTCTTTCTTCTTTCATTTTTTCTTTTGGGTTTGCAAATCCGTGTGTTGGGGTCGTTGTTGGGGTTCTGGGCCTTAAAATCTTATTTCTATTAGTTATAGTATTTTCACGTTGTGTTTTTCCATCCAATTCGAGTATCTTCCACCGTGGTTAAGGTGCCTTTTTTTCATCTGCAGGCACATCTCAGTGAATAAGAGCATCTTCTAGTTGTTTTCTGGGCTATTTTGTGTGCTTGTGATGAGGCTTGTTGGAGAATAAGAGCATCTTCTAGTTGTTTTTTGGGCTATTTTATGTGTGCATGTGATGAGGCTTGTTGAAGCATGTCTAGGCGCATCCAAGCCAATCAAAGTATTTTTTGGTTGTTTTTTTGTTTGTTGGTTTTGTATTATTTTTTCGTTCAGTTTAATACTAGATTTTGGTGACCCACATTGTAATGATTAGTTTCCTTTTTGATGGGCCATATTTATTTCTCCCTATAAGATATTTTGGTCAGCATGGATGCCTTGCTATCATGTTTCTTTCATAATTTATGTAAACAATTTCCATTTTAATAAAAAAATTTGATTTTTTTTTTTTTTTAATATAGAAGATAACAACACATTACCTCTTTACATATTGAAAGCAAGAATTCCCAACTCTTATGAAGTTGTTCATATTATTTCTTCCTAAACTTTAGTTATTAAACAATCTAATTAATGATAGTTTTCAATGTTTTGATACTTAGTATGTAGAATTAGAATTATATTTATTAATGTTATATTACTTATCTAGTTTATATTGATGTATAAATGCATCTTTCTCTTGATGTAATACAATTATTTATATTAATAAATATTAACTGGAATTTTTTTTTTTAATACAATTTTTTTGAGAATAAGTTTAGATTTTCAAATAATTGATTTTATAAATATTTTTTAGATAAATGATTAAGATAGATTTATATGAGTATTATGTTGTTTTAAATGGTCTGATTATTTATATATGTGTATATTAACACATCGGGCTTCCTCACAATATAATTAAGTATGTATTGTATAAACACACATTAATTGATATGAAGAACAAAGACTTTTACCACTCCAAACATTGTTGAAAAACACTCCATATTTCAAAGACAATTTTTTGATTAAACCATAGAGGGACGGTGAAAGAGGATACACTCCCTTTAAAATAAAATTATATATATATATATATATATATATATATATATATATATATAAGTAAGTTAAAAGATTGAATTATTATTGTATGATTAGGTGGTGTGTGTTGTCTTTTTTGTGGCTACCCCTAATCACCAAGAGTATATTTGATCTACCTGTAAGATAAATATACTAAAAATATATGACTTAGCAAGAGATGAGTTGTATTGCATTGATTACGAACAAAGTAACTCCTTGGGACTCCCTATTCCTCTAGCCTCATCACAACAGGCTTAACATGTCATTTTTTGGGAATCGAAATTGAGTGGAGAGGGAGTTAATCGCCCATCTTAACTACTCTATCTACCCTTACTTGACTTATTACATGATTAGGTTAACAAGTAAAATAAATATGACAAAACAAAATTTTAATTGCAAGGACATTTGATTTAGTGTTAAAAGGATATGTATTAAAGCTAAATTCATAAAAATTAAAAGAGCATTTCAAAATTCATTTTTTCGTTTTTATAATAAAAGAAATATGATAAATTAAATTGTAATTTAAATTTATATGTAAGAGTGATAATGATTATTATTATTAACATTTATTGAAACTTATATAGTTTATCAAATTTTACAAAGACAAAAAAAAATATTTTTTTTTCATTTTAAAAAATACTTATAATTATTACATCTACAAGGTCTTTGATAAATGGTGATCGATGCTCTGTTAAGGCACTCCTTGATGTGAAGTCACCAATTCAATTCCCTGTTAGGTCCCTATATTACTAGTTTAGTCCCTTATTGTTATTAGTGTATCCCCCTTATTGTTATTGTTGTACCCCTGTAGCCCCAATATTGTTATTATTGTGCCCTTACATTATTATTGCTAGGTTGGCTAGGATTATATTGTGGCCCCATGGACTCCTATATATAGAAGGAGGTTTTGGTCATTTGTATCATTTAAGAATTGTTCATTTATGTAATGTGTTGGAGGTAGCCCCCTCGAAGTGGTTGATTTATAAGGCATTGATCTCTCTTTTCTTCTATTTTTGGAGTTAGTTTCATAACATTTGGTATCAGAGCTTTGGATTGTAGGGTTTCGCTACTCCAAAGAGGTCATCGTGGAATTTTCTCTATAAAAAAATTTCTACGGAGGTTCAGAAGCTGAAATTTTTACAGAGAGAAGCCGAAATCCTAAGGAAGGTCGTGGAAAACTTTTAGATGTTGGTTTGCAATATTTTCGTATATATGATCTGTGGAATTTAGGGCTTTTTGCAGGCTCCTGAATTTAACCTAAATAGGTCATCATGGTATTTTCGCTATAACTTTTTTTGCTACGAGGGGTTAGAATCTGAAATATTTATAAAACGAAGCCGAAACCCTGAGGAACGTCGTGGAAAAATTTCAGAGCTTGATTCACAATATTTTCGGAGATATGAGTTGTGGAAGTTAGGCTCTCGAATTTCATCTCAAAGAGGTGACCATGGGAAAATCGTCATAACTCTCTATCTCTGATCATCAGATTGAAATTATGTAAAAAGTGGCCGCAAGCACATGGACTGTAGTTTCCTTTGTATTAATTTCAGAGCCAAAGGAGGAAATAGCGACACGTGTCACACCGTACAAGTTCGCTCGACTAAAATAGTCCATAATTAGGTCATTATGGGAGATTGGGCATAAATTTTCCTTGAAGAATCCAAATCAGGTTAGACCTGTGGCATTTGAAAGAAGATTTAGAGGGATACTATAGGGCCAAATTTTAGATATTTAAGATCCGAAATCACAGAGATAATTCAGTTCAATATCGAGCTCCTAAAAAAAAAAATTATCAGTATTGGGTTCTAAAAATGCCTCATAAAAAGAATTCAACACCCATTAAGCCTTCTGAAGGATCTACTATGACTTATGAAGACAAAGAATGGAAACATGAAATATCAAAATTATAAGAGTAAGTGCACCAAATTTCTCTCTCTCGAAGAGCAAAAAAAAATGAAATGGAAGTTTTGAAGAAAGGCATGTAAGCTCAGATGGATGGCATGGAAGCTGTCATGGAAGCTAAGATGGATGACATGGAAGCTAATATCGATGAAAAAATGAAAGACAACATGGAAAACATGAAGAATGATCTAAAATAAGACATAGAATGTTTGAAAAAGCTGATACAAGAAATGTTTCCTAATGGCGAAAAGATAGTAGAGGAAATTCATGATGAGAACAAAATAAATGTTAATCGCGATTTCATAAACTCTAATGTTGGATGGAAGAACCACCATATTCAAAAGATGAATATGAGGAAGTTTGATGGCAAGGATCTTGTAACATAGATACTACAGATGGAGCAATATTTTGATCGTAATAATGTGCAAAACACACAAAAGGTACAGATTGCAACTTTACATTTAGAAAAAATACATTTGTATGGTATCGATGGCTTTTCTCCTGTAAAAAAATTGTCACTTGGTCAATTTTTACGGAGGAAATGATAGCACATTATGAGGATACAAAAAGCAACACCTTCTTTAGCCAATTGATAAATCTCAAATAAAAGGGTTCAGTGGTGGAGCACACTGAGGACTTCCAAAAATTGAATATAAGGGTAACTGATATTCCAGAGGAATACAAGATCGATGTCTTCATAGGGACTTTAAAGGATAACATCCAACATGAATTTCGCGTTTGGGAACCTGATTCATCAGAAAAGGCATTTAGGTTGGTAAGAAAGATTGAATGTAAATTGATGCAGGAGCATCCAAGCCAAATTTTCATTATTTAATTATGTAATAAGGGGGGTGAGATATTTTAATTATTTTATTAATTAAATTGTTTATTTTTAATAAATTAGGAGAAAAATGTAAAGGTGAGGATTATTGTATATATATTCTTTAATAATTAAAGGATATGAGTGGAATGGAATTAGGTAGATAATATAGGGAGTGGGAATTCCATATACGGGACTTTGTTGAGTCCAAAACTAAAATAAATCTAAATTAGATTTAAGTTGAGATTTGTGTGGAGGAATTTATGGAGTGAAGTAAATTCATTGTTTATGTATATATAAGAGGGTTATGTGAGGATAAAAGATAGCTGAGAGTAGTAAGGAGTACAGTGAGAGTGAGAGATGGTTTGAAGGGCCGAGAGCCAAGAGGCTGCCCAATGTAATATTTGGCCAAAGAGTTTTTTATGTTTTTATATCAGTATTTCATTTGAATGGCTCTCTTTCCTTCATATGTATTTTTTTAGTTGAATATTTTTATGGTTTTAATGAAGAATTATTGAGAGTTTTCATGCTAAGTGAAGGAGTGTGTTTTTATATGCTAGGATTTTTTTTATAGCAGAATCCCTGCATCATTTGGTATCAGAGCAGGTTATGAGTTGGAGGATGAATATCTCCTACGTTTTATTGATTGGAATCCTGTGTTGAGTCTACAATTTATACATGAACATTTCTTCTGTATATGAGTGTATGATTGTAGGAAAGCGATATTTGACTGTGATAATAGTGGAATAAATACCTGAAGGAGGAGCCTACTGTGAAAGAACTTGTGTGTGTGAAATTTTCATGGATTTGTTGTTGTTATGGAGAGTGTTGTTGACTACCATGTTGTGTAAAACTTTCTCATCACAGAGTGAGCGCGTGGAGCATGGAGCTACAAACTGAGACTATTGAAAGAAGCTCAGGATTCACCGAATTGTGAAGATTTTTCCTGCCATTCAAGAGTGGAAGAGTTTGACCCTGCCATTGATTGTTGGGTGAACTCGACGGGAATTTGTTTGTTAAGCACAAATTTGTGCCAGCGTGAGAATAGTGGGCGGTGTTCTGTTGAGTAAGTTTTGAGTGGCCTCTCGTAAGCTGCACAATGGAAGCATGGAGATGGTGATGTGATGATCTTCCATCCACTAAGGGAAACGATGACTGCATGAGGAAATGAGGGAAGATGTTGAGCTATTATTACGATGATATGGAAACTCAGATTGAATTCTTGTAACACTCCCAAAATAATTGCAGAGGCATTGAAGCAAGTTGGAGAGTCTGTGATTGATTTTGCGACGTGTGTGTTTTTCCACGACATGTAAAAATTCCAGTTCGGCTTGTGAAGTTTGTGTCAAGCTGCAAAGAAGGATATCTCTATAAAGAGACTGCAAATTGATTTAAGTCACTCTTCCTGGGTGTGCTTGTTCATGCGTTGAAGTGAATTGGCAGCGTTAAGAAGACTGGCATCGTTGAAGTGAATTGGCAGCGTTAAGAAGATTGGCAACATTAAGGTCAATAGCGTTAAGTGGTGGACTGTGATGAAGAGGAACTGATAGTAAACACTTCCAGAAACAGCGAGTAAATGATCCCATTTACATCAAGATTTATATATACACAGGTCCCATCTATAACAACGACTTCTTCATTTGTTTTCTTGCGTTAATATGTAAAATGAGATGACACATATGTTGTTGGTTGATGTGATGTTTGAGAGACCAGTTGTTTCAACCAAAAAGAGGTGTTGTATTTTTTAATGGATTCCAAAATTGAACCTTATGCGAGTTGAACCATCGGTCATCAACACCTGTATGGCGATAGCGTTTACAATGAACATATTTAATGTTGTCCAAGTTTTGCTTGTCAGAATTCAAATGCCATAGTGGATTAGCCATTATGATATAAAACGGTCTTTAAAAGCACCCATTTATTATTGAGAAGTGGAGTTTGCATAATGCTACAAAAATTCAATGTTATGTATTAATTTGGAAGTGGGAATTTTGGTCACTTACATAATTTTGGTATCAGAAGTGAGAAAGAGATTGCATGAAGAGAGGTGCAGCTCCATCGGAACATTCAAGGTATGGATCCAGTATTTCCTTGGTACCATCTTCCAGCATAAGAAAAAGTCACTGGGATTGATAGAGGTAAAGTTTTTGCAAATAATTCAAAAAATAGATATCAGTGGATGGTGTGGTACTATGTGGTCTAGTGGAGGTGAGTGGTGATGTTGGTATTGAACTTTTTCGTCTACCTGTACTTAAAAATCTACCCCTATATTATCATTATTTATTCATGCATTCTAAATTATATTTAACATGCTTTAATTATGCATCTATAAAATTGAATGCATCTAAGATGAAACACAACCCAAAAATAAATCCCTATATACACTTCCACGACAATGACACCAAAATGTTGGGTAGTTTAATTGATGGTTAAATTACTTCATTAATTGTTAACCAAGGTTCATGTATTTGTGAAGTGCATGTGCACAATATATGTTATGAGTTCTATTTTTTATTTTAAAATATGAAATTGAACTAAATATAAATGGAACTCAATTAAATAAAAACAATACAATGCACATGTTATTTCCATCAAAATTACTCTTTAAAAAACAAATAATGGTGAAATCAATTAAAATTTATAACTATCAAACTGAATCAAAATTTAATCTAATATGACAAGAATTAAAAGTTACTCTATTTGAACTGAATTGAAATTTAATCTATTGCAATAAGGATTAGAAATTGTTTTATTTGAACTGAATTAAAAAACTTATTCTAATGATGCAATTAAAATTTTAATTCTACTTGCAGGAAATTGAAATATTTTTCTAAGTGTTCTTGAAAATCAAAATCTCTATTCTACTCAACAGAAGAGGAAATCTAAATCTAATTAATTCAAAAAAAAAAAAAAACTAATATGTAACTCATAAGGTTACTAATGTGCGTAGTTATGATTTAGAGTTTCTCTATCCATTACTCATGAAATCAAAATGAAAACAACTGAATGAAGAAAATTGTGAAAAGGAAATATTTGTGTTTTATGAGCACTCGACCTATTAAAAATAATGATGATTAAACTAGAAACCATTGAAAAAATACCAATAAAAAGCATTACCTAACTGTGATGAAGAAGAGAACATTCATGAAAATAAGTTAGAATTAACATAACAAGAGACTAAACTAATCTTGCAGCTCTCTTGTAGGTTTTGACCCTGTACAGAAATTATCTGCAAATGAATCTTAAAAATAGAAAATAAACAATAGCGAGAGCATAAAACATAAAACAGATATACATAGAGATTTTCCCCTGGATCCCAAATCGGGATGACCAACTTGATTTTTTCATTATATTCCTTTTAGTGTTACAACACATATATATACATGCCGAAGCATACATAAACCCAAATCCATTAACCCTAGATTAGAACATAACCATAGTTCCCTTGACCGGATCTACAAAATGCCAGGCGCCAAAAACCATCATGCCCCTAAACCATGTGCAAACCCATGCACAAAACCATGGGATGGTCTGCCCACCGAAAAATAGGGTCCAAAAGAATGTAACATATACCCAACATCTCTAGGGGGGGCTCCTGTTGAGTGCAAGCATGAAATAAACTATCTAAATATTCAGCCACACAGTAATCAAAAGAACAAAGTGCTTTGTATTAAATGTCGAAGTCTTTAATAGCAAACGATTAAAAATTTAACATGAGTAATGATGTCTACTACTTCGCCTTAGGGCCTTTTATAACCCTTTATTACACAATTGTCTTAAGAGTCATAAGCCGAGAAGCAAGTTTATACTCTGATAACTAAGAAATTAAATAAAAAACAAAGTCTTTCATCTCGTGATTTGATACTGAAAGATCAAATCATGAGAATATTTTGATTTGACATATCAACTCCAAATTCTTCTCATCCAATTCCACGCATGCTTGATAATGCCACGATCCTCCTTCAAATCCTACGCACGATTGGAGTATTATAACCAGAGTTGATTTCTCATTTAACAATTTTTTTTTTGTAAAGTTCTAGCTATTCTATTATTGTACAAAAAATATATTACAGGCTAGGTATCCAGAGCAGTCAGGGGGCCAACGTCTATCTACCCCTGATGTAATCAAAATCAAGGTTTGGTGGGCGCTAGTGGGCTGCCCAACAGAGGGAAACAAACCCACCAGTCGCAACGTGTTCAAAAACATAGTGAAAAACCAAAAAAACAGATAAAGAGTCATGTTTAATAGAGAAAACAACAGACTTGACATTCTACCAACTTGATAGACAGACGCCAGAAAGCATAAAAAATAAGGGAGGAAATTCCTCCAGAATCCAACAAGTGTAGGGGATGGAGGTATTACACTCGGATTCCTTGGGTTCATCCACATACCCAGCTACCTGCCCTACATGCAGACTATCCAAAATTTCTCTGCGCTCCGTTTTGCTGTTGGAGGGAGTACCACCTCTCTCGAGCATAGTTGCCACCCTTCCTTCTTCCATGCCCTTTCTAGCCTTGATGTCATCATCCTCAAACGACCTTCCTACAGAAGAGGTGGAGGCATCTGCATATTTCTTGGACTTATTTACGTGCGCTCTTGTCCCCAGTCTGGTTCTCCTGGGCTTGGGCCTCACCGGCGCTGAAGGAATTAGAGGCTTGAGGGCGACAAAATGCAGGGGGTGGAAGATGTTTGTTGATTGCTGCCCTCCCACCTAGAACCATAGCTCATGGTCATAAAATATGAGGTCCATGGCCTCACAAGCTTTGTCCAATGCATGGTTTCCTTGGGTAATTTGGTGGTTGAGCCTATCCACCGAGAGTTTTCGTTGAACCAGAGAGGCAACAAAAAAATTCTTCATGAGCTAGTAGTTCTTTGCGAAGGTTCTTCGGAAATTCATAGCACCGACCAGGGCTTACAACTCCAGTGCATCAACTTGGCATCGTATGTGTACATGGATATCGAGTGCGTAACCAAAATATTCCCATATTTCAAGGAACTCGTAATCATCATTGGGGACCTGCACCCCCAAGCATCCCACACGTATGCATCTCATTTTTTGCCTCGGCATGAGGTCTAGCTGTATGTTGGAAAGAGACCAATGCGTCCTCCTCTTCCAAACCTCACTGCAGGAGACCCTGCTATGGAAGCTCACTAGGATGCTCAACACAATGGGATGATCCTCTTGATTGAAGGTGACTTGAAGGGTAAGCCTCATGAGGAGGGAAGCTTCGCACGCATGTGTTCTGTGGCGACCGACCTCATCTCTGTGCTCGATGTGATGCCCCACCTGCAGCTCATTAACTCTTGACATTCCCATCAGCTAGTTGGCAATTTTCCAAACCCAGACTGTACTCCTCACATGCTTCGGCATTAAGACCTGGAGGGAGAGGGAGCAGGTGAGGCAGGTGGCTCGCTTGTGGGAGCCATATTTCTCCTTGCATGCGCTTTGTCATGCCATCTAACACCCACATCTGGGGGGCTGATGTCCTATTAATCCAAGTCCTCACAGTGGGACCTGAGAGTGCTAGTGGGTAGGGTATGAAAGTCGTGAATGAAGAGCTTAGTTTCCCTATCAACACCTTCATTGGCTAGTCTGTCTGCCACTTTGTTGGCTTCCCTTTTCACATGGTTGAACTGAGTGGCCCCTATCTGGGTGATTGTGCTTTCTAGCATGGCCATGGTCGCTGCAAGTCTCCATCTCAGAGAGAGCTAGACCGAGCTGGAGGCATTTTGGAGCTTAGAAGCTATGTTAAAAATGAGTTGGGAATCCCCTTCCACTGTGAGGGGAAATTTTTTTTCCTCCACTATAATTTTGAGTCCCTGGAGGAGACCTTCGAGCTCAGCGGCATTGTTGGAGTCCCATCCTAAAAACCATCGAAGATCTTGAGAATTTTTCCTCGACTGTTGCAGAACAGACCACCGAAACTAGCTTCCCCAAGATTTCCTTTGGAGGCACCATCAAAGTTCAATTTGTAACCCCCTGGACGGGGCGGACTCCACACCGTGGGACTAGAGGGTGTCAAGGCAGAGTGGTTGGCTGGCATACATGGGATCTGAGCTGTGAAATTTCAATTCTACAAGATAATCTTTTCCTGAGGTGAGGTCGGCAAGTCCTCTTGAGACCAACGGTTTAGGAACATCGTTTCCTGGATGTGCTCCTTGAGGACGACCCAGATTCCTTCTGGTGAGCATGCCTTGCCATTGAATATGTTTTTGTTTCTCTCCTTCCAGGTCTCCAAAACAATGAAGCCCAATATGGTTTACCAAAGGCGATTGAGAAGAGGACTGTGGTAGGGGTATGAGTGCCAAGAGCAGATGGTGTGGACCGCATTCCCCTAGACCCTATTTTTTCTTCTACATAACACAGCCACTCGTTCCCAAAGGTAGTTCTCCATAGGGAATTTTTCCAGAAGGTGATCAATTATTTCTTGGTGGAAACAATGCATAGGGCAGTATGAGGGCCCGTAGAAACCTCGTTTGAGAATATTATTCCAGGTCAATATTTTCATTTTGCTTAGAAGCCATGGAAAGGTTGAGACCTTTGGCCAAAGGTTGGCACACCAGACTTTGCTCCAGATAATGTCCTGCTAAATTTGTTTGTCCTTGTCCATAAGATAGTGACCCTCTTTTGTGGTGTATTATACCTTAGGCCAGTATCCCCATCTTAGGATATCATCCCCCGGTTTGTTCTTAATTTTCTTTTTTTGAAGTTATGTCCAGATGTTGTTAGGAGTTTCCTCTCTCCACTCGGTGGGCCAACTGTCTGGATGCTTCCAAGTTCTGAGATGAGTGTGGTTCCCTTCTCGCCAGTAATTTTTTACCTTGATAATATTATGGTTTCTAATGAGGTCGTTCCAGTGAACTAGGTGGAACAGACTGGCCATGCTGGGGATTTTTTTCCATGAATATTCCCATAAATGGGAACAGGAGCCATTATGGATTTCCCAAAATCTATGATTTTGAATGAGGTATTTCTGTTGAGAAACTACCTTCCATATGAGTGAACCATTCTTGTCTTCATAGAATCTAATTAAACCATGTTAATCCCAGTTCGAGGCATACTTTTGTTTCCAGAATTGGGCCTAGAGAGAGGAGGGTTGAGTGATCCATTTCCACTATATTTTTTCTGCCAGGGAGGATTTGTTTGCTTCTAGATCTTGGAGTCCAAGTCCTCCTTGAGATTTCAGGATGCAGAGACTATCCCAATTTACCAAAGACCATTTTCTCTTGTTGTTGTCTCCTCCCCAAAGAATAGTGCGTTGGAGGTTCCAGATGGATTTGAGAACCCATTTGGGTGCTGCCAGAATAGAGAACAGGTACAAAGGCATGGATTGGAGGACAAATTTGACAAGCATCAGACATTTGGCCAGGTTGAGCGTACGAAATGTCCATGAATCAAGCTTTCTAGTTAATTTTTCCATAAGTTCACACCATGAGGAGAGCTTAAGAGCGGAGTCAATGAGCGGGGCTCCTAGATATTTTGAAGGGAGGGAGGAAATGGATATGCGCATAATTTTGGCGATGTTCTGTTGGGTTACATCCGGGGTGTTAAAAAATAAAATTTGGGACTTGTCCAGGTTGATGGTGGTGCTCGAGGCATTAGATAAGGTGGTCAGAATGGAATGGATGTTGCAATATTCCTGAACCGAGGGGTGCCCCATGAGAATATTTTCATCAAAAAATTGTTGGTAGGTGAGAGGCTCAAAATTGTGAACCCAAATATTACGAAGGTTACCTTGTATAGCAGAGGATTTTAATGCCCGACTAAGGCCTTCCATCATGAGTACAAATAATAAGGGGGAGAGTGGATTCCCTTGACAAATGCCTTGAGAGGGATAGAAATTTTTCGAGGGAGAGCCATTAACTAAGATGGAAAATAAAGTTGAGGAGGTGAGAGAGATAATCCAGTTAATCCACTCTTGGCAGAAGCCAAAAGCCTGAAGGACGAACCTGATATACTCCTAGCTCAGTTTTTCAAAATATTTCGAGAGGTACAAATTGAGAATAATTCCTGGACTTTTGGTAACCTTTATGGAGTGAATGATTTCATGGGCCATGCTGATTCCATTAATAATTTTCCTGCCTTCCACATAGCCAATTTTCTCAGGAGAGATGAGGAGGGGCAAGAGAGGCTTTAGACAATTGGACACCACTTTGGAAATGATTTTGTAGATGGAATTGCATAATGAGATGGGATGATACTTACTGGGCGAAGCAACATTGTCTTCCTTGGGTATGAGAGTGAGAAAAGTGGAATTTAGAGCTGGAAGGACCCATTGCTTGACGCAAGACTCTTCTACAACTTCCCAAATCTCATGCTTGATCGGGTCCCAGAAAAAATGAAAGAAGTTTGTTGTGAAGCCATTAGGTCCCGGAGCTTTTCCATCCCGAAGTTGAGATACCATTGCTTCAACCTCCTCAAGGGTAGAGGGTTTCATAAGCAAAGAATTGTGCTCCTCAGAGATAAGAGGGTGAATGTATTGGAGAATGTTGTTTATTGCATCTAATCGGTTAGGCTATTCCTCATAGAGAATATCTCTATAATAGGAGACCATTTCATGCTCAATATCTTTTTGTTTTTCCAGGTGCTCTCCCTGGGAATTGCAGAGCGACGTGATTCTATTATGCATTATATGATGAATGGTGGAGTGGTGGAAGAATGTTGTGTTTCTTTCCCCCTCCTTTAACTATTTTATTCTCGATTTATGATTTTAGAGTATTTCCTCCTGTTAATGTTTGCCTTCTAGCTAGGAGGTGAGTTTTTCTTCTTGGAGATTTAGATTCAGCTGTCTCCCTTCCAGAATTATCCTTGGTTGTAGCTTATCCATTTGTTGCTCTAGCTTGAGTTGGTCTTGGAAATTATTTCTGAAGGTTTGCTTGTTCCAGAATCTAAGATTTACCTTGAGGGATATCAACTTTTGTTGAATTGTGTACATTTTTGTGACTCTGGGAAATTGCATGTGAGTCCACCAATGTTCGACCGTTTCCCGAAAGTTTGGGTTAGTGAGCCAGAATTTTTCAAAATGGAATGGACGCTGAAAAGGAATGCTAGGTTGGTTCCATTGCATGCAGATGGGCCAGTGATCTGACTTCGCGGAGGGGAGGATGGTGGTAAAAATATCTCCCCCACAGGCCAAGAGAGATTCAGTGATCAAAACTATATCTAGCCTAGATGCAATTTGGTTTGATCCGCCTCTTTTATTGTTCGAGGTGTATAATCCATTGGAAGTTGGTAGATCAATCAGGGCATTGGAGGCGATAAATTATTTGAATTGAATGTTATCTGCTTCTAGGATCCCGCGTCCTCCTTTCTTTTTCTCAAGCACTGTTATCATGTTATAGTCCCCCCCTAGAGTCCAGTGGGAATTAGGGAATTGAGTCTGAAGCTAGGAGAGATAGGTGAGTAGCTGGATCTTGAGGGGAAGGTGTTGCGGACTATATAAATTGGTGATGAAACAATGAATCCTAGAGCCGAGGATGTGGAAAGAAGCCGATATAGTGTTACGGCTATAACCTTACAACCTTTCCAGAGTTGCGGAAGGGGGATTTAGAGGTGGAGGTGAGTGTTTTTAGTTTCTTGAATAATTAGGAGGGAAGGGTGATCTCTATGGACTTTCCTCTTTATAATTATGTGTTTGGAAGGGCTATTAATGCCTCTAATATTCTAGGAGATAATCTTCATCAGGAACAATTGGGGCACGAGGGAAAGAACTCAGTGAGTTGGGCATATTTCCCTGATTCAAAAATTTGGTGTCATACCATAATGATACATTGGAGATCAGTTCTTCTGTCATGTTTCTTGGTTTGTTTGGTGTTCTTTTTTATCTCTCTCGAGGAGTTTCCTTGGATTCTCGGGCAGGGGGAAGCTCTAGCTTTGGAGAGGAAAAAGGTTAGGGTTTGAATCTGGCCCAACGAGATGGAGTGGTAGAATTTATTTAGACAGGCTTCCTCCATACCGAGAATATCTAGGTCACCAAAGTCTATGTCAACTAGATCTTCTTCCATGGGGATTTCTTTAGACTGAGGTTTTTTTCTGGTGGAGGGGGTGGACCTGAGGCGGAGGTGATCTTCTTACCTATTATGATCCTGGATTTTCTTGAGTCTTGGCGGGGGATCTTAACCTCCGAATCAATATGCTGTTTCTTGTTAGAGGGTTCTTCTCCCTCAGTCTCCATGGTCGTATCTTCTGGGAGATTTGATAAAGCAACAAAAATATTGTTCATAACAAGATTATAGTTTTGCAAGTTTACCTGATGTTTTTTTTATTGTCGTCGTCAGTTTTGGACCTTGGTGAAGCCTTCTACATCTGGTTTGCCAGTATTCCTTGAGGTCCAGTTAACCTGATTGAGAGGTAAATCCCTGAAGAGATGTCCATGCTCGTGGAATTTGCGACATCGAAATGGAACATGCTCGTAGTTAATCTTTTGGACCCACTCATAATCATCATGCAGGAGGTTGATGGAATCCGGAAGTGGTTTTTCAATATGCATGTAGATGCAAATGCGCGCATAAGAGGTGTATCTGTTGATTTGTGTTGGCTCATATACCTTGATGAATTCTACTAGAAAGTTTACCGTATATCTGAGGGTGAGCTCGTCCCACTAGTATTGTGGGAGGCAGAAGAGGTGCACCCACATAGGTGCTCACGAAAGGTCTTCCTTGTCTCGGTTGAACCTTTCCACCCAGTTATGGAGGTAGAGACCTGCAGAGTTAAAAAAGTATGGTCCTCCATCCATGACTCTGTCCTTATCTTCCAAACATGTGAAGATGATGGTAAAGAATCCCTTAGATCCAAGTTGGAGGTATATGTGTTCTTTTGGTTTCCAAGTGGCCATGATCCATCCACGAAGGGCCTTCTCTGTGGGCCAGATGCCGATAAATTTACCAATGAGTGCATGGTCTTTCAGTTGCTGAATTTTTGAATTTATTCTCTACGCAGGGAGTTGTAGCTTTGGTCGTTCCATCATTTTGGGGATGCATCTCGAGGAGGGTGCAGTGTCATCAGAAGCTTGGTGATTTTCCACAGGGGGTAAGCCGTTTTATGAATTTGAGCAGCCCAGGGATTGGGTGTCCATATTTGTGCCATTGTTTTGTGTTTTCTCTAACATTGCAGTGGTCTGTGTTACTATTTGGGAGGGACCCAATGTCCCTCCCTTCGAGCTAGTCATGGGACCTGCTATAGATCCACCCACCAAAATGAGGGCTCTTACAGTAGGGGGGTATGACAATTGGGTAGGAAACAAGGTGACGCAGGAGGGTCATCAAACCCCAGGCATCTGCAATTGATTTCTCATTTAACCATTAGATCTCTCGAACCGAGTGCATTTCCATATCACTATGATAGGTGTATGTCCAAATTTTGATCATTTTCCATCTACATATATCCTTTATTCCTTCTCCAATGCACTAGAAACTATATAACCATGGATGTAGTTGCATAATCTTCGGTTGGCTACAGAATGAGTGCAATTCGATAGCTATAGGAATGTTTTGATTAAATTTCATAAAGAAACAATAGATTATAAAACATGAATGATTGATACCTTTTATGATGTTTGAGCACATCTGAGGATACCTTTCAACTTGAAATTGTAGAAAAATTATCATGAAAAGGAAGAAAGGGAAATAAAAAGGGCTATAAAAAGAAGACAATTTTGGACTTCAACATGGATAAAAATTTATGATGCCTCCTGTGTCATTAGAACCATTTTTATGTTTCATAGGTCAGATAGGTATTCTTGCTTTATGCCTCCTTTGTCAATAAAACCGATTTTTATTTTATTTTATTTTATTCAAGGATTACCAATTTTATATAAGCAATCATAGTAAAGCAACAAAAAAAAATGTGTATTAATTAAAAATACAAAAACCTTGATTTAATTTTGTGGAAGAAGCAAATTGTAATCTACCACCATTTTATTAAAAGTATGATATACAAAAGGAAAATTAATAAATTATATATATACCTTTATTCCAAGGAAGACCAGAAAGGCTACATAAGTATATATGATAATTTGCAATTCAAAGAATAATAATAATAATAATAATATTAGAGGAGACATGGAAACATATTAATATTATTTAAAAAATACAAAATAAAAAAAAAATTATTTAAACATGAAAAAATAATTTAAGAATGTTAAGTGATAACAAACTCTATATATAGAATATTAATATAGATAAGAGTTGTTGTTGCACGCTGCTTGCAACCCTGAGCGACCGCGCACGCACGATCTAGGGCTTCCTCCGTAGCCATGGAGGTTCTGGGCTCAACCCAGGTTCCTCCTCCCCCTCCTCCTCTATCCAATGCAGAGGCATTCAACATGTTATTGGCCTCGATGCCGAAGAAGAAAAAATCTGAAGCAGCAAATTTTGTGAAAACACTGGATGATATTCCAAAAAGCTCTCTTCCTCCCGAGGGTCTGATCCAGGTAGCTTTGTCTCCAGCGGATCACGCTCTCGTGGGACAGTTCACAGGTCTCTGGCCCTCCCAAAAAACCACGGAGAACTAGGTCGTCAAGAACTGGGCACCGTTGATCACGAACAGTGTAACCTTGTACTTCTTGGGGAGAGGTTATTTCTGTTCGAATTCATCTCAAAAGAGGATAAAGATCTGATCTTTCGGAACAGACCCTACTTCATGGGTCCTTAGGTCCTGTATCTCAATAAGTGGACGCCAGAATTCGACCTAGAAGTTGACGTTCCAACAGTTGTTCCTGTGTGGGTTAGGTTGTCGAATCTCCCAGTGCACTACTGGAACTGGGAATCATTGAAGCATGTAGGTAATGCCCTGGGAAAAATTATTGACCGAGCAAAAAAAAAGGACCAATATGACTATGCCAGAATATTTTTTGAGGTTGATCTAGAGGTGGGCCTTCCAGAGGCAATAAAAATCAATGTCGGCAGTTGGACCCATGTGCAAAAGCTGGATTATGAGCAGCTTCCCTTCAAATGCCGGAAATGCCATGTTTATGGCCACTTTGCTAGAGGCTGTCTAAATAATGGTGAAGTGGAGAAAGGGAAGGAGGAGGGTTAGAATCAGGTCAAGCTGACCAAGACCTCCCACAAACCCCTCAGTTCTGGAGCCCCAAATGGTAAAGGCCCCCAGCCAGCCTCTATTCTTCAAACCCCTCCTTTGAACGGTCAATAAAACAAGTTCGGGCCACTAAGCTCAACAATAGAGGACACCCAGTAAGTCGAGATGCATAAGGATGGATCCCCACACAAAGGGACCCCCTCCGGCTCGAAGCAAGGAGAAAGTGCTGTAGAAAGATCGAAAGAAAAAACCCAGAATCCGAGGAGGAAGAACAAGCCTCAAAGGACTCAGAGGAGGAAGGAGAAATAGGGGACTCGCAAACCTCGGCTATAAGATCAATAAGAGGCCAAAATTTCACCCGTGAAAAGAGAGAATATGAAACCTATAAAGATAAGCTCCAGGGCAGCCAACCAACCCTCGAGAAACTCTTGGCAAAAACGCCTAAGATGACCAGAAATCAGACTCAGAGCTCCAAGGGAGCTCATCACACCCAAAAAAGTAAGTGATGAAGATTGTCTCCTAGAACTGTAGGGGTATGGGGAGAAGAGTTAAAGAAGAAGCCATAAGAAGTCTACTAAGGATAGAAACCCCAGACATACTTCTCATTTAGGAGACTAAAATGGAGGAAAAATATTTCCTTCATATAAGTAAGAAATTTTGGAATAAAGGTGGAGGACAGGCTGTCTCTGCTCGAGGAGCCTCAGGCGGACTGGGCACTCTTTGGAATATTAAAAAAATTTCAAAGGTCAATGAGATCCTAAACACTCACTGGCTGCTCTTGAAACTTCAGCACCTTGACACAAAAGAGATCATTTGTCTTATCAATGTGTATGTCCCAGTAAATGTAGGGGAGAAAAAGGCCTGCTGGGACTCCATCAGAAACTTGGCAGGATCAGTGAACCTGGAAAATATCATCATTGTTGGTGACCTTAACCTCACCTTGCTTTTGTCAGAGAAGCGAGGAGGCAGCATAGTAAGGGATCCGGCGTGGGAATGGGTGGAGGACCTCATACAGGACTAGGATTTTCTCGACATCAAGCCCTCTACTGGTAAGTACACTTGGTTAAACAAAATATTCGGTCTGGGGCACATTACTGCAAGGTTAGATATATTTCTCGTTCAAAGTTATTTTCTTATACTAGGATTAGAGGCTAGAATTCACATCATCCCGTGCAGTGTTTCTGATAATAAGCCTATCAAACTTGAGATACTGGCCCATTTTGATCAAGGCCCCATCCCATTTAGATTCAGTCCTCTATGGGTAAAGGAACCAGACTTTATGCATTTGGTTAAGGAAAGTTGGAGACAACCAGCCAAGGGTTCCACCTTTTATGTTTGGGAGGAAAAGCTCAGAAGAGTGAAAGCTGTTCTAAAAAATTGGGCAAAATCCCTTCCCAACCCTGCAACGGAAAGGAAAAAACTCCAAGGAAGCCTAGAGCTTCATCATTTGCACTCGGAAAATGTTGAGATTACAAAATAAGTTATAGACAGGGAGATAGATTTACAACAGCAGTTTCACAAGGCATGCTTGGCAAAGGAAGAATATTGGAGACTTAAATCTTGAAGTCTTTGGATAAAAGTGGGAGATAGGAACTCCCCTTTCTTCCACAAGCAAGCCCAAGCATGGAAATGCTTCAACTCCATCACAAAAATCAAGGAAGAGACCACCAATCACAATGATATCATTAGTATTAAAAGAGAAACCTTCTTACATTTTAAAAATATGTATAGTGAAGAAGAAGTGATGGGCCAGAACTCTAAATTTCTTGATGAGGTGCCTTCTCTGATCTCTCCCAGGATGAATCAGCTATTGGAAGCAAAGGTCTCTAAAAAAGAAATAAAGGCTACTCTCTTTGCTATGGAGCCCGACAAAGCCCCAGGCCCAGATGGATTTACAGCCATATTTCTTCAATCCTGTTGGTAGATAGTGGAAAAATACTTGTGAAAAATGGTTCTAAAATCCCAAGCCTACCATAAAATTGGGGGTAGCACTAACTCTGCTTTTCTTTCCCTCGTTCCCTAGGAAAAAGGAGCCAACTCCTTCAATATATTTTTCCATATCTCTCTATGCAACATAGGTTACAAACTGATAACCAAAGTGATAGCCAACAGATTGAAAATCATCCTTCCAAGCATCATCCCAAAGAACCAAGGTGGCTTCATTCAAGGAAGGCAGATTGTGGACAATTTCATCTTAATTCAAGAGGCCATCCATTCAAGCCTGCATCGAAAAGAGAAAGGTATGGTTGTCAAGCTTGATCTAGTAAACGCCTTTGAATATGTGAGACACAGATTTCTATTGGATTTTATGCATAATTTTGGGTTTGGGATCAATTTCATTAGCTGGATCTGGGCTTGTATTATTGAGCCCTGGATTGCCTTGCTGGTGAATGGGAGGGCTGCTGAATTTTTCAAAGCCACGAGAGGACCTAGGCAAGGGTGTCCTCTTTCACCCCTCCTATTTGTTCTCCAAGCTTCTGTTCTCAGCTTTTACTTGAACAAGAAGCAGCAAGACCAAGAGATGACGAGTCTCAATATATCAAGAGGAGTTAAAAATATAAATCATGCACTATTTGTTGACGATTCCTTGTTGCTAGGAGTAGCCACTGTGCTATCGGCTTCAAGTTTCAAAGGTGTGTTGGATGACTTTTGTGATGAAACGGGAAGAAAAATTAACAATGGGAAATGCCATATTTTCTGTTGGAACACTTCTGCCAACATTCTCAATGCGATATCCAGATGCTTTGGATTTTCTGCCTCCTCAACTTGGTCTTTGTTCAAGTATCTGGGCTTCCTATCTTCCTCAAGAGTGCCTTCAACAGAGATTGGCTCCCTCTATTAGAGAAATTCAAAATCAAGATTCAGGCCTGGGGCTTCTCCTGGGTCAATCTTGTAGGTAATTCGGTGCTCATCAAGGTTGTGCTAAACAACCTCCCAATCTATCAATTTGCTGTTTTTTTGGCTCCTAATGGCATTCTTAGGAAAATGGAGGACCACATCCGGAATTTTTTTTGGAAAGGAGGCAAACTGAACAAGAAGAAAATCCCATTAATCAGTTGGGACAAAATCTCCAAGCCACTAATTGAAGGCAGATTGAATTTCAAGAACATCTGTACACAAAACATGGCTATGGGAGAAAAATTTCTTTGGAGGATTATCGCTCCCAATCCTGGCTGGGCTCAAGTTGCGTTATGGAAAAAATATTTCAGAGGGAAAATGTCTCGTTGTCTAGATAAAACTCTCCCCAAATCCGGCTCGATCTTCTTCAAGATCTGTGCTAAAACCATCCCTTTAATAAATCTCCATGCGTTCTAGATACCTGGGAATGGAAAACGCATCAAAATCTAGGAAGACCGAATTATGAACAATGATCCCCTCGCTGAAGATCGCTCTCTACTTGCATTGTGCTCTTGGATGACCTACGTTGGCTATTCAACGATGTGGTACATCTCATGTTGGGATGACAACGTTTGGTTGAGATGGAAGAACCTCCAGGTGCCACTGGAATTACAGAAAGATTATGCAGCCTTCTTCACCCTTTTGAAAGGCATGGCTCCAATTAACTTGAGGAGATCCGATTTCCGTGGTTGGGGTTCGACATCAGGACATTACTCTGTAGTGCAGGGCTACAAAACACTGTTGGAACAGCCCCACGTTCCTCCAAATCCAGCGCCCTGGAAGGGGATATTGAATCATGCATCCATTCCCAAAATTGATTTTTGTTTTTGGCCTCTATGCCATAAAATAATATTGACAGAAGACAGATTGCAGAAAAGGGGCTATTATGGGCCTTCCAAATGTATAATGTGTGGTGAAAATGAAGAAAGCACTACCCATCTTGTGCTGGAATGTAAATTCACAGCAGAGATTTGGCATGAGCCCATTGGCCCTTGGAGAATCAACTTCACCCTCCCCAGCTAAATTTCTAATTTGTTTGCAAACTGGCTGCTCAGGTACCCAGGAGCCATTCCTAAAAATAAACACATCAAGGCTACCTAGCTCTCTCTTCCTAAAATTATATGTTGGCAAATTTGGCTTGAGAGGAACAAGAGGATTTTCAGAGATAAAGCGCAGGATGTCAAGATTGTCATGATCAAGATAAAATGTTAGTTGAAAGAAAGCTTGGGAGACCAGTTGGACAGTGAAAATATTAGTCAGTAGGATATTGATTGGGGTGCCATTTTCGACCTTCAGTTTCAGGATATAGTAAGGCCATCCATCCCTTCCAAAGAATGGAAAATTAGAGTAAATGAGAAATACTTCTCAGAGTGGATTATCACGCAGTCTAGATACTCCCTATTCTTTGATGGGGCTGCCAAAGGAAATCTTAGAAAAGCTGAAGCAGGAGGAGTCATGAAAAATTCCAAAGGTAGAATTGAGCACAGATTTGCCTGGGGCTTGGGTCATAATACCAGCATTCAAGCTGAAGCGTTGGCTCTCTTCCAAGGCCTCAAGCAACTCAAAGGCTTTGGCATAAAAGAGGCAAATGTTTTTGGCGATTCACAATCCATAATTAAAACTATTGTGGACAAATCTACCCCTTCATATTTTAGTTTCACAATACTGATGGGTAGAATCAAAACTCTGGCAAAATCATTTCATAGTTTGAATTTCTTCCATGTGCTGAGAGAGAACAACAAGGATGCTGACTCTGAACCCAAAAAATCTGCTCTCCTCTCTGTTGGCACTCTTATAAGAGATAGAGATGAAGAATGGGATCCCATCCCTTAAAATTTCAGCTAATATGTTTTATTGCATTTTATTGAAGTAGTTTATTTTTATCAACAAGTTTGGGAAAACTATGGAGATGGACTCTATTGTTGCATGTAAGAATCACTGGTTTATAAATGTATGTGCCACGTTGTTCCTGGAAGGAGAGGAAACCTGGGCGTTGCCCTTACATCATGTAAACTGAATAGAGGCATTCATGCCAGGATTTTAATATATTCCAATATTTGTTTCTGGGAAAAAAAAAAAAAAAAAAAAAACTCTATATATAAAATAGATTTAAGTGTTATAATATACTTGTTTGAACAAAAATATATGAGAGCGACAAAAACATTAATGATGTGTATGATTCATATTTAAAAAAAATTGTCGCCTCGCAGTAAAGAGTATCTTAAAACTAGATAAATTAATTTTTTCATTAATTTTTTTAAGTTTAATAATTTTATGGAAAACTTTTAATTTTATTTAATAAATCAAAAATTAAAAAATCAAATAATTTAAAAACTTGTTTTTTCTAACTTTTCATTTTTTAGAGAAAATATTTTCTTATGGCCAAAAATCATCCATAAAGACATTTTGTTTTTTAGATGAACAAATATAATTTATTAAAATTTAAAACGTTACAAAAAAGGGTGATATTGTTCTCAGTTCATCGATCTATCCATCAAAGAATCTTTATTGTTTTTCATTTTACTTTAGTTATATTTAAACTAAGTGATAGGTATTAAAAATGTCATTTTTCATAAGACAAAGTTTGGTTTCGTGTCTAGCCAAGTTGGTTTCCAAGTTCAATTATGCTCATTCACACCAATTGAGCTAGGATCCATGTTATTTCAATGCATAATTGCTACTATGAACAAATTCCTATTGAAGGATCTTTTCATTGTAGCTTGTGCATCCAAATATGATTCCCCATAAAAACAATAATGGAAGCATTTTGTCTAGAAGTGAGATGTAATTTGAGTCATTAATGTTGAATGAGCTAGCAACAACTTCCTGTTGAATAAAATTTCCAAAACTTTTTTACTTATGCATGTTTACATTTTTGCAGTGAATATCTTTTGCATAATACATTAGCTTTCAAGCATCAATATAACAGTTACTTTGCAACCAACAAGCAATTGTATATGTAACATGAGTAATTAATTGTTCTGGGATGTAGTATTAGGTTATTTTCTTGTGTAACTAAGCATGATTATCTTATTGAATATTGAAGTATTTTATGTTTTTCGCTTCAACATATTGAACAATTTGATATTTCTTTCTGGAAGGTATTGATATTAGTAAAAAAGCTCCAAATACATCAAGGATTCAACATTTAATACATAAATTATTAATGCATTTGGCATAAATTTAATACATCTTTTATTTACACACACACACACACAAAAAACATTATAACAAACTTTATTATATTTTGCATTTAAAAAAAAAAAAAAAAAAAAAAAAAAAAAAAACCATCATCCAAATATTGAACCACCCATTTGGTAGCATTGATGCCATCCTATTTTCATGATGTTATCATTGTTTGACGTTTAAGCTAGCGCTTCTGAGGTTGTTTTCTTGGTAGTACTCGCGGTTGGTTTTGCGCCTCGAATCTACTTCTTTTTTGATAGGTGGTTGATCCCTTTGTTGGTGTGGGCAACGGTGCTCGTTGTTTCTTGCTACGGATATGCCGCCACTACTTCTTTAGGGTTTGTGGCTAACTCTTCTCACCTTTTATTGGGTTTTAACCTGGTATGTTAGCGACCTTTAGGGTCTGGTAGGCGATCCTTGTGCTCTTTCTTCTTTCATTTTCTATTTTGGGTTTGCAAATCCGCGCTACTTCTTGAGGCTTTGTGGCTAACTCTTCTCACCTTTTATTTGGTTTTAACCTGGTATGTTAGCAACCTTTAGGGTCTGGTAGGCGATCCTTGTGCTCTTTCTTCTTTCATTTTCCCCTTTGGGTTTGCAAATCCGTGTGTTGGGGTCGTTGTTGGGGTTCTGGGTCTTAAAATCCTATTTTTATTAGTCATAGTATTTTCACGCTGTGTTTTTTCTATCCAATTCGAGTATCTTCCACCGTGGTTAGGGTGCCTTTTTTTCATCTGCAGGCACATCTCAGCCAATAAGAGCATCTTCCAGTTGTTTTTTGGGCTATTTTATGTGTATGTGTGCATGTGATGAGGCTTGTTGGAGCATGTCTAGGTGCATCTAAGTCAATCATAGTATTTTTTGGTTGTTTTTTGTTTGTGAGTTTTGTACTTTTTTTAAAAAGTTTAATACTAGGTTTTGGTGACCCACATTGTAATGATTGGTTTCTTTGGTTTCCTTTTTGGTTGGCCATATTTATTTTTCCCTATAAGATATTTCGGCCAGCATGGATGCCTTGCTATCATGTTTCTTTCATAATTTATGTAAACAATTTCCATTTTAATAAAAAATATTGATTTTTTTTTTTAAGAAAAATAATATAGAAGATAACAACACCTTACCTCTTTACATATTGAAGGCAAGAATTCCTAACTCTTATGAAGTTGTTCATATTGTTTCTTCCGAAACTTTAGTTATTAAACAATCTAATTAATGATAGTTTTCAATGTTTTGATACTATGCAGTATGTAAAATTAGAATTATATTTTATTAACGTTATATTACTTATCTAGTTTATATTGATGTATAAATGTATCTTTTTCTTGATGTAATGCAATTAGTTATATTGATCAATGTTAATTGGAAGAATTTTTTTTTTTTTTTTAATCCATTTTTTTTTAGAATAAGTTTAGATTTTCGAATAATTTGTTTTATAAATATTTTTTAGATAAATGATTAAGATAGATTTATATGAGTACTATGTTGTTTCAAATTGTCTGATTATTTATATATGTATATATTAACACATCAAGCTTCCTCACAATATAATTAAGTACTTATTGTATAAATATCCTCACAATATAATTCTGTATTGTATAAATACACATTAACTGATATGAAGAACAAAGACTTCTACCACTCCAAACATTGTTGAAAAGCACTCCATATTTCAAAGACAATTTTTTTATTAAACCATAGAGGGACGGTGAAAGAGAATACACTCCATTTAAAATAAAATTATATATATATATATATATATATATATATATATATATATATATATATATATATAAAAGAAAAGCAAGTTAAAAGATTGAATTATTATTGTATGATTAGGTGGTGTGTGTTGTCTTTTTTTCTGGCTACCTCTATATCACCAAGAGTAAATTTGATCTACCTGTAAGATAAATATACTAAAAATATATGACTTAGCAAGAGATGAGTTGTATTGCATTGATTACGAACAAAATAACTCCTTGGGACTCCCTATTCCTCTAGCCTTATCATAATAGGCTTAACATATCATTTTTTTGGGATTGAAATTGAGTGGAGAGGGAGTTAATCGCCCATCTTAACTACTCTATCTACCCTTACTTGACTTATTACATGATTAGGTTAACAAGTAAAATAAATATGACAAAACAAAATTTTAATTGCAAGGACATTCGATTTAGTGTTAAAAGGATATGTATTAAAGTTAAATTCATAAAAATTAAAAGACCATTTCAAAATTCATTTTTTCGTTTTTATAATAAAAACAATATAATAAATTAAATTTTAATTTAAATTTATATGTAAGAGTGATAATGATTATTATTATTAACATTTATTGAAACTTATATAGTTTATCAAATTTTACAAAGACAAAAAATATATATTTTTTTCATTTTCAAAAATATTTATAATTATTACGTCTACAAGGTCTTTGATAGATAGTGATCGGTGCTTTGTTAAGGCACTCCTTGATGTGAAGTCACCAATTCAATTCCCTGTTAGGCCCCTATATTACTAGTTTAGTCCCTTATTTTTATTAGTGTAGCCCCCTTATTGTTATTGTTGTACCCCTTTAGCCCCAATATTGTTATTATTGTGCCCTTACATTATTATTGTTAGGTCAGCTACGATTATATTGTGGCCCCATGGACTCCTATATATAGAAGGGGGTTTTGGTCATTTGTATCATCTAAGAATTGTTCATTTATGTAATGTATTGGAGGTTTCCCCCTCGAAGTGGTTGATTTATAAGGCGTTGATCTCTCTTTTCTTCTATTTTTGGAGTTGGTTTCATAACATTTGGTATCAGAGCTTTGGATTGTAGGGTTTCACTGCTCCAAAGAGGTCATCGTGGCATTTTCGCTATAAAAAAATTTCTACGAAGGTTCAGAAGCTGAAATTTTTACAGAGAAAAGCCAAAATCCTGAGGAAGGTCGTGGAAAAAATTCAAATCTTGGTTCGCAATATTTTCGTATACATGATCTATGGAAGTTAGGGCTTTTTGCAGTCTCCTGAATTTAACCTAAACAGGTCATCGTGGTATTTTTGCTATAAATTTTTTTCTACGAGGGTTTAGAAGCTGAAATTTTTACAGAACGAAGCCGAAATCCTGAGGAACTTCGTGGAAAATTTTCAAGGCTTGATTCACAATATTTTAGGAGTTATGAGCTGTGGAAGTTAGGCTCTCGAATTTCATCTCAAAGAGGTGACCGTGGGAAAATATTCATAACTCTCTCTCTGATCATCGGATTGAAATTATGTAAAAAGTGGCCACAAGTACATGGATTTTAGTTTCCTGTGTATCAATTTCAGAGCCGAATGAGGAAATAGTGACATGTGTCACGCCGTACAAGTTCGCTCTACTAAAATAGTCCATAATTAGGTCATTGTGGGAGATTGGGAATAACTTTGACTTGAATAATCCAAATCAGGTTAGACCTGTGGCATTTGAAAGAAGCTTTAGAGGGCTGCTACAGGGCCAAATTTCAGATATTGAAGATCTGAAATCACAGAGATAATTCAATTTCAATATCGAGCTCCTAAAAAAATAGATACCAGTATTGGGTTCTAAAAATGCTTCCTAAAAGGAATTCAACACCCATTAATCCTTCCGAAGGATCTACTATAACTCATGAAGACGAAGAATGGCAATGTGACATATCAAAATTATAAGAGCAAGTGCACCAAATTTCGCTCTCTCAAAGAGCAACAAAAAATGAAATGGAAGTTTTGAAGAAATGCATGTAAGCTAAGATGGATGGCATGGAAGATGGCATGGAAGCTAAGATGGATGACATGGAAGCCAAGATCGATGAAAAAATGAAAGACAACATGGAAAACATGAAGAATGATCTAAAGGAATACATAGAAGGTTTGAAAAAGTTGATACAAAAAATGTTTCCTAATGGCGAAAAGATAGTAGAGGAAACTCATGATGAGAACAAAATAATGTTAATCGTGATTTCATAAACTCTAATGTTAGATGGAATAACCACCATATTCCAAAGATGGATATGAGGAAGTTTGATGGCAAGGATCTCGTAACATGTATACTACAGATGGAGCAATATTTTCATCGCAATAATGTGCAAAACACACAAAAGATACGCATTGCAACTTTACATTTAGAAAAAAATACATTTGTATGGTATCGATGACTTTTCTCCCGTAAAAAAATTGTCACTTGGTCAATTTTTACGGAGGAAATGATATCACATTATGAGGATACAAAAAGCAACACCTTATTTAGCCAATTGATAAATCTCAAATAAAAGGGTTTAGTGGTGGAGCACATTGAGGACTTCCAAAAATTGATATAAGGGTAACTGATATTCTAGAGAAACATAGGATTGATGTCTTCATAGGGACTTTAAAGGATAACATCCAACATGAATTTCGCATTTGGGAACCTGATTCATCGGAAAAGGCGTTTAGGTTGGTATTAAAAATTGAATTTAAAATGATGCAGGAGCATCCAAGCCAAATTTTCATTATTTAATTATGTAATAAGGGGGGTGAGATATTTTAATTATTTTATTAATTAAATTGTTTATTTTTAATAAATTAGGAGAAAAATGTAAAGGTGAGGATTATTGTATATATATTCTTTAATAATTAAAGGATATGAGTGGAATGGAATTAGGTAGATAATATAGGGAGTAGGAATTCCATATACGGGACTTTTTTGAGTCAAACTAAAATAAATCTAAATTAGATTTAAGTTGAGATTTGTGTGGAGGAATTTATGGAGTGAAATAAATTCATTGTTTATGTATGTATAAGAGGGTTTTGTGAGGATAAATATAGCTGAGAGTATTAAGGAGTATAGTGAGAGTGAGAGATGGTTTGAAGGGCTGAGAGCCAATATGTCGCCCAATGTAATATTTGGCCAAAGAGTTTTTTATGTTTTTATATCAGTATTTCATTTGAATGGCTCTCTTTCCTTCATATGTATTTTTTTAGCTGAATATTTTTATGGTTTTAATGAAGAATTATTGAGATTTTTAATGCTGAGTGAAGAAGTGTGTTTTTCTATGCTAGGATCTGTTTTATAGCAGAATCCCTGCATCATTTGGTATCAAAGCAGGTTATGAGTTGGAGGATGAATCTATCCTATGTTTAATTGATTGGAATCCTAGGTTGAGTCTGCAATTTATACATGAACATTTCTTCTGTATATGAGTGTATGATTGCAGGAAAGCGATATTTGACTGTGATAATAATGGAATAAATACCTGAAGGAGGAGCCTACTGTGAAAGAACTTGTGTGTGTGAAAGTTTCATGGATTTGTTGTTGTTATGGAGAGTGTTGTTGACTACCATGTTGTGTGAAACTTTCTCATCATAGAGTGAGCACGTGGAGCGTGGAGCTACAAACTAATACTATTGAAAGAAGCTCAGGATTCATCGAATTGTGAAGATTTTTCCTTCCATTCAAGAGTGGAAGAGTTTGACCCCGCCATTGATTGTTGGGTGAACTCGACGGGAATTTTTTTGTCGAGCACATATTTGTGCCAGCGTGAGAATCGTGGGCGGTGTTCTATTGAGTAAGTTTTGAGTGGCCTCTCGTAAGCTACACAACGGAAGCATGGAGATGGTGATGTGATGATCTTCCATCCACTAAGGGAAACGATGACTGCGTGAGAAAATGTGGGAAGATGTTGAGCTATTATTACGATGATATGGAGACTTAGATTGAATTCTTGTAACACTACCAAAAGAATTGCAGAGGCATTGAAGCGATTGGAGTGTCCGTGACTGATTTTGCGACGTGTGTGTTTTTCCACGACATGTAAAAATTCCAGTTCGGCTTGTGAAGTTTTTGTCGAGCTGCAGAGAAGGAGATCTTTGTATTAGAGACTAAAAATTGATTTAAGTCACTCTTCTTGGGTGTGCTTGTTCGTGCGTTGAAGTGAATTGGAAGCGTTAAGAAGACTGGCAATGTTGAAGTAAATTGGCAGCGTTAAGAAGATTGGCAGCATTAAGATCAGCAACGTTAAGTAGTGGACTATGATGAAGAGCGATCGACAGTAAACACTTCCAAAAACGGCGAGAAAATGATCCAATTTACATCAAGATTTATATATACACAGGTCCCATCTATAACAACGAATTATTCATTTGTTTTCCTACGTTAATATGTAAAATGAGATGATACATACGTTGTTGGTTGCTGTGATGTTTGAGAGACCAGCTGTTTCAACCAAAAATCGGTGTTGTATTGTTTAATGGATTCCAAAATTGAACCTTATGTGAGTTGAACCATCAGTCATCAACACCTGGATGGCGATAGTGTTTACAGTGAACAGATTTAATGTTGTCCAAGTTTGGCTTGTTGGAATTCAAATGCCACAGTAGGTTAGCCATTATGATATAAAACGGTCCTTAAAATCACCAATTTATTATTGAGAAGTGGAGTTTGCATAATGCTGCAAAAATTCAATGTTATGTATTAATTTGGAAGTGGGAATTTTGGTCACTTACATCATTTTGGTATTAGAAGTGAGAAAGAGATTGCATGAAGAGAGGTGCAGCTCCATTGGAACATTCAAGGTATGGATCCAGTATTTCCTTGGTACCATCTTCCAGCATAAGGAAACGTCACTGGGATTGATAGAGGTAAAGTTTTTGCAAATAATTCATGTACGTTTTTTGGGAGAATGTAATCTTGAAAGGATATTCAGTTACATTAAGATTGCATGTTTTCAAAGCAAGGAATTTAAATTGAAGAGATTGAGATAAGGGAACTTGGCTTAAATTAAAGGGGAGTGTGTGTGTACTTTGAAGGTTTCTAACATTAATTGTTGGGAAAAGATTTATGTTAGAAATTTGCTGGGAAGAAATTTAATTGTTGGGGAGAGAATGGACCTTACAAATTCAAAGTAAATCTGTAGAGGCTTGAATTTATTCCTAAAATAATACACGAGAGAAGGGTTGGATCATTTCAACCACGAGAAGATTCATGGTAAGTGCTCATTGAATGAATAAATATTCATTGAGCAAGGGTATTTTAAAATCGGGATGATTAAATTTCCTTGCCATACTTGAGAAGATAATATTTTGTAAATGTTATGAAAGAGTGGAAATGTCGCAAATGCGGAAGTATAAATGAATGGAAAATGAAGGGGAAAATGTACTAATCCTGGGTGATATGAAGGAAAACATGCATGTTTATATGAGGGGGTTTATTATGCATAGTGTGATGATTTATTATGCATAATGTGGATTCTTCACAGTTTTGGTTAAGTTATTTTGGACCAAATCTTGTAGTTGGGAAAAGAAGAATTCTTTTGATTGGTGATTGAAAACATAATTGCTTGATGTTGTAAAAGCTTTGTTTTACCATTATGTGGCGGTATCTAAGAGGTGATATTCAGGATGGACACAATGTACGAGTTGTACATCGAAGAGGTTGAAATATGAATAACATGTTCTCTGTACACGGGTGAAAATATTGGAATTGATATTGTATGGTGCATATAAGTGCAGGGAAATGTTTGCATTAAGATGATGAGCTTGTGAACATGCAAGTATTGACAGTGACAAATATTGCACAGAAGAGGGGAAATCAGAGAATTGAAACTGCAAAGAGAAAGGTTTATCAATAACCTTAACAGGAGCATGAGGTATGATAATTCAGGAAGGTATTTTTGAACATTGAAGATTGAATGGTTTATTTATTTTCACCTTAAAATAAATCTTGAAAACCTGAATTTCATTTCGACTAAAGACTTTAGTATCATGTGAAATGATAAGGGAAAACTGATGATTTTTCATAAGAATAAAGTATGAAAGAGGGTGAATATTTTACATCCTAAAATGTATTAGGGGTGTATGTTTATTGAAGAATTGTATAACTTCAATTAAGTTGGAATATCCACTATCATTATTATTGGGGCAAAGCCTGAAGTGAAAACAGATGTTACATTCAAATGAAATTTTGGATAGTTTGAGTTGAGATTGAGTATTTTCATCCAAGATGAAGAATTGGTGTATGTTTGAAGTCAAAAATTCGTAAGCTAAGTCAAGAGTCTGAATGTAATTAGGTGCATGATCAGTAGAGCTCGACACCCAAAGAATTTGTTATCATAACACATAAGTTACTAAAGTGTTGTTTGCAGAAAAGTGAAGTAAGAGGGTTTCCAGAGATTGGTTCCAAGACAGAGAACCAAGAGAAGCCAAGCGCAGGAGGAGAACTTGCATTTTGATGAATGGCAAGTGTGAATGATTGTTGAGAAGTGGATTAAATGAAATCCACACGTGAACAGATGAAGTTCACAAAGGAGGAGAAGATGAATGTTGGTAGTCATTTCCGAAGATCTGATGAAGACCACAACAGAAGGAAGAAGAAGGAAAATTCCAAGGTAAGTGGCATATGTGAATAGTTGACAGATGAAGATTACGAGCGGGAGAAAGTTGAGATAACAATTCATCTTGTATTGTTAATGGAGTTGTTACAGGAAAATGTGAAAGACCAGACACGTGGTTGGACCATGAGAAATAACGTAAAGTGGTAGAAGCTACATGCAAAAAGGGAAAAACAGGTAAACATACAGTTCACGGAGGAGCTTAGGAAGCTCGAGTAGATGTTGATTTTTGAAGAACTCAGAGAGGCTGAGTTAAAAATGGATGTTTCCATTTGTGGCCCAGAACAGGGTGAAAGTCTAGGTGAAGAGATCAATGAGGAAGATCTCATGAACTAGTGGGATATTTCAGAAGAATATGAAGATACATTGGCGAGAGAAGCAGATGAGGCTATGAAGCCTTGCATTATTAAATCTCACAGTTTATTTATGTTTGCAGGATGTACGAAATATGGTGAGCAATCTGATGGAACTGTCACAAAGGAGAATGAAACTTTTGAGGTAAAGTCTGGTAGAGAATTCCTTTCAGAGAAGGAAAGTGTTGATTGGTTACAACAGGAAGAAATCATAAATGAATTCTTATTTGGTGTAAGACAGCAAGTCGAAGCTGTTATGGAACAGGAACAAAGTGGAAATGCCGAAGAAAAATTCCAAGGAGGTAAACAAATGTATTTGTTTAATGAAATTGCTGACGAAGTTTTACAATGTAATGATGTTGAAACCAGGAAATATCAGGAAGATTGCCAGAGGAAGAGTGAAGGTAGTGATGAAGTGTTGAAAATATTTCATATGGAAAATGAGTTTTTGGAACAATGGCTGAAGGAACCTGACGGAGAAGAAAAACTTGCAGAACCTGATCCAAACGAAATTACAGTTACTATGCATGATAGAGATGAAATGTTTATAGAGTTGAATGCATGTTATAACCTTTTAGATAATGATGTAAGTGTATGTACAAAAAGTGACATTAACAGGTATGATGTCGAAGTCAGAGAAGTTGAGCGGAAATTATTTGGAGTTGAGATGAAAGATCAGGAGCAGCAAGGGAGTTGTGTCTGTAGAGACAAAAATGAGACAGAAATATTGATCCAACAGGATGAAGATGGAGGCAGCCAGCAGTTCAAAACAGAATCTATTGAAGTCCAGAAAGTCAATGATGGGAGATTGATGCCTAAAGCATCAAAAGAGATTGAAAGTTCTTGTCTTTTTAAAAATAACATTTTGTTGGTGAATGCAGGTACAATACCAGACGAGAGAATTGTTGCTATAAAAGTAATAAAAGACTACAATAGTAATCAAGAAGAAGTTCTTGATTATTTTCCATTGAATTAAGTTGAGAGTTCAACTCAGTTAGAGGTGAAATAATTTGACAAAGAGGAATTACTCTGAGGAATTGGAAAAAGAAAGTGTTGGAGAAGTTAATGGAATATGATCGACAAAGTGGGCAATGAGTTATCAAATCGAGTTGATACTCTGAAGGACCAGCGGCAGAACAGAGTTTGGAATCCTGGAGGGAGAAATTCATCAGAACTTGTGGTTGTTGCAGTATTATAGAAAAGCGACGGACCTCATAGACAGGAGTCTATGGAAACTTCTCTACATGGGGAGTCTGATGCAGGAGCATCCAAGCCAAATTTTCATTATTTAATTTATAGGAATTTATAGGGTAAGTTCTGTATATCAAGAACCAAAGGTCACTGCTCACAAACAGATCACAAATCAGTACACCAGTATAATCACGTGGTTAAAACCCTCAGAGAGGGAAATAGTCCACGCCCTGATCCAACGCGACCACTTCAGGGAATTTATTAATATAAAAAGAAAGGTTACATATGTTTCTCTCATAAACATTTACCGGAAAAATGACCCTCCATGCTCTTTAAACAGATATCATGGACCAATCGGGTGCTAAGCCATGAATCAAGTGTCGTTAATACCTAGGTGAGAGATAACCGTCAGATCACTACAAATCGTGACCGTCGGATTATAAGTTACAAATGTACATGGTAAAGAAACACACTTTACCTAATTCTACACTAGACTAAGTTATTATTAACTATTTCCTATGTGTTGGAATATCCTAACATCCCCCCTTAAGAACAACTTGGGATAGGATTGAAGGATTTACAAGGGTGACACAAAAGGAGCCTATTTCCTATGTGTCGAAATATCCTAACATCCCCCCGTAAGAACAAATTGGGGTAGGATTGAAGGATTTACAAAAGTGACACAATAGGAGAAGGAAGGAGGCATTAGAGCCTATCCCCCCTTAATGACAAGTTTCTTGAACTCCAAGCATGGATCAAAGTTTGGTAAACTTCACTTCCGTGAGAGCCTTCATAAAGATATCAGCTACCTGATCATTGGTTGGACAGTACTGCACTTCAAGAACACGATCATGAATGAGCTTTTTGATGAAGTGTATGTGGAGTTCAATGTGTTTCATATGATGATGCTGAACTGGATCTTTACATAGCTGAATGGCACTATGATTATCACATCAAAGTGTAGTTGGATGCTGCTGATGGAGACCAAATTCAGACAGGGTCTGACGAAGCCACATGGCTTCCTTGCTGGCTTCAACTGCACCACGATACTTTGCTTCTGCTGAAGAAAGGGAGATGGCACTTTGTTTCTTACAAGACCAAGTAATAGGTCCTGAACCAAGAGTGAATACATATCCTGCAGTGGACTTTCGATCATCAGGGTCACCAGCCCAATCAGAATCAGTGAAACCAATCAACAAGGGAGATGCTCCTGCACTGTAATGAATCCCAAACTGAATTGTACCTCGAATATATCAAAGTATTATTTTAGCTTCTTTCCAGTGACTTTCATGAGGTTGGTGCATAAACCGAGTGACAAGACCAACGGCAAAGGAAAGGTCAGGACGGGTATGGGTTAGATACAAAATTTTACCAACAAGTTGACAGTATAAGGTAGCATCAACTTCATGGGTAGTGCAGTTGACTGAAAGCTTGACTCCAGACTAAAAGGGATAAGGGGCAGGCTTATAGTCTTCCATGTGAAAGTGGTGTATAAGATCACAGGCATACTTGGACTGAGAGAGGGTAATGCCTTCCTTGGATTGCAAGACTAGAAGACCAAGGAAATAATGCAAGTGTCCTAAGTCTGTCATTTCAAACTTATTTTTGAGGCTAGACTTCACATGGTTTATATGGTTTGGATCACTACCAGTAAGGATAAGATCATCAACATAAATAACAAGGATGGTGAAGGAATTACCCACTTTCTTGGTGTAGACAGTGTTGTCAGAATGACATCTAGAAAAGCCATGATCTAAGAGAAATCTATCCATTTTGGCATACCAAGCCTGAGGAGCTTGTTTGAGACCATAGAGAGACTTCCTAAGGCGACAAACAAGGCTGGAGTCTTTTTGGATAAAGCCACGGGGTTGTTCCATGTAGATTTCTTCGTGCAAATATCCATGTAAGAAGGTGGATTTAACATCCATCTAATGGAATTCCCATTTAAAGGAGGCAACAAGGGAAAGAACAAGGTGGATAGAATTCATTTTGGCAACAGGGGAGAAGGTTTCCGTATAGTCAATGCCTTCAACTTGTGAAAAACCTTTAGCGACAAGACGATCTTTATGTCTATCCACTTTTCCATCTGGTCCAAACTTTGTTTTGTAAACCCATCTGCATTTGACAAGTTTTCTTCCTTTTGGAAGAGGAACAAAATCCCAAGTATTGTTTGCCAATAAGGAATGATACTCTTCATTCATAGCTTCATCCCAATCTGGATGACCGGAGGCTTCTTCAAAGGTTTCTGGATCAAGTTTTTCTGGAACTTGAGCCAATAAGGAAGAAGCTCTTTCGAATTGAGAACGTGTACATCGTCGATCGGCAGGGTCACCTGCAAGAGAACCTACTGCATCCCGGGTAGAGCAGACCCATCTTGGAAGTGGTGGAGTATAAGGAAAAATTTCACGAGCTGGATTTCATCCTCGTTGTCATCAGCTGAACTAGAAGGAATTCTATTAAAAATAGAAGAGAGAGAGAGAGGTGGCATATATGCCGAATCAGGCTCGCAGGCCAAAGGTGGTGTTGTGGATCATCTGCATATCCTTTTCTATTTTATTTTGAAAATCAAGGAAAAAAAAACAAAAAATCTGAAATTCAGAAAAAAGTATATGTTATAGTATAATGTTTTTATATTGTAACATAAAAAATAAAAAAAGTGTTTCTAAAATCTCGATGCAAATTAAGTTTATTTTTATATTTGGATGTATATTATATAGTTTCATGTTTAAACTTTGAGCAAGTCTCCGAGCAGAAGTAGCGAGTATTGAAGATTATAACCGAATGATAAAATGTGGAGGCGCAAAGAGCTCGTGAGTTATTGAATCAAGTGCCCCCGCAGTTGACCTGTTTGACCACGGGGTAAATGATGATCAACGGTGTAGATTCATTGCGGGGGGACTAGCCAATGTTTGTCACCGTACTCCAGGATCCTCCGCAATGACGTCATGCAGCAAAGTGGAAGACAGTTGTAATCCACGATAAACCTTGTCAACGGCTTTTTACATGTCATTTCAAGAATTTATTACGGGTTTGTGCGGCTTTTAAATTGATATTTATCACATTTTCAAATCATTTGTAATTTTTTTTCCCTTTGAGCCGTGTCGTTGCCACCTTTTTCATTCTCCACTACTTTACGGATTGCTTATGTTGTCTGTACAGCCATGGCCAAGCGATTTTCACTACCTGGTTCATCTAGCCACATTTCCCTCATGGACGATGAGAGAGACATCCAAGATACCATGTCTTCGGTAAATCATCCCCTCTTTTATCATCAAGTAACCCTAAATGCTGAGAATTCCCCAGTTTTTTCTGCCATGAAGAAATCCGGTGTCCTGTCTGCATGTATCCCAAAAGCTCATTTCTTTCCCGAATTTATCTATTGGCTGGTTTCTTCAATGTATCCTAGTAAGTGCTTTATAATGAATTCGCAGGGGGAGAATGTTCTACAGGTGTCGACGCAGTTGATTCGCCAAGCGTTTTGTTTCTCTGAAGACGAGTCATCACTTCAATTCTCAGAAGACTCATTGGCAAGTTATTTTGAAAACCTTTCAGGAGAAGAATTTAATCAGTGTATGTTTCATTTGAGACCAAATTCAAAAGAATTTCAACTAGAAGGTGAAGAATTCAATTTGGAGATTTTTGATGCTGAGAATAGACCAGTTCTGAGTTTTATTGCAAAATTTATGGGCAAAGATAATGACCTTACAGTTGACAAATCAATATTAGGAATGTACGCAATGATGATGAAACCAGGGACATTTCTGGATATTCCATCTTTCTGGCAAGATATTTTCAACTCTCAGTTGATGAGCTCTTCTCTCACAGGTTCCTTTAAATTCCCCTCATTGATTGTTTATTTATTCTTATATCAAAATGTTGAGGAATTTATGAGTTTGGGGTTAAATATAATGGATGTCAACAAACAGAAGCAGTCAGTTATATTTTGGACTGACATAATTAGAAGAGAGGGAAATGAAGCAGGGTTGTTTGAGTTTTCCAGTCAGTATATGTCAATTTCTTATAGAATATTAAATGTGGTTTCTCCCCCTTGTTTTCTACCAAAAGCCAGGGATTTTTTACAGTTGGGACCTAGTTGCAGGTTTGGGGATTGGTTTGTGTTTGAGGAATATTCTAAGATAAGATTGTATGGAACTAATATTGAGCCTTACAGGCTCCCAACTTTTGTGCCTATGAGGCTTTTTTCCCTTGAATTCATCAGACATAGTCTCAATGTAGATCAGGTGCATTTTGTTCCCATGAAGAAAGGTCTCATGTATAAGTTGCCCATGAGTGTGGGACCCTTTGTGGTAAATAAGAGACAAGCATTTGGTGAAGTGTCTAAGTTGTTGGAAGAGACACATCTGTTACTGGGTGAAAAATGGTCATATGATCCTCATGGAGTGATTTCCCAAAGGAGAGCTGAAAATGGATATTCTGCGTTTACTCACGAAAGCAGACCTGAGCAGGAAAAGTTGGCAAACCCAGGAGAAGTAAATTCAGCAAAAACAAGCATTCAGACACCTATTATAACTGAAAAGATAAATAAAAGAAGTAAGGATTTTGTTGTTGAGTTAGATGATGAAGAGCCAAGAGAGTAGAAAAGAACTAAGTTGATTGAAGATCATTCTTCAAATTCACCAGGTTTTACCTTCCATTTAAATGAAGAGAAAAATGCTCCCTCTTCTCCTGGAGGTCATGAGCTTTACCAAGAAAAGGTTCCCTCAGTCAAACAGGTGTTTACACAGATTGAAGAGAAGAATCAAAGAATAAGAGCTAATGTGGAGGCTCAGGCAGAGCATCACATAGCTACTAATCAGACTAGGTTGCTAACTGTGATGGATCTCGAGAAGGATCAGTTCCGAATGGCTTTAACACATCCAACATGGATGTCTCTTGGATCCTCAAGTGGTTTCAATGCTGTAGACATAACTATGGATGTTAAGAAGATCCCACTGTTGGATAAGATGAATCTACATATGCAGACTGGACAATTAATTGTTAATGATCTAACTAAGATCAATGCCACGACTGTTAAAGATGAAAATATGCTAGCAAAAGTTATCAAGCAGTTCAAGTTGGAGAAGGCCAATTCAAGGGCCTTATCAGTTCAAAATGAGGAGTTGAAAAATATTATCATAAAGGTTGGTGTAGATCCTAGTGACAAAGCTGCAGTACAGAAGTTCATGGAGAATGCTGAAATAGAGATATCCACCCTGAGGAAAAAGCTGAAGTTACCTGCTGCAGAGCATTCAATGGCTGCAGAAGTGGCAGAGGTGGAGAAAGAGAAAGAGGAACTCCGTCAGCAATTGTTGCATAAAGATGAAGAATTGTCTAAAATAAAGCAGACTGCTATCTCTTTACAAAATCACATTGAAAGTCATACTTGTACCTTTGTTTTTCCTACAGGTGATACATATCCCCAAGCACAGATTTCTCAACTCAACATAGAAATGAATATGGAAAAAAGAGATCGCAAGCAAGCTCAAGCAGAATTAGAAATGGCCACAAAGATCGTACAGTCACTAGAAAATGAAGCTGATCAGAATAAACTGAATTTACAAAAGGCTGAAGCTGAGATTAAAGATCTCAAAGAGAAATTAAAAGGAAATATCTCACTTATAAAGGCTAAAGATATTATTTGGGGTGAAATTATCTCAGAAATGAAGTCCAATTGGAACTTCTTGAATATAGTTGCAAAGGAGAAAAGCCTTATCTCAAAATATGAAGAAGAGATCGTATATGATAATCAAACAGCAATTAAGAGAGCCAATTGGGCTAGGAAGTTCATAAAATTTATTAATTCCAAGTCAGATGAGGAATTAGAATACATTGGAATAAAGGATAGGTATTTTTATGCTGTGGAGGTTAATAAGATGATAATTAGGAATGATCTCTAGAAAGTTATAGAAAAGAGACTACTGAGAATCAAAGAGACAGTGAACAAGTTTGATATATCATTTGATAAATTGACAAGAATAGGTTTACCTTCTGTTGAAGCCTAGAAAATCTCTGCTTCAAACATCGGGGAAAACCACCCAGTCGGGACCTTAAGACAGCTCCTTTTCCATTTGGTATGGTGGCTCTGACTGGATTTAAAGGACCAGTTTCCTTATAACTAAATGAATTGTTTTGGATGGGTGGAAATGGGACTAAATTAACTGAAATAAAACTATCTAATTTAAACTAAATACTGATAAAGAAATTCTAACACTAACCCAGGTAATTATATGTGAATACAACTTAAGATTGTTCCAATTTAACAATAACCATGAAAATGTATTATTATTTAAATTGAAATATGCAGAAACAAATAAAGATAACTCTGTTTAAGAAATTAAACAGAGTTGTACTAGCATATTGCATTCATCATTGTATACCATTTATATATACTTATGAAAGATAACATTTCAATTATACTCAGAAATGATATATAAAAGGAAGCGTTGTGAAAACAAATATATATAAATGATAGCAATTTTAAAGCAAGTATCATAAGACAAAAGAAATCAACAGTGAAAGGATAGAAATACCTCATTCATCTTGAAGATTTTCAAATGCAATGTGATATTCTAATCCAGTAACTCTGATGCAAAATCAAATTCCAAGGTACAGAAATGCAACACTTCAAAGATAATTCCGCATGAAAATCACCAGATGTGATCCTTTTTAAAAATATATAAGACAATGGAGTACAGAAATGCAATCTCCAAGTAAAAAATATTAAGATCCAGGACCCTTCTCTAAATGCATGAGAAGGGTTTAAATACTACTTAGCTAAATCTAAAAATAGTCTTATTACAAAAATTAAGGATTCGGTTCAATGACCGTCCTTTTCCTAGGCTAAAATACATTAAAATTAAAACTAAATCTAACTATCTATGAACTTGATCTTTAAACTTGCAGGCATCTAGCATAGTTTTGAGAAGATGCGGTTGACCGACTTCAGAATTCAACTATCCTGAAAAGACAGATTCGGCAAGTGTAGGAGAAATCTTCTCTGTAGCATTGATGATACAATTGAGCACACTGTGCTGACTGTATGGCTTCACCAAGTACATCCAGTATGAGTCCCAATTCCAATCTTGTCAGCCCTTGGATAGATTTTGCTCTTTCTTCTGCCTTTTGCCTCCATTCTGTTTGCAGTTGATTTGCCTGTGGGAGATATCCTGGAACAGTTTCAGGAATCAAATTAGCTTTGTGTAAATTGTCATTTACACAATTTGTAAGAGTGTTTGCCGATGTAGCCGCCTCCTCTACTGCCTTTTCTGCCCTTTTGATTTGTGCATCCCAGTTATTGAACAGTATTTCTTTATGGTTTTCATTAACAATGGGTGCACCAGCTTTTCTGACTTCTTCTGTCTTTTGCCATGCTAGATAATCATTGATCTTTTCATTAATCAAATCATAATCATTTCGTAAATCTATGACATGATTTGTGATTTTATCGCTCTCTTGGCATAAAGAATTCCATTGCAAGATTTTTTGGCAGAAAACTTCCTCTTGTTGCAGTAGTTGATTGTTCAAAGAGATAGTTTCTGAAATGAATTCTGGAAGCTTAGGATTATCTTTATGCTGATCTTGGATAATCTGTATTTGTTTGTCTTTATCAGCCAAGCTTTTTTGATGTCCTATTTTCATTTCTTGAAGTTGTTGTTGTAACTCTTCAAGTTTCAATTGTGCTTCCTTATTGGCCTGTACCTGTTGCAATTGTTGTTGCAGAACTTTTACCTGTTCTTCTTTCTCATTCAACAAAAGTTGTATTTCAAATGCTTTGTCGATTGTTGCAGAAGCATAAGCTCCTGTCATTTGAGATAACTTAGTGAGATTATGAGTAGGTTTTGTGGCAGGATCCTTCCACAAAACATCTACTTGTTCTGCTTCAGTAGCAATTGCACTTTCTAACTTTCTCTTTTTCCTCTGTCTCTTCACTACTGCTTTGTATTTTGGGCTGTAGAATACATCTAGAGGAGGAATGTCCTCCACATTAAGTACAATTTCAGAGGAGGGTGTGATTGGTATGTGCTCTGTTACTGTGACTGTGTTGCTTGTTCCTGTGTTCAAAACTTTGGTTGTCTGGACAGGGGTCTGTACATTTTGTCCTTCTACATTAATCAATTGGTTGAAGGTTTCCCATTCTTTGTCTAATTCAATGATGACTGGCTGTTGATGTACATTGGTTGGAGGAGGATTTGTCTGTTGAGAAGTCAAAATTTGTTGTTGAGTAAGTTCTTTTGATTGTGCAGAATCTTTCATGGATTCTTCCATTTTATCTTCCTTTTCTTTGGACTTATTGGAATGCTCAGAAGTCTCTCTGTCAGATTTTGATTTAGATTTATCTGTACTTGAACTGCCGTTAAGACTAACACTAGGAGTTTTCCCCCTTGCGGGCTCTAAGCGTAGATTTCCCAAAGGAATAGGAGTCAATCTTCTTTCTCTATAAAGTTTGAATTCCTGAAAATCCTCTGGAGATAAATGCGTTTGAGCTGAATTCAAAACTTCTTTAAATGAATTTCTTGCTTGGAACATATCATCAAAAAGATCCTGTTCTCCGGAAAATTCCCTTACTCTGATTGCATTGGTAAAATTCTTAACAATATCATCTAGGTCGAATAACCTTCTCGAGAATTTGAACAGCTGTAGGAATGTAATGTTGCCTATCTCTTGGAATGCATGACCAATATCGAACAGTGAAAATGTTCCACATTTTACAGGAAATTGAGGCCAAATGCCTTTTTTCTTCTCTTTTAAATCTTTTGTTATACCTCCCTGGCCACAGGTCTGATAAGCAATTTCCCGAGCTACAAGTCTATCTAGAACATATAGGGGTAAAACATGGGGAGAAGCATAACTTCCAAAAACCCTAATATAAGTGAACAATTCTTCTCCAAACCATCTCGCGACGGGGAGAATATCAACCTCTGTTTTTGAGGATAACCTTGGGGCATCCTTATTATATAATGTTCTGTACAATGGCAGCATTATTCCATGACAAATTTGGTAAAAATGGGGGATAAAATTAGAATCCCATAGTTCTTTATGGTACACATGAATGGGCAAAGGATCGTGGATAGTCCATTGCCAGCCCATCACAGGGAATTTAGAGACATAACAGATGGCGTCCATGACATAAGAAGATAAATAAAAAGGCGGATAAACCTGCTGAGAAACATTTCGTTTAGACCGGTAGTGAAAAATAGAAGTGGTCAAATTATCAGATAGAATTTTGGCCCAGTCTACAATTGTAGAATTAACGGCCACATTCAACAAAGGAAGCCATTCAGGTAAGATCATATTTATGTCAGGCTTTCCAAAAAGCCTGCATAACATAGCAGCAGTGAAACAATAAGGAGAGGTAAGTGAACCCGTGTTGTACATACCTTGTTTGTTTTTCTTCAATGGTTCACTTCTTTTGGTCCACTCCTTTGTGCATTTTGCCAAATTTGCATGTTCTCTGGCAAATTCTTCCATAAATTGCTTGTTGTAAGTCGCGTGAGGTTCTGGCAACTTATACATTAATCTCAGATCTTCTGTGGTGAATGACCCGATTAGCTCTTGAGATGGAGTCCTAAATTGCCTGTCTGAAATATCGGTGCTGTCCAACACCCATCTCACCATGTCTGTATATGGGAGAATCCTTGGCCTTCCTGCTATTCTATGCAGAAATGAGCAAGCCAGTTCTCTAAGGGTTGCCTCAGACGTATTACTGGAACCTGCTGTAGCTACAACTTTCATCACCACAGGGTTTTCTTCTTCTAACAGATTATACATTCCTTCCCAAGTGGATATACCGACATCCTTATTACAAGCGGTGTCTGCATACAGCGAAGCCATTTCTTTGTTTTCAGAACTCGAGCTCTTCTCCTTCTTACCCATAGTGTTTAGCGAAAGCTTTGTATAGACGTTTGATCCTTCGTGCCTGTGTTTTACGAGTAAATGAGAGTAATGGCATAAGAAAGGTGATGAGACTGTTTTAAATGTGAAAGCGGATGAAATATAATATTTTAATCGTAAAACGACTTTCAATCCAAACACAATCTCATTTACCATTAATTGTCAATCCAATCATTTAATCTAATCATAAAAGCGCATAACAGATTTGATATAAGGGAAGATTGCCTTTGGACAACGCGCCTACATGAATCTGCGACATTGCGATCTGCGATTTGCTGCGCAATATCGCAATATTGCAATATCGCAAAATGAAGCCATCGTAGTTATGTAAAATAGCGCAAAAGTGGAAATTGCGCAATAGCGCAAAAGCGCACATCGCAAATCTCGCAAAAGCGCAAAATTGAAAATAGCGCAAAAGGTATTCATTAATCACTTCTATTTTCTGCGCTATGCGATCTGCGACCAATACGTTTATTGTATAAGCTTTTGGGATCGCATTATCGCAATAGCGCAAAATCGCATTTTCAGTTTTATAAAAGATATATCCCATTTTGCTATGGATGCGCTATTTTGTTTAAAGAGCAATTTTATTGTAATCTATCATAAACTTAAGTGTTTCTTAATGTTCTTTCTAAGGGATTTCTATAAGTTTATGATAGAAAGTTTTATTTGAAAAAGAAAACAAATCCTAATTGATTTTTTTGGATTTTTTAACTAAGGGTTCCCATTTATTTAGTATTATTACTAATATTAAATAAAAAGGGGGGTTGTTGCTGGTCACAACAATTGGCGATTCAATGAAAGAAACAGTTATCTCTGAAAAAATAAAATGAACACTATATCTTTAGTAAGTAAAGATTTTTAAAGATAATGAAAACTATCTTAGGATAATTCAAATAAAATGTAACTATGAAAAAGAAATAAAAATCATTTCATAATTTCTTTCTAATTTCTTAAGAATAAAAACATCTTCGGTTATCTCAAGCTTTGATTGGTGTTAATAATGAAGTAAGTGGATTTCTCCAAGTTTTGGTTTTATAATACACTCTGTTTCCATAGGTATTGCCTCTGCTGCCAGCAAACGTTCATAGTCTCGACAGGGTTACCTTTAAACCATTAACCATTCATTGTCCCATCCAACTAAAATTATGACTTTTTAAAAGATAAATTCATAAGACTTATTATCTCATGTTTTTGTCTTTTACTTATTTTTTTTTATTTTAAGAGTCATTGTTCTGGTTTGGTAGCCAGTTAATAACAATGTCATTCACTAGTTATAACTAAACTGAACAAGTTGGCTCGTGATGAGACCCCTTGTCTTATATCTATAAGCCATTACCCTGTTTTGGTATGCAGTATTGGTAATGTCAGTTTTATTACTCCTTATGAACATGGTAAGTCGGCTCATAATGAGACCTCTTATCTCTTTAAATTTTCAAATTTCTTAGAATTACATTCTAAAAAATCACAACTTAAATGGATGGGGTGAAATAGTTTTATCCTTAAGAATCAATGGATGACAATTTTCAGAGTTTTTTGAGTTCCAAAACTTTGAAAAAATCTTTACTTTGATAAATAACCTTTCTCTGCTTAATAAACTTATGATGATTTACATTCTTCTCAAGTTTTCAAAAGATCATACAAATGATTGAAATAATCTTTCAAAGTTTAATATTTTATTTTAAACTATTCAAAAACTGTGATTATTACTTTAAAAATTCTTATTTACACAAAATAAATATTTATAATATTCTTCCGAAGAAATTTTCTTAAATAGCAAACAGTCAATCAGAGACTCATTAACAATCTTTATTTGCAAAAACAAAAACAATCAAAATTCTGCAGAAAGGAATATGTACAGTTAAGAAGGGGTTACCTCCTTATGAAAAGAATTTCTTCAAGATAAGCCCATTTACAGGAAGAGATTCTCTCTTACCTATTAGATCTTGGAGTATGAATGTATTTGAGCTTATCTTCTCAATGATCTGAAATGGTCCAAGCCACATTTTCTGAAATTTGGTATGTTTACCTTTTTCTTCGTGTGCTTTATCCCATTTCAGAACAAGATCACCAATTGACAAAATTTTTGAGCCGGTAGAACTTGCATCAAAAGAAGATTTTACAAGCTGTTGATGTTTTTGATGAGTAATTTTTGCTTTGTTCCTATCTTCTTCTAGTTTAAGGATTTGATCATATCTCAGTGGAATGGATGAAGAAGGATTTTCTTCAATAAATTGCACTAGGGCTAACGATGGAAGAGTTAAATTTAATGGTATCACAACTTCTTTTCCATAAGCCAGATTGAAAGGTGAAGTCCCTATTGAAGCTTTTTCAGTGATACGATCAGCCCATAATGCAAAGATTAAAGATTTGTGCCAATTATTTTGATTTTGATCAACGGTCCTTTTAATTATTTTGATAAGGTTTTTGTTGGTGGATTCAGCCAAACCATTACCTTGCGGATAATAATTTGCTGAATATTTTAATTTAAAACCTCTTTTGACTGCAAATTCTATTAAACTATTTCCAGAGAAGTAAGATGCATTATCAAAGACTAGAGCATTAGGTACACCAAACCTGGTTATGATGAATTGATCTATGAAATCAATAATTGAATCAGAATTGGCTACCTTCAACGGGATTGCCTCTACCCATTTTGTAAAGTAATCAGTTGCAGTAAGGATGTACTTGTGCTGTTTGGAAGAATGAGGTACTATCTCACCAATAATGTTAAGCCCCCATTGTTCGAATGGTTGCTCAATAGTCACTGGTTGCAAAGGAAAAGCTGGTTTCCTTTGTCTTCCACTTGCAGTTTGACAAATTTGGCACTTCCTTACGTAATCATGCGTATCTTTAAAAAGGGTAGGCCAGTAATAACCAGCACGAATTATTTTGTGAGTTGTGGTATCACCTCCAAAATGACCTCCTGCTGATCCATCATGCAACTCCTGCAAAACCTTTTCAGCTTCAGTCTTTTCAAGACATCTTAATAAAATTGAATCATAATTTTTTCTAAATAACACATTATCAATGATCTCATATTTAATAGCCTTTAACCTTAAAGCGCGTTTACTCTTATAACTGAGATTAGAGGGAGCATACCCATTTTTCAAGTAATAGATAAGATCAGCATATTGAGATTCGGAATCTGTGATGCTTATTTGACTTACTTGAATATCTTGATTTGAATCTTGATTTTCTGGTATATTATGAGCTCCTGCCAATAATCTGCAAAAACCTTGTCCTCTAACAATCTTAGCTGGTTTAATATCAATATCATATTCTTGCAAGGTTGTTACCCGGTTAGCTCTCTTTTCTCCTACTTCTTTTTGAATTAATAATTGCCTCACTGCAGAGAATGGGACAATGATTTTTGTATGTGTTTTCAAGAGAAAAGGTCTGAAATGTTTGATTGATTTAAATACAGCAAAGGCTTGTTTTTCAACATCGGAATAATTAAGCTCAGCTCCTTGCAAATTTGAACTAAAGAAAGAAATTGGTGCTTCGATTTCTTGATCATTGAGTTGTGTTAAAACGGCTGCATAGGATGTTTCAGTGGCCAGAGTATACAAAGTAAAATCTTTAGAAAAATCTGGGGTATTCAATGCTGGTGCATTAATGATAGCTTGTTTGATTGCCTCAAAAGCTTCTTTTTATTTATCGTCCATTTGAATATTGAATTCTTCTTGATCATATTTTGCATAGGTAAAACAATAAAAGAAAAATTAGGAATAAATCTTTTAACAAAATTGATCTGTCCAAGAAATGATTGCATGGATTTTTGTTATGAGGTAAAGAAATATCAGAAATTTCTTTCACTCTATCTGGATCAATATATATACCATCTTTTGACACAACAAATCCTAAGAGTTTTCCTTCATCTAAAGAAAAGAAATATTTCTTTGGATTTAAGGAAATACCAAACCTTTTACATCTTTCAAATATTTTTTTTAAATCATGTAGATGATTGGCTCTCTTTTTTGAAAATACTGTTATGTCATCAAGATAAACAACAATTGATTTATTGATCAGACCTTTAAATGCTATGTCCATGGCCCTTTGAAAAGTTGCTCCTGCATTTATTAGACCAAAAGGCATTTTCTGATAAGCATAAGTTCCCCATTTTGTTCTGAAAGTTGTTTTCAATCTGTCATCTGGATGAACTAAAACTTGATTATAGCCCGAAAATCCATCGAGAAAGGACATAAGTTCAGAACCAACTACCTTTTGAAGTATTTGTTCCATGGTTGGCAATGGGAAATTGTCTTTTAAACATGCCTTATTCAAATTTCTGAAATCAATACAGATTCTTATATCACCATTCTTCTTCCTTACAGGTACCATATTGGAAACCCAATTGGAGTGCCTAATTGGAAAAATGATTTTGGCTTTTAAAAGTTTATTAAGTTCTTATTTGATTTGACTTTCGAGATTTGGATGGATCTTTCTTAACTTCTGTTGAACAGGTTTAATATCAGGAAGCATTGGAATTGTATGTTGAATAATTGAAGTATCATACGTTTTTAGATCATCATAATTCCAAGCAAAAACGTTTTTATATTTGTTCAGCAGTTTAATGAACGCATTCCTTTCCTCTGGTGTTAAATTGAGTCCTAAATTAACGTTTTGAGGTTTGGAATCAGAACCAAGATTCACTAATTCAAACTTCAAAGTAGAACTTTGCAGTTTGGCATTAGTGACTTTTTTGAATCTGTCTTTAATGTCATATAAATCCTCTAATTTAACAACAGATTTTGGAATGGGGTTTTCATTACCTTTTGAAGAAATTTGTAAATCATGATCATCTTCGTCAATAATTTGCTCATCATATGATTTCTCTGAAGTCATGAAATTTAGAATATCTTGATCATGATAGAATACTCTCCAATTTGTAACATTATCTGGGACAGATGGACTAAAAATCAATTCTATAGAAAACCTATCAGGACTGCAATCTTCAGCAGGTAGGAGTTTAGATGCAACATTAGTTAACAAGTCAGCTGATGTATTCTGATTCCTAGGAATAGGAGAAATATTGAATGCTAAAAAATGAGTGGTGAGATCTTGTACTAGGGTTTGATAGTGTTTAAGATGTCCTGAAAGGCAATTAATAGTATTCCTAACTTGTTTTATGACAATTTCGGAATCACCAAAGACTTTCAAGTATTTAACATCTAACCCTATAGCTTTATAAAGTCCTTGAACCAAGGCTTCATATTCTGCGGTATTGTTAGTACACTCAAATTCTAACCTACATGATAGCATGATTTTTTCTCCATCTGGATCAATTAAGATGCATCCAGCTCCAGCTCCATCACTAGACTTTGATCCATCAAAATATAACGACCAAAATAAAGATTCGTCTATTGGCTTATCTACAATTACCTCAGAAATATTTACAATTCTGGAAGAATCAGATTGTGAAAATTTTTCTATTTGACAAACAAAAATATTTACAGAAAAAGGTGATTGAGGAGCTTCGAAGTTTCCAAGAAATGATTCGGCAGAATAACCTCCAAGAATATTGTTGTTGAATGCCACAGGCTCATTAGGTTGTTCGAATTCAGTGACAGTGTGTGTCATATGTTTTTCTCGTTCAATTTTAATTTGATTTGGTTTCCCTTTGTAGGGAAGCCACATATGCGAATAATCAGTTGAGATATAACCATTAAGTTTCGCAGACCAGTCCCTGCTCAAGATTAATCCATAGAATTCAGGAATATCAGCAATCAAAATATCAATTATTTGGACAATCCTAGAATCAGAGGCTAATCTGATAGTAACTGAATTGATTTCTCCTACAACTTGAACTTTAGAGCGATCCAATTGAACGATATGAACTGCTGATTTCTGTGGTTCAATATTCAATTTAGCACAGACAGAAGTAGGCATTATACTGGAGGAAGCTCCAGAATCAATCAAACAATTGTGCAGATTTTTATTGTACATCTCATAAGTCAAAATAAAAGGAGGAGTTTGAGAATTTGACTTTTCCCCAATGAGCACAGTATCAGTAGCATCTACCTTATCTGGTGGCTTACCAGTTCCTCTCGCTGCTTTTGCAACTACACCGCTTGGTAAAGGAGCAATTGGTGTAGCGTTTAATTCTTTCAATAACAACTTTTGCTGGTGTTTTAGTTTGTTGAGTTCATGTAAGGAAATGTTAGCTTTGATCTTTTTCATGTCCTCGACAATGTTGTATTCCATAGGATCTGACACTACTAAAGTCTTTGTTGTTGATGTAGGAGGATTAGAAGAGGATGGTTGATTTTGAGTAGGTAATAGAGAAGTTTTCTTTACAGGGGATTTGTCTTTGGTACTTGGAGTTGTAATTTTCTTTTTAGGAACTGTTTGCACTGGTTCCGCTATAGATTTACTCCTAGTACTTACAGGCATAGCTTCTTCACTATCAGAATTAGGGAGAATAAAATCCCACATTCCATTCAATTCAGCTATTTCTTCATTTTCATTTTCTTCATCTGATACTATAGATATATCTTCTTCCTCTTCCTCTTCTTCTGATTCTGCATTAGAGATTGTATTAGGAGGTTTAGATTCAACTTGGTTTCTTCTAAAATTTCGGAATGGTTTCTTGGTAGAAGTTTCAGCCACTTGTTTTTTAATTTCAACCATTTCATTTGACATGGTTTTAAGAACTTTCTGTAAACCTTCCATGTCGTATGGATCTTTGGCCTTTTTCTTTAAATCATCTTTGAAGTTGACTTTCTTTGATTTCCTTTCCTCGATAGCATTTTTCTTTTCCAGAGAAGTAATTCATTTTTCCATTGCAATAGCTTCTTTCATATTCTCAGCTAATGTAGGCTTTGCAGCTCTGTCTACGAAAATTTCTATATTTGAGGGTAAGGCAGTTATGTACCATTCAATTCTGACTTGTTCACTGGGCTGTGAATCTGTGTGAATTTTGTTCAAGAGTTTGTTGAATCTAGCGTTAAATTATTTAATGGGTTCCTTGGGTTCTATCTTCAAATTTGAGAGGTCATTGAGTAATGTTGCAATTGATCGGTCATCTCCAAATTTGGTTAAAAAATGATCTGCAAAAATGTCCCAACTTGTTATGGATCCTGATGGTAATGAAAAGTACCATGATCCTGCTACTCCCTGAAGAGTATAAGGGAATAGTCTAACTACAACATCTTCATGTGTGACTTCATTCAAATTTATAGCCAGCATAAAGTTATTGATATGTTCTTCAGCTTGAATGTTAAGATCTGGGATAAACTTTGGAAGCCATTTTCCAGGATTGTCTAGTAAATCATGTAAAGGTGCAGCCATGTTGACTGCTCCTGGAGTAGACCATGGTCTCTGTGCCATTATTGGAACGACTATTGGAGGAGTAGTAGAAACTGGTGGTGTTTGAATAGAAGTGGTTGGAATAGATGATGTTGAGATTGATGATGATCGAGCGGATGATATTTGTGGAGATGATGTGGAAACAACTGTACTTTGTTGAGAAGGGATTTCGGAAACATGTATTTGAATATTAGATGTTGAACTTATATCACTTACTGATTCCGATTGAATTTTTCTTGTCTTGACTCTACTAGGTAAAGGGAATTATTTCAGAGAAATGCCAAGTTTTTCACTTTGAAGCCTAGTAAGAGGTTTGGAAGAAACAAATTTTGAAGTTACACTACCTTCAGATATTTCAGACTCTTCTAGAGATAATGAGAATCCTTTCAATTTATGAATTAAATCTTGAACTTCGGGAGACTCAGGATGTTGATTGGCTGAATGTTTTGAGATTTTGGTAGTGGGTGTCTGAATATTTTCTGCAATTTCTTCTCTAGGATTTTGAATTTCAGAAGAAATTGAAGAAGTTAATGAGGGTGTTTTTCTCTCAGAATGGCTTGTGGATAAATATTTACTTGCCATTCATAGCTCAGGCCCTCCTTCTAGCGCCAAACATGTTGAAGCCTTGAAAATCTCTGCTTCAAACATCGGGGAAAACCACCCGGTTGGGACCTTAAGACAGCTCCTTTTCCGTTTGGTATGGTGGCTCCGACTGGATTTAAAGGACCAGTTTCCTTATAACTAAATGAATTGTTTTGGATGGGTGGAAATGGGACTAAATTAACTGAAATAAAACTATCTAATTTAAACTAAATACTGATAAAGAAATTCTAACACTAACCCGGGTAATTATATGTGAATACAACTTAAGATTGTTCCAATTTAACAATAACCATGAAAATGTATTATTATTTAAATTGAAATGTGCATAAACAAATAAAGATAACTCTGTTTAAGAAATTAAACAGAGTTGTATTAACATATTGCATTCATCATTGTATACCATCTATATACACTTATGAAAGATAATGTTTCAATTATACTCAGAAATGATATATAAAAGGAAGCGTTGTGAAAATAAATATATATAAATGATAGCAATTTTAAAGCGAATATCATAAGACAAAAGAAATCAACAGTGAAAGGATAGAAATACCTCATTCATCTTGAAGACTTTCAAATGCAATCTGATACTCTAATCCAGTAACTCTGATGCAAAATCAAATTCCAAGGTACATAAATGCAACACTTCAAAGATAATTCCGCATAAAAATCACCAGATGTGATCCTTTTAAAAATATATGTTATTAAATGGAGCATGTTAAATGCAATTCCAAGTCAAAATATTAAGATCCACAGACCTTTTCTCTAAATGTACAGGTTGGCTTAAATACTACCTAGTTCAATCTAAAAATAGTCTATTACAAAAATTAAGTGACCTTGCTCAATGACCGTCCTTTTCCTTAGGCCAAAATACAAAGAAATTAAAAACTAAATCTATCTATCTATGAACTTGATCTTTAAACTTCCAGGCATCTAGCATAGTTTTGAGAAGATGCGGTTGACCGACTTCAGAATTCAACTGTCCTGAAAAGACAGAGTCGGCAAGCGTAGGAGCAATCTTCTCCGTAGCATTGATGATACAATTGAGCGCACTGTGCTGACTGTGTGGCTTTACCAAGTACATCCAGTATGAGTCCCAATTCAATCTTGTCAGCCCTTGGATGGATTTTTCTCTTTCTTCTGCCTTTTGCCTCCATTCTATATGCAGTTGATTTGCCTGTGGGAGATATCCTGGAACAGTTTCAGAAATCAAGTTAGCTTTGTATAAATTGTCATTTACACAATCTGTAAGAGTGTTTTCCACTGTAGCCGCCTCCTCTGCTGCCTTTTCTGCCCTTTTGATTTGTGCATTCCAGTTATTAAACAATATTTCTTTATGGTTTTCATTAACAATGGGTGCACCAGCTTTTCTGCCTTCTTCTGTCTTTTTCCATGCCAGATAATCATTGATCTTTTCATTAATCAAATCATAATCATTTCGTAAATATATGACATGATTTGTGATTTTATCGCTCTCTTGGCATAAAGAATTCCATTGCAAGATTTTTTGGCAGAAAACTTCCTCTTGTTGCAGTAGTTGATTGTTCAAAGAGATAGTTTCTGAAATGAATTCTGGAAGCTTAGGATTATCTTTATGCTGATCTTGGATAATCTGTATTTGTTTGTCTTTATCAGCCAAGACTTTTTGATGTCCTATTTGCATTTCTTGAAGTTGTTGTTGTAACTCTTCAAGTTTCAATTGTGCTTCCTTGTTGGCCTGTACCTGTTGCAATTGCTGTTGCAGAACTTTTACCTGTTCTTCTTTCTCATTCAACAAAAGTTGTATTTCAAATGCTTTGTCGATTTTTGCAGAAGCATAAGCTCCTGTCATTTGAGATAACTTAGTGAGATTATGAGTAGGTTCTGTGGCAGGATCCTTCCACAAAACATCTACTTATTCTGCTTCAGTAGCAATTTCACTTTCTAACTTTCTCTTTTTCCTCTGTCTCTTCACTACTGCTTTGTATTTTGGGCTGTAGAATACATCTAGAGGAGGAATGTCCTCCACATTAAGTACAATTTCATAGGAGGGTGTGATTGGTATGTGCTTTGTCACTGTAACTGTGCTACTTGTTCTTGTGTTCAAAACTTTGGTTGTCTGGACAGGGGTCTGTACATTCTATCCTTCTACATTAATCAATTGGTTGAAGGTTTCCCATTCTTTGTCTAATTCAATAATGACTGGCTGTTGCTGTACATTGGTTGGAGGAGGATCTGTCTGTTGAGAAGTCAAAATTTGTTGTTGAGTAGTTTCTTTTGATTGCGCAGAATCTTTCATGGATTCTTCCATTGTATCTTCCTTTTCATTAGACTTATTGGAATGTTCAGAAGTCTCTCTGTCAGATTTTGATTTAGATTTATCTGTACTTGAACTGTCGTTAAGACTAACACTAGGAGTTTGCTCCCTTGCGGGCTCTAAGCGTAGATTTCCCAAAGGAATAGGAGTCAGTCTTCTTTCTCTATAAAGTTTGAATTCCTGAAAATCCTCTGGAGATAACTGCGTTTGAGCTGAATTCAAAACTTCTTTAAATGAATTTCTTGCTTGGAACATATCATCAAAAAGATCCTGTTCCCCGGAAAATTCCCTTACTCTGATTGCATTGGTAAAATTCTTAACAATATCATCTGGGTCGAATAACCTTCTCGAGAATTTGAACAGTTGTAGGCATGTGATGTTGCCTATCTCTTGGAATGCATGACCAATATCGAACAGTGAAAATGTTCCACATTTTACAGGAAATTGAGGCCAAATGCCTTTTTTCTTCTCTTTTAAATCTTTTGTTATACCTCCCTGGCCACATGTCTGATAAGCAATTTCCCGAGCTACAAGTCTATCTGGAACATATAGGGGTAAAACATGGGGAGAAGCATAACTTCCAAAAACCCTAATATAAGTGAACAATTCTTCTCCAAACCATCTCGCGACGGGGAGAATATCAACCTCTGTTTCTGAGGATAACCTTGGGGCATCCTTATTATATAATGTTCTGTACAATGGCAGCATTATTCCATGACAAATTTGGTGAAAATGGGGGATAAACTTAGACTCCCATAGTTCTTTATGGTACACATGAATGGGAAAAGGATCGTGGATAGTCCATTGCCAGCCCATCACAGGGAATTTAGAGACATAACAGATGGCGTCCATGACATAAGCAGATAAATAAAAAGGCGGATAAACCCGCTGAGAAACATTTCGTTTAGACCGGTAGTGAAAAATAGCAGTGGTCAAATTATCAGATAGAATTTTGGCCCAGTCTACAATTGTAGAATTAACGGCCGCATTCAACAAAGGAAGCCATTCAGGTAAGATCATATTTATGTCAGGCTTTCCAAAAAGCCCGCATAACATAGCAGCAGTGAAACAATAAGGAGAGGTAAGTGAACCCGTGCTGTACATACCTTGTTTGTTTTTTTTCAATGGTTCACTTCTTTTGGTCCACTCCTTTGTGCATTCTGCCAAATTTTCATGTTCTCTGGCAAATTCTTCCATAAATTGCTTGTTGTAAGTCGCCTGAGGTTCTGGCAACTTATACATTAATCTCAGATCTTCTGTGGTGAATGACCCGATTAGCTCTTCAGATGGAGTCCTAAATTTCCTGTCTGAAATATCAGTGCTGTCCAGCACCCATCTCACCATGTCTGTATATGGGAGAATCCTTGGCCTTGCTGCTATTCTATGCAGAAATGAGCAAGCCAGTTCTCTAAGGGTTGCCTCAGACGTATTACTGGAACCTGCTGTAGCGACAACTTTCATCACCACAGGGTTTTCTTCTTCTAACAGATTATACATTCCTTCCCAAGTGGATATACCGGCATCCTTATTAGAGGCGGTGTCTGCATACAGCGAAGCCATTTCTTTGTTTTCAGAACTCGAGCTCTTCTCCTTCTTACCCATAGTGTTTAGCGAAAGCTTTGTATAGACGTTTGATCCTTCGTGCCTGCGTTTTACGAGTAAATGAGAGTAATTGCATAAGAAAGGTGATGAGACTGTTTTAAATGTGAAAGCGGATGAAATATAATATTTTAATCGTAAAACGACTTTCAATCCAAACACAATCTCATTTACCATTAATTGTCAATCCAATCATTTAATCTAATCATTAAATAACATAACAGATTTGATATAAGGGAAGATTGCTCGACAACGCTTGATATCCACATATTGTGATTCAATTATCAGTGTTAATGTCTTAATATCGCAATATTTTAAAATGAAGCTTATCATGAAGATGTAAAATAGCTAGTAAGTGGAATGCTAGTTGTTTTAAAAAGCAAGACATCGCAAATCTCGCAGTGTTACAAAATTGAAATAGCGCAAAAGGTATCTATTAATCACTTCTATTTTCTGCTATATACATTCAAGAACAGAATAATGCTTTATTGTATAAGTTTTAGATCGCATTAATGCAACAACAAGCCGTTAAAAATCTCATTTTCAGCTTTTTTATAAAAGATATATCCCATTTTGCTATGAATGCGCTATCTTGTTTCAAGATCGATTTTATTATAATCTATCATAAACTTAAGTGTTTCTAAATATTCTTTCTAAGGGATTTCTATAAGTTTATGATAGAAAGTTTTATTTGGAAGGCAAACAAATCCTAATTGATTTTTTTGGATTTTTTAACTAAGGGTCCCCATTTATTTAGTATTATTATTAATATTAAATAAAAAGGGGGGTTGTTGCTGGTCACAACACCTTCATGTTGGACAGAGAAAGGAAACATTATGTCATGGAAATTTTATGAAGATTCATTAATACTGGCAAAAAGCAAGATGGATAACAGGCATGAAAAGACGCAGATTTTAAAAGGAGAAACCATGTTTAATTTCTTGCAAAGGCATTTCAATTTGTTATGGATGGTGAAGACTCTCTTCACAGAAATACCTACACACAGTCAGATTGTTGCATTCAGGTTGGAATATCATAGTTTCAAGAATTCATCAACAACCCAAAGTGAGATATGGAAAAAGTGCAAAACATTCTCAATGGACTCAGCAAAAGGAATCCCAGCATCTCAACAAAAAGTAGTCGTTGACTCAGCAACCGTATCAGAAGCGACTGTTCTTATAGATTAGGAATTTTTAATTTCACGTTATGTTATTTTCTCAAAATCATGTAAATTGTAATAGGACCTTTTTTAGGCATGTACCTCCGTAACTATAAGTAGTTAAAGCAGTTAGAATTAGTTTCATCGCTGGAAACTATTTTGTTATTTTGTATTTAAAGAAGATTCCAAGAAAGGAGAAGGTTCCGAGTTAATGGCTTCTGCCCAAAAATTGAGACCAAGTCCTTTAGATTGAAGCATACAATTAACCATTTCTTTTAAGGTGCGATTCTTCCTTTCAGCTACACCATTTTGTTGTGGAGTATATGGAGCAGTTTGTTTCAATTGAATTCCATGCTCAGTGCAGAAGTTGATAATTTTTTTGTTAACATATTCTCTGCCATTGTCTGATCTTAACTTAAGAATTTGATGTCCATATTGTTTCTCAACAAAGGCCTTAAAGGCCAAGAAAATGTTAAAAACTTCACTTTTGAGTTTTAAGAAATATACCCAAGTGCGTCTGGAAAAATCATCAATGAAAGTTAAGAATTACTTGCAACTAGAGAAAGAAACAACAGGAAGTGGACCACATAAATCAATGTGCACAAGCTGCAAAGGGGCTGAAGCGTGCCAAGAGGCACGTTTTTCAAAACTATCCCGATGATGTTTTCCGAGTACACATCCAGAGCAAACACCATCTCGGCAAGATACCATAGGAAGGCTCGTCACCATATTTTCCTTACATAGAGTTTGAAGAGAGCAATAGTTTAAGTGACCAAATCACTCATGCCAAAGTTTTCTCACATCATCATTATGAGAAACAAAAATAGAGGGAAGAGATGATGACCCAAAGTTGTCATACTCATACAACCTTGTGGAATCATCAGCAATGCCAGGAGCTAAAATATGTTTAGGATCTTTGAGGTCCTTGATTACAACATCATGAGGTGAGAATTCTACTATTTTCCCTTCACCTGAATGAGTTATCTGATAAACAGATAGAAGGTTGCATGACAAGGTAGGAACACATAGTACATCATTAAACTGACCATTATCTAGATGAATGGTTCTAGATCCTACAACACTAAGATATCTATCATCACCAACATAAATATGTCTGGTGTTACAATCATTTAAAGAATAAAACATGGATTTATTTTTAGCCATGTGGTAAGGAGCTCCAAAATCAATGAGCCACTCATGAGAAGGAGAAGAAGAAGATACATTTAATGCATAACCAGATCTTGATGCTTGACAACCACAAGAAAAAAGTGCCATGCCTGAAGATGAAGGTGAAGAATGCTCCAAATTGATGTTGTACTTCTTCATTGTAGCTTCTAAGGCTTCCATCTTCTTAAAATAGTTGGACTATATATGGCCATCCCGATTGCAAAAGTTGCAATGTTTATCTGTCTTCTTCCCTTTGTTTTGATTTTCCTTATTATTTTGGTGATTTGATTTTTCAGTTTGCGGCTGAAATTTCTTAGGGCCCTTGTTTGATTTAGGACCATATTTTTTAGGATACTTCTTGGGATTCTTTTGATATGGTTGTTGTTGGGCTGCTAAGGCTTTCTTAGAAGCGTTTCCAGCAGTGATAAGACCAAGATGTAAACATTTTTCTTGTTCTCTTATCAAAGAATCACAAAAGGCATCAAAAGAGGGATTCTTGTAGGTGGTTCCTGAAGAAATGATGGCTTTTCTGGTCGAATGGAAGGCGGAAAAAAATACAGACCATGCAGGGCCAAGCTTAGCAAGAATGTAATAGATGAGGCTACCATCTTCCTTTTTGACCTTGCACCCTTCTAAAAGAAGTCTAAGGGTCTTGAATTTGGACAAAAAGTCTTCAATAGAGGAGAAATTATTAGGGTCCAAAGTAAGAAACTCATTTTCAAGCTAGTGGGCCCTGATTTGATTTTGAGTGCCAAAAATATTATTTAGCTTTTCTAGGGCTTTATCAGGGGTGTCAATGTCAAGGATGTGAAATCGAAGATCTTGAGCAATGGACATTCCTATCAACCCTTGTGCTTGATCTTGTCTATTTTCCCATTTAGGAAATTTATCATCATCGGAAGGCTTAGTTTCTTGTCCTGTGGCTATTCTATAAAGCCCTTTACTTCTAAGTATATCTACCATGTGAGGTAGCCATTGGAAATAATTGGTGTTGTTAAGAATAACCGGGCATGCACTTTCCATTTTATTTTTTTAACTAAAGCTGAGAAAATCTGAAACTCACTGATCCAATGGAAAGATCTCAAAAAATTAGGCTGTTTAAAAAAAAAAGGCTCGAAAAACGGCTTCCGGATGAAGAATTTATTCCTTTTGAAAAATCTGAGTTGTAGATGCCGAATAGTTACGGGAACGGGATGAAGTGCGGATTTTTTAAAAAAAAATCCGCCCCTTTGAACAATTTTTGTTTACAAAATAAGCTTGAGAAGGAGACTTGAACCCAAGACCAATATTCTCATAAACTAACCCCTCACCACGTGAGATAGTAAAAGGATCACATTATTGTATGAAAGGAGGAAGGGGAATTTTTTATTTTTTTTACTCTTCGGTGTGCGTGCCTTTTCCTGCACAAAAAAACACAAACACTGAGCAAAAAAAAATTGATATGCAACGCCTTATGGAAGATCCTTATATTTTCGGTTAGCCTTACCAGCAACTATCACTTTTTTCACTATTTCTGATTTCCGAAGATCACACAAAGACACAGGGAAAGAGCATACGTAGCAAAAAAAAATCCCTTCTTCCTGTTTCTGATTTTCCAAGATCGCACTGAGCGCATAGCAAAGATAATACACAGAGAAGAGGGTATAGATCTGGAAAATAAATGAAACCTTAATACCGAAAATAAACAGATAAGAAATTGAAATAAGCAGAACTATTAACAAATATAACTGCAAAATAGATGCTTTATACCTCCAGATCTAAACTGACATAACTTGGGCACCCAGAAACCTTTTCGCATGAAACGAAAGGTGTTCCTCACTGTAACAGACGCTCCAGACACAACCGAGTAGTTCTTCAGGCCCAAAAATGTACATAAATAATATATCTAAAAAACGGCATTCACATGCAGTCAAACCGGATTCGGATTTTGATCATCAACGAACGCGGCCCTAAAAAAAGCTCTGATACCATGTAGGAATTTACAAGGTAAGTTCTGTAGATCAAGAACCAAAGGTCACCGCTCACAAAAAAATCACAAATCAGTACACCAGTATAATCACGTGGTTAAAACCCTCAGAGAGGGAAACAGTCCACGCCCTGAGCCAATGCGGCCACTTCAGGGAATTTATTAATATAAAAATAAAGGTTACATATGTTTCTCTCATAAACAGTTACCGGAAAAATGACCCTCCATGCTCTTTAAATAGAGATCATGGACCAATCGGGTGTTAAGCCACGGATCAAGTGCCGTTAATACCGAGGTGAGAAATAACCGTCAGATCACTACAAATCGTGACCGTCGGATTATAAGTTACAAATGTACATGGTAAAGAAACACACTTTACCTAAATATACACTAGACTAAGTTATTCTTAACTATTTCCTATGTGTCGGAATATCCTAACATAATTATGTAATAAGGGGGGTGAGATATTTTAATTATTTTATTAATTAAATTGTTTATTTTTAATAAATTAGGAGAAAAATGTAAAGGTGAGGATTATCGTATATATATTATTTAATAATTAAAGGATATGAGTGGAATGGAATTAGGTAGATAATATAAGGAGTAGGAATTCCATATACAGGACTTTGTTGAGTCCAAAACTAGAATAAATCTAAATTAGATTTAAGTTGAGATTTGTGTGGAGGAATTTATGGAGTGAAATAAATTCATTGTTTATGTATATATATAAGAGGGTTTTGTGAGGATAAAAAACAGCTGAGAGTAGTAAGGAGTACAGTGAGAGTGAAAGATGGTTTGAAGGGCCAAGAGGCAAGAGGCTGCCCAATGTAATATTTGGCCAAAGAGTTTTTTATGTTTTTATATCAGTATTTCATTTGAATGGCTCTCTTTCCTTCATATGTATTTTTTTAGCTGAATATTTTTATGGTTTTAATGAAGAATTAATGAGAGTTTTCATGCTGAGTGAAGGAGTGTGTTTTTATATGCTAGGATCTGTTTTATAGAAGAATCCCTGCATCATAAAATTATGGTGACAAGGAAGCCTACCGCTCACATATATAAAGATGGAAGTGTTGCTACTCCTAGACTTCCACAACCTACAAGGTTGACACCACAAAAATTGGAAGAAAAAAGAGCAAAAGGGCTTTGCTACAGTTGTGATAGAAAATACACTAAAGGTCATAAGTATGCTGAGAAGAAATTATTTTACATAGATTGTGAAGAGGAAGAAGAAAATGAACAATAATCTTCAAAAGAAGAGGATATACACCAGGAAACAACCATAGAAGATGAATAAATGAGTCCGACCATATCGTGTAATGCATTGGTAGGAATTACCACTCCTCAAACTCTCAAGATAGAAGGAAATATCAAGAAGAAAAAGGTAATAGTTTTGATTGATTCAGGTAGTACCCATAATTTTATTCATTGTAAGGTAGCCAAGGAATTGAATTGTTTCTTATACCCAACACCAAAATGTCAAGTGATGGTTGCAAATGGAGGAACTATAAATTGCTCTGGAAAATGCCATAATATCAAGCTAACCATGGGGGAATATGTATTGAATAGTCCAATTCTTTCCATTCCTATGGGAGGTGCTGATGTTGTACTAAGAGTACAATGGTTACAATCTTTGGGGACAATAGCTTTAATTTTCAAGAACTTTTCTTGAAATTTTTTTCAGAAGGAAAGGAAGTCGAATTATGGGGTATTGCAGGGAAGCCAGGAAGGATAATAAGCTCTAATGTCATGAAAAAGCTTCTAAAGAAAGAACAACGAGACGTAATTGCACAATTATGCTCACTAGAAGTTCCAACATCAAAATCATCTATTCCTGCAGATCTCCAACAAGTCTTAGACAATCATTCCAAGGTGTTTGAAACTCCCAAAGGACTCCCACCTATTCGTGATCATGATCATGCTATTCATTTGATTCTAGGAAGTGTTCCTGCAAACATCAGGCGTTATAGATATCCTATTTCCAAAAGAGTGAAATTGAACGTATTATTGTAGAAATGTTACAGGCTGGTATAATTCAACCTAGTCAAAGTTCTTTCTCTGCTCTTGTAGTATTGGTACACAAGAAGGATGGATCATGGCACATGTTTTCGGACTATAGGGAGCTACATAAGCTCACCATTAAAGATAAATTTCCCATTCCTCTTATTGATGAATTATTAGATGAATTACATGGGAGCAATTTATTTTACCAAGTTAGATCTTCGTTCAGGATATCATCAAATTAGAATGAAGACCGAAGATATTCCGAAAACATCATTTCAAACTCATGAGGGTCATTATGAATTTTTGGTCATGCCTTTTGGCCTTACCAATGCACCTTCTACATTTCAAGGGTTGATGAATTCCATTTTCAAACCCTTCCTTAGAAAATTTGTGCTAGTATTTTTTAATGATATACTAATCTACAGCAGGTCTTGGAAGGATCATGTTCAACATGTTGGTAGGGTGCTCAAACTATTGCAGGAGAAACAATTATATCCAAAAACATCTAAATGTTTCTTTCGAGTACAAAAGGTGGAATATCTGGTTCATATTGTATCTCACGGGTGTGTTAGGGAAGACCCTAACAAAATTAAAGCCATAAAGGAATAGAAAGTCTCCACAACCATAAAGAAGTTGCGAGTATTTCTAGGGTTAACAGGGTATTATCGCAAGTTTGTTAAGAATTATGGGAGAATAGCAACACCTCTAACAACATTTTTGAAGAAAGATGCATTTTCATGTACTGCTGAAGCAACTAAGGCCTTTGAACGTCTTAAAGAGGCAATGTGCCTAGCATCGGTCCTAGCTACGCGAGACTTCACAAAATCCTTTATTGTGGAATGTGATGCCTTAGAAAATGGAATTTGTGCTGTTTTAATGCAAGAAGGAAGACCAATTTCTTTTGAAAGCTGTCCAATCAAAGTAAAGTATTTACATAAATCTATTTATGAGAAGGAAATGTTAGCGATACTACATGCACTAAAGAAATGGTGACTTTACCTAATGGGAAGACACTTCAAGTTAAAAACTGATCATGATAGTCTTAAGCACATTTTGTAACAAATAATATCTACAAAAGAGCAACAAAAATGGGTCACGAAGATGTTGGGTTATGAAGTTGAAATCGTCTACAAAATAGGGAAGCTAAATGTTGTTAGAGATGCACTCTCAAGGAAGGTTGAAGAGGTCAAAGCATTTCTTTGTGCAATTTCTATTATCCAACTAGATTGGATAACTAAAGCAAGAGATGAATGGAAGAAGGATGAAGAAGTGTGGACAATCATTCAAAATTTGAAGCAAGAACCTAGTACACCTGATACATTTAGTTGGAAAAATGATTCCTTATGATACAAGGATCGCTTATATCTTTGTAATAATTTCCAAATAAAACAAAATATTATTTTGGAATTGCAAACTTCTCCTTTAGGAGGACACTCGGGATTTTTAAAAACTTACCACAGGGTGAGGAAAGAATTTTTTTGGGATGGCCTTAAATCTGATATTCAAAATTTTGTAGCGGAATGTTTGGTTTGCCAGAAAAATAAAGTTGAGACAATTAAGACCTCGGGTCTTCTACAACCTTTATCAATTCCAAGTCAACGTTGGGAGGAGATTTCAATGGATTTTATCACATGTTTACCTAAGTCTGAAGGAAAGAGTGTCATCATGGTGGTAGTTGATAGACTTACCCAAGTATGCACACTTTTGTGCATTATATCATCCATTTAAAGCAAGTACAGTTGCTACTACATTTATGGACACAATTCAAAAGCTACATGGAAACCCAAAGATTATTGTGAGCGATAGAGATCCCATTTTTACTGGAACTAAACTTTGGACGGAGTTATTTTCTTGTTTGGGTACTCAACTAGCTCATAGCTCATCTTATCATCCTCACTCGATGTTGAAAACTGAGATAGTAAATAAATGGTTGGAAGGATATCTTCGTTGTTTTGTATCTGATAAACAAACACAATGGGTCAGGTGGTTACCTCTTGCTGAATGGTGGGATAACACTTCCTTCCATACCGCATCAAAAATGACCCCATTTATGGCACTTTATGGATATCATCCACCGCCCATCACATCATCTTTAAGAGAAAATTCAAAGGTTCAAGTAGTGGAAGATCACATCGAGCATCAACAATAAGTTCTACAAATCTTAAATGACAACCTGAAATTTGGCATCAAATCGAATAAAACACCAGGTAGATCAACGTCGCAACGAAAGAAGTTTTGATGTATGAGACTGGGTATTTTTACGGCTACAACCATACAAACAAATGTCCCTTAAGCAAGCTAAGAAGGATAATAAATTATTTCCAAAGTAGTATAGTCCTTACAAGGTGTTGCAAAAGATTGGTACTATGCCATGCGAATTGCAGCTTCCTGCTTCTTCACGAGTGCATCCAATTTTCCATGTTTCATGCTTAAAGAAGGTTATAGGTGAAATTATTCCAGTTCAAACAATATTGCTAGAACTTGATGAGGAAGGAAAAATCATATTGGAACCTGAAGCGGTCACAGAAACAAGAACTCGACAGCTACGAAATCAATCAATTTCAGAGTATCTCATCAAGTGGAAGAACTTACCCACTGAAGATTCTACATGGGAGGATGAGAATTTTCTAGAGAAGTGCCCAGAGCTACTCAAGCGTTGAGGACAACACTTTTTTGAAGTAGATGGGCATGTTAGGTCCCCATATTACTAGTTTAGTCCCTTATTTTTATTAGTGTAGCCCCCTTATTGTTATTTTTGTACCCGTGTAACCCCAATATTGTTATTATTGTGCCCTCACATTATTATTGTTAGGTCAGCTAGGATTATATTGTGGCCCCATGGACTCCTATATATAGAAGGAGGTTTTGGTCATTTGTATCATCCAAGAATTGTTCATTTATGTAATGTATTGGAGGTTTCCCCCTCCGAGTGGTTGATTTATAAGGCGTTGATCTCTATTTTCTTCTATTTTTGGAGTTGGTTTCATAACATTCCCTTCCCCAATCGGGTTGATATATTGGACATGATGAAGATGTAGTCCTGGAAATTTTACAATCAATATATATATATATATATATATATATATTCTTTTTAAAAGTTAATTTTCATTTTCATCTTCATCTTATATACTAGCCTAGATCCATCTTAAAACCAGTTCTATCGAGTGCCAAGAAGGATCAAATCTCTTGAGATACAAACATATTTTAAATTAAAAAGATATTTTATCCATCTTGGCACTTGATAGATCTAGATTTAAGATGGATCTAGACTAGTTTTTATATACACACATATCGTGTCTAGGTTGGATCCATCTCTCCCCCCTCCCCTCTCTCTCTCTCTCTCTCTACTCCCTCCCTCCCTCTCTACTTCTCTCCCTCAATTTCTCTATCTTTCCCTTTCTCTCACACCTCCCTATGTCTATCCCCCCCATCACTCTCTCTACCCTCCAACTTTTTCACTATCTCCCTCCCTCTCTACGTCTCTCTCTCCCCCTCTCCCCTCTCCATCTCTATGTCACCCTCTCTCTCTTCCCTTTCTCACCCTCTCTCTCTCCTCTATTTATCTATGTCTTCCTTCACTCATATCCCCCTCTCTCTAGCTCTCCCTTGTCATTCCCTATCTATCTACCTCTATCTCTCTATGTCATTCTTCTCTCTCTCTCTCTCTCTCTCCATATGATGGAGAGTATTCATTCTATGTAATCAATACTCTATGTAATGTCTAAAATAAATTTTCATTTTAATTTTTTATTGTGAAATGAGTTATGGTTTTTTGGCATGTGGTATTGATAATCCATGGTATTGACCCATGATATTGTAACAAAACCTATTTACAAGTTTATAATATCTATGGTAAAGTGGGGGTGGATATCCATGGTTAAGAAACTTGTTATATTGCAAGTTAATTGTAGGTATTAAGTTTTTATGTGCTTATTAATTAAATTTAAATATGGTTATGTTATCACTATTAGTCCATTCCAAGGTAGGACTATGACACTTGATTTGTATATTGATCACTATTAGTTTAGCATTGACCAATGCAAATTATGATGTTTAACTTTGAACAAAAAATATTTATTTTTCAATATTATTAAAAAAAAAATCAAACATTTGATTAGACCTTAAGTTGAAGGTCTTATTGCATTCGTTGCACAATATAATGACATATGGATAAATTCCTTACATATTTTATGTCATAATTTATGGATATGGTTGTGATATTCACGCATGATCTTTAGATATTTTTGTAACAATTTTTTATTATTAATCTTTTCATAAAACCATCCAAAAATAAAATGCTTGAATAACATATCTACCATCAATTACTTCCAACCATAATTTAAGCAGGTCTTTGCATAAAAAATAGATAGGAATAAGATGTAAAAAATATACTTACATGAGTTACTTCCTACCATTATTTATGTTTTCCTCGGCCCCTATGTAGGACTAAAATTGTAAATGTGTAGACTTACTAATGGTTACTATCCACCAAAATTTATGCAAGTTTTTATGCTTGAGCAAGCAATTTACTTATCCACCTCAGGTCTCAATTTATTAGTTACTACCAAAACAAGATTATAGGATATTTTTTCTAACAATCAATATTAATTTAACATTGGCCAATGTAACTTATAGTTATTTATGAAATTTTTCCTAGAGCATAATTTCTAACTTTAGTTGGAGGAGCTAAAATGCCTTTAAAATATTACAATATAAAAAAATCATATTATATTATTTTTATTTATTTTAACTTTTTATTATTAATTGAGCCAATATTTAAATGTTTACACTACAACATCTCAATCATACTTTATCCAGGGTAAATTCTTGATACCCTTAACCAAGACCTTTTACTTCAACTGATAAATTAGAATTTCATTTAATTAAAGCGTTAATGAACATAAATGAACAACTGCATGCGGTAAAGAAGAGGAACATAACATGTCAAGATCAGCAATCATAAGAACACGTCGTTTGATAACAAAGTTCATCTAGGAGGGACTACATCTCTAGGCCTCAATGTCAATATGGTGTAGGCCGCTGCATTAAGTGTTGTAAGGAGTGAAGATGTACATGGTTGTGTTTTCTCTGACATACAAGGAAAATTACCTCACGCAGGAGTGTCTAGACCTCTCTACGATATGTTCCACTACCAGAACTCTCATTCATAAGAAGGACTCCTATCAAGATGACAATAGCTCACACATAAAGACTATGAGTATCTCGCCAACATGGAAAACAAGGGATCTCAACCAACATACGTGTGACAATGAGTATCCTACCAACATGGCATCAAAGGGATCTCAAACATAATACAAATCCATGACATAAAGTACATCAATAACAATACAAGTTCCCACGACTCATACATCAATAGGGATCTGTACAGCACTATGCATCTCAGGGACAAAGAAGTACATGAAATCAACACATCATATACCTCACGCTAAAGATGACTGAAGAATGGGTTGCTTTGCTGCTGGATCTGAAATAATCATCACAATCATGGCGTCGAAAGGTGTGAAATCGACTTCTCACTTGCTGAAAGTTAACACCTGCAACTCCACTTTAAAAAGTGGCTGAAAAATATAAAGCTCAGATGGAAAATCTGAACACACTATCAGATTTTGTCCATTTTCTGAATTTTGATGAAGTGAAAATCTAGGGCAAAAAGGAATATTTTAGATTCCCCCTAGATTCCTCCAAGATGTTTCTCCATGGGTGGACTGGAAATCTGCAACTCAAAAGGTGAATCTGACCTCGCCACTATGAAACCTGTGAAAAACCATGAAAAATTACTGTAAACTTGACTATATTCCGACATGGAGAAAAATTACCTCCCTGGGAAAATTGTAAGGCTCATGGTTTCGCTCCCTATTTCTGGGCCTACTCACACCTGCATCGAAATCTATGCCTCCCTTGAACTGTGTGCATGCTCTACTCCTCCCCTCGCCTGGGCAAACTGGTGAAAATGAGGTTTATATTAAAAATATGGGTGGAGTTTTCCAAAAACTCGTTTGGGAAAGTTGGTTAAGATTCACAATATGAGGGAGGGGTTCGGGTGGTCAAACCCCGCCCCCTCCATAAAAAGGCGAAATCCTTTTAAAAATTTGTAGCATCGTTTTTTTTTAAACCATTGTATATATATTTTAATGACAAGTGTGGGGGGTTGGGCCCGCATTGGGTGGCCCACCCCGCCACTTCCGTCAGTCGTGCCATTTGAATGTAGGTGGTTGGGTTGGTGTTTAAATTTTTTATGGTGTCGCTCGCTCGGGGGCCATCCCACATGGGTCGAGCGGGTTTGACCCCCGTCGGCACCCATATTACATTATATGCATACGTTATGTTTAAAACATATAACGTATATACTCTATGTATGGTGTCGTAAGGTGTGGGGGTCGGTGGGGTCATGGCCACCGACCCTCCTTTTTATAATATATAATTATTATATTCGTTGGATGGGGAGGGTGGGGGTCATGGCCTGCCCTCCAAAAATATATATAATTTTTTATTTTTAAAAACAAACTGTCAATTTTTTGAAAATTCAGATTTTGACCATAGGAGTGCTTTTAAACAGGCCACAATTTCACCTGAGATTTGGTCTGAACTTGCCGGAATCCGGTGGCAGGGTTTCATCCAAATTGTATGTTCCTTAAGGCTGCCCAATCACCAAGTCAACCCAGAACTTTGATTTCTCCTAACTTCTGCATACAGGCTCGGTTTGACGAACCGTTTGCACCATTGAAATCAGGGCGATGACCTCTTCAACCTGAACCTAGTTTTATAGCAATCCAAACACTTTGGTTTTTTAGCCCTCTTTGTCATGTGTGTGTGTCTAGAGCTACCTAGATCAATCCTCTCCACTGAGGAGCTTTTGTTCCTCCAAAAGCATCAATAAGAATCTACACGCCTGTGTAGTATGCCTACACCACAAGTGTCCTGAAAAGTCACCCTTCATTCTCCTTCCCCTGCATCCTTCGAAACCATAAGTGATGAACTGGCACCTGCACCTTCTGCAAACCTGTAGTACAATCCCCTGCAAATACATGCTCAAATTGACCAACTATGACCCAAAACATCTCACATACTTGCCACAATTTTATAACATGTACTCGGTGGTCAAGCTTACATCGAGATGAAAATCACCCCCAGCTATCATTACAAGACAATATATCTTTATCGCATTTCGAAGTGATGGCAAACACCTCATCACTTTTAGATGAAATAAATGCATCACACGACACATAAAACAAGGCCAAAACATCATTGTTTCTTAAACAAGTGATGGAAAAAAACACATCATCACTTTTACAGTGTAACATGCAACAAATGATTTACAAAAATAAGGTAATGACAAGCTAACATTTCTAGAAAAACATCTCACACTTATCAAAGTGAATGGATCATCTCTTGTGGCATGTTTTCTTGTCGATCAGCTCTTTCAACTGGTTTCTGCACGAGCGCTTTGACTTTAAGACGCTGCTCTGGATGGAGTCTCCAGCACGTGGCTCTTTGATGGCCACTTCAGTCACAATGAGTGAAAAAGGTATTTCTCCTCCAAGTCTGCTTAACCGATTTATTTTCCTGTTGGGGAGGAGGCTTTCCATGCCTCATCCTCCTTTGTGTTTCCATCCTTTTCCAACACTTAGAAAACACATGGTTATGTAAACCACAAAAATGGCACATTTTTCAATGCCATGATTTACGACTGTGGTTATCGACATTCTTATAATCGAAATGCACTCTGGAATAATGATATTCATTATACCTTCTCTGCTGATCTTTGGTGCGATCATGATGATGGGAGCTCGCCTCAGCTCTTTCACTGCAACATGCATTATCATGGAACGATGGCAAAGTGTCTCCATCATTCCTCTTCCCTAGAGAGTTCATAAATATCTATTTTCCCTTGATGTCCTTCGAACATCCTTATTCAATGTACCCCAAACCTACATAGCGAGGTCGCTGCACAAACTCTAGTGATTGGGTTATGCCTTGACCACGAATGCCAAGTCCTCCTCCTTTGTACCACATCTTCGAAATGAGTCTCATGTCGGTTCCTATAATGGGTATCTCCACACTTCCAACCAAAATGACATCAGGTGGAGATAAAACTGGAGAGAAATCAACATTGTTTACCTCAGCTGTCGATTTTGACATAGGTGAAAAAGGCTTCTCTAAGCCTTCGCTGCACTTCGCTTCCTTCAAGGCCTCTGTCGAGGCTTGTAGCTGAAGCTGCATTCGCTGCTTCCCCTCCTTATCTTCTTGTAGGAGTTCCTTTAATGTATCATGATCTGCTTGAATAATTTCATTGTTGTGCTTCAATTCTTCCCACGCCTCTGTCGTGGCTTGCAACTAAAGCTACAACTGATGTTTTTCCTCCTTCTCTTCCTGTAGGAATGTCTTCAATTCGGCGTTCTCTGTGACTTGTTTTTCATAAGCTTTGTACAACATGTTTTCTTTCTCGGACACCCTGATCATGGTCTTATACATGTCCTTGACATTCTCCATAGCTTAACTCAGTGAACGTTCAATGTTCACTCCTGCAATCCAATCAGCAAGAAGACCTACTCTGATACCACTTGATCCAGGGTAAATTATTGATACCCTTAATGAAGACCTTTTACTTCAACTGATAAATTAGAATTGCATTTAATTAAAGCGTTAATGAACATAAATGAACAGCTACATGCGATAAAGAAGAGGAACATAACATGTCAAGATCAACAATCATAAGAATACGTCGTTTGATAACGAAGTTCGTCCATGAGGGACTAAATCTCCGGGCCTCGATGTCAAGATGGTGTAGGTTGCTGCATTAAGTGTTGTAAGGAGTGAATATGTACATGGATGTGTTTTCTCTGACATAAAAGGAAAATTCCCTCACGCAGGAGTGGCTAGACCTCTCTATGAGATGTTCCACTACCAGAACTCTCATTCACAAGAAGGACTCCTATCAGTATGACAATATCTCACACATAAAGACTATGAGTATCCTGCCAACATGGAAAACAAGGGATCTCAATTGACATACGTGTGACAATGATTATCCTGCCAACATGGCATCAAAGGGATCTCAATTGACATACGTGTGACAATGATTATCCTGCCAACATGGAATCAAAGGGATCTCAAACATAATACAAATCCATGACAAAAAGTACATCAATAACAAAACAAGATCCCACGACCCATACATCAACAAGGATCTGTACAGCACTATGCATCTCAAGGACAAAGAAGTACATGAATTCAACACATCATATACCTCACGCTGAAGATGACTAAAAAATGGGTTGCTCTGCTGCTGGATCTGAAATCACCATCACAATCGTGGCGTTTAAAGGTGTGAAATTGACTGCTCACCCGCTGAACATTGACACCTGCAACTCCACTTTAAAAAGTGGCTGAAAAATATAAAGCTCAGATGGAAAATATGAACACACCATCATATTCGTGGTGTCGAATAGTGAAAAATCGACTTTCTATTTTCTGAATTCTGATGAAGTGAAAATCTGGGCAAAAAGTAATCTTTTAGATTCCCCCTAGATTCCTCCAAGATGTTGCTCCATGGGTGGACTAAAAATCCGCAACTCAAAAGGAGAATCTGACCTCGCCACTACGTTCCCTGCGAAAAACCGTGAAAAATGACTGTAAACTTGACTATATTCCGACATGGAGAAAAATTACCTCCCTGGGAAAATTTCAAGGCTCATGGTTCTGCTCCCTGTTTCTGGGCCTGCTCATCGTTCCACCTGCATTGAAATTTGTTCCTGCCTCAAACTGCGTGTGTGCTCTGCTCCTCCCTTGGCCTAGGCGCACTGGTGAAAATGAGGTTTATATTAAAAATATGGGCGGAGTTTTCCAAAAACTCGTTTGGGTGAGTTGGTTAAGATTCACAATATGAGGGAAGTGGTCGGGTGAGTCCTTCCCCCCTCCATTTTAGGCGAAATCACTTTTAAAAATCCTCGACATCATTTTTAAAAACGGGTGTATATATATATATATATATATATATATATATATATATATATATATATATATATATATATATATATATATATATATATATATATTAATGACAAGTGTGGGGGGTTGAGCCTGCATTGGGCGGCCTACCCTGCCACTTCCGCCGGTTGTGCCAATTGAATGGAGGTGGTTGGGTTGGTGTTTAAATTGTTTATGGTGCCACCCACTCGGGGGTCGGCCCATGTGGGCCAAGCGGGTTCGACCCTCGTCTACACCCATATTATGTTATATGCATACGTTATGTTTAAAACATATAACGTGTGTACGCTATATATGGTGCCATAAGGTGTGGGGGCCAGTGGGGTCATGGTTTTCGACCCTCATTTTTATATTATATAACTGTTATATCCATTGGATGGGGAGGGCAGGGGTCATGGCCTGCCCTCCAAAAATATATATTTTTTATATTTAAAAAAAAAACTGTCATTTTTTTGAAAATTCAAATTTTGGTCGTAGGTGTGCTTTTAAACAGGCCACAATTTTGCCTAGGATTTGGTCTGAACTTGTCAAAATCTGGTGGTTGGGTTTCATCCAAATTGTGTCTTCCTTAAGGCTTCCGAGTCACCACATCAACCCAGAACTTTGACTACTCCTAACTTTCGCATAAAGGCTCGGTTTGACGAACCGTTCGTACCGTTGTGATCAGGACGACGAGCTCTTCAACCTGAACCTAGTTTCAAGAGCAATCCAAACACTTTGATTTTTTAGCCCTCTTTGTCATGTGTGTGTCTTTAGAGCCACCTCGATCAATACTCAACCCTATATTAATTTTAACCTATTGTTATTTTTTAATTGAGCGGACATATAAATTTTAAATGTTAAACATGTATACCTACACATCTACCTCTAAATTGGGTTGTAGAGCAAATGTTAAACATTTATGCCTACACATCTACCTCTAAACTAGGTTGTAGAGCACCTCTTCACACAATAATTAATATTATCATATATTTTTCATTTAATATTTTCATTATTGTATTTACTTCATTATAATAAATTATATTTTTTATTTTATAATAATATAAATTTTTAAAAGTTAAAGAGAGTTAATCAATAATTAATAATAAATATATTTTATTTTATTTTATTTTATTTTTATTTTTTAAGAAAATACATACTCTTATTTATTCAATCTATTCAAATTTTTTTTTATACATCATAATTTTACTTTACAATAATTAAACTTACATATATACTCTTAATAATAATCAGAAGTATATATGCAAAATCTATTTCTATCCCAAAATATTAAACATTAACAAACACATGTTATAACTATTGCACTTATCTATGTATGAAAATAGGCATGCATATTCAAACACATATTTATAGCATTAGTAGTTAATATTTAACCATATTTGAGAGAAAGTTGGAGGAGAGCAATGGCGAAAAAAAGAAGGTCTAGGGTTTCACAATTTGGTTTCTGTGTTTGTTCATCCACAGCCCCTCATGGCGGCACTCACTGCTACAATGGTTTTGGGCCTGTGGGGATATAAGACCGGATTTGGGGCTTCTCACACCTTGCCGCGACTGACATTCGATACCCCATCGAACTCCTTGACCGGCATCGACAACACCTCACCACGCGGCGGCCATGGACAGCTTTGATGGCACCTCACCTGCGTATGTTTTTGATGCGATATTTCTGCACCAGATCATGGGTTTTGAGGCTCAGTGGCAGGGGCTTTCATCTGAAGCCAGCGGTCACCAGACGGGATGGGGTACTCTTCTACCTACGTTTTAATGTACATGCTCCGGGCTTTATTGGTAGCAGAGTGCCCGACTCTCTGTGTTATTTGTCGGTTTGTGCAGCCCTGGTTTCAAACTTTGATTGTTGTTGTGCTTTGGAAGCGGACACGCTTTGGCCCCTATCGCCGCAGACAGAACAAAAACAAATAAGAGTCGACATTAGCGTCAAAGCAAAGGCGAATCGGGTAAGCACAAACGTTTTCAGATTATTATAAAACCCCCTGTGGAGAATAGTCTATTGGTTTGGATACAGGACACTGATGAATTTACAGACCTGAAGCAAAACATCTGGATATCTGCCGGATATCCATGCCACTTGCAGTCCCTAATATCTTGTGGGATAGTTTTACAAGATTCCAGCACACTCAAAGAATACTCCATTCGCCCTAGCTCCACCATTTATCTCAATCTGAGACTGAGAGGTGGATCATCTATGCAGAACAGATCTCAGGGTCCCAGGGGACCCAGCACATCCAAAAATGATTTCCCAAAAGGTTCCTCTTACAGGAACATATTACAGGGGAAAAATAAAACAACATCTCCAACAGTACCAACAGAGAATGGCCCCAAACCTTACATTGTGGAACAACTAAATCATGTGCTCGAACTGCAAATAGATATTCCAGAGTTTGATGAACATCGATCCAACTTCGAAACTCAAGCACTAATCTGCAGATTTAATTGCTTCTGGCCCAAACCAATGGAGCTCTTTCATTGGATCTTCACCAACTAGACTGTGGATTGTGAAATCCATCTATGTTCAAAGGGATTTTTCATTGTCAATTTCCTATCCTCGGAGGCCAGAGATAACATACTTGAGGTTGGACCGTGGTTCTGGGGATCCACTGGGCTCTTCACCATACCATGGTTTCTAGATTTTGACGTTAATACTATGGAGGTCACAAGAATGTCGGTCTGGGTTTGGCTATACAACCTCCCACTTCATTTCTGGAATGAATTTGTTCTTGCAGGCATAGGCAACATCATTAGGAGATACATAAAAACTGACACCCAACGCTTGGAGGAGAGGATATACACTTTTGCACGCATCTGTGTGGAAGTGGACCTCAATAAAGGGATTCCTGAGTGCATACAACTGAATCAAAAACAACAAAAATGGACTCAGCATCTTGACTATGAAAACACTGCATTCGGATGCAGAATATGCAGGAACACCGGGCATTTGCAAAACACATGTCCAGAAGAAAAAAGAGACAACAGAAAAAAGAAAAAGATAGGGAAAGCTACCAAGGGTAGGCAATTTCCTTCATAAGAACCAAAGGAGGAGATGAAAGAAGAAGAGGTTGCACCCATCCCAAATGAAAACAACTAGACAGCAACCAAACCGGAGACACAAGAACAAGAGATGCAAGATCTTTCTGAACTTACCACTACAGTCCAACCGACAATGGACCATGGGGCACCAGACAGTGGAGGAAACAAAAGACAAAACAACTCAGATACTTCAGATTCGGATAAGGACAATGGAGCAACCACAGTAGAAAATTAGCTCACCCTAATTTCCGCCACGCCAACACAAGGTCCTTGGCGTAAGGTCAAAAAGAAGAAAAGGAGAAAAGTTTTATTTTCTCCCCATGTATTAATGGTTCTATGATGTAACTTACTAACATGTCATTTGACAATTATCTGCAAGTGCAACATGTAATTTTGTTTTCATTAATAAAATTACGAATTTTTCTTGGGAAAAAAATTATTTAATCATATTTTATTAAATATTATTATCATTATTACCAAAAAAAAAAAATTAAAGTTACTAAGTGAATCAAATTATTGAATTAACTAGGGGAAAATATATTTTTCAATTTTTTATGTTTTTCAATATATTCAAGAAGTATTAACCTCCTTGAATACTAAGGTTACAAATATTTCTCCATTATGAGTAACACTTAGGTTTATGAGCTTTAAAAATAATGAAATATAAACTATTTATGAAATATTTAAGTCTTTATTTTTTTTATTTTAATTTATCTATTTTTAAACTAAGTGTCACGGACTAGTTACTATGTAGCATCACTTAAGCACATTTTTATTAAAATATTTCATTTACCAACATCATGTAAGTATAAAAGAACAAAGATAATAAATAATAAATGCATCAAAGGCTATTACATTATTTTCCCTAAATGTAATTGTCTTTGTTGCAAGATGAGGTATGTACACAATTGTACTTATTTATTGTTTATTACTTTAATTTAGCTATATTTAAACTTAGCTAGAGATTAGCTACTATATAGTGTCGCTTGAGCACATCTTTATTACAATATTTTATTTACCAACGTGAAATAAGCATAAAAAAACAAAGATAATAAATATTGAATGCATTAAAGACTATTACATTCTTTTGCGTAAATGAAATTGTCTTGTTATTATAAAATAAGATATATAAAATATTAGTTTTTTATTTATTTATTTTAATTGAATTATATTTAAACTAAGTACTAATTAGTGTAAAGCATTTATCTATACACAATTATATAGCAATCCCTATGGAAGGAATTAAAATTTGAAATCCATTGAATTAAAAAGAAAAAACATTATTTTATATATAGATGAATGAGTATTTAATAAAATATTTTAATGTGTAAGATAGTATATATATATATATATATATATATAAAAAAAGAGAAACTTTATTAATTTTATGAAGCTTATTCAAAGTAAAATGAAAGAGGGTGTTATATTATAAAAGATACTTCGAGGGTTGATTTTAGTAAAATAGAAAAGCTTAGATTTAAAATTTCACAAAATGGTGTATTAAAATAAGTTATTATTCAAGTTATAAATAAAATAATTTAAAAATGGAAGAAGATTTTTTAATAAAAAATTTGTATAATTTTTAAATTAAAAATATATATATATTTAAAGAAAATAGATTAATATTGTTATCAAGTAATAAGGAAAAATACATCAATATTAATTTGTTAAATTACATATCAATTCAGAACTAAATATAGGTGAAAGATAAAATATTTTTGGCAAGAAACATTATAAAATTAATGAGACTTACAAATGGCAGTTAATGATTCTGAATATACATTTCAATTTAGTCGCGTAACTATGTTTGAAGAAAAGAATGATGTAATTTTCAGTTTATTCTGATTTGAAAAACTAGGTAGCTTCATATTAAACACCAAGAAAAAAAATGTATTTTTTCAATGAGAAGAAAAATGTGACACTTTACAATTACAATGAAGTCAGATTCAATAATGCCTTCATCCAAAGACCTGAATGATATATCAAAATCAATCAACCAATATCAAATATGCAAAAAAGAATTTGATGAAGTTATCTCGTACCCAAAAAAAAAAAAAAACTTAAAAGATCACAACCAAAATATTCTTGCATAATTCAAGAAGTCTAAGGCCATGAAGCATAAATTAGAACAAGAAAAATATATTCTCAAAAAAAAAAAATCTATGGAAACTTATAAGAACAAGATGAAGAAAATCTCTTCTTTAAAATGTTTTAATCAAAAGTTGTTGGAAGAAATTAGAACATTAAAAAATAAAGTTGATGAATCAAAAGCTGAAGAAATTTAACATCTCCAACATCATGACCAAAAATTACTCACTAAAATTAAGAAGCTTAAGATTGATAATCAATCACTGGAAAATAGATTATGACAGCTTATCCAAATAAAATAATCAGATAAAAAAGTTCAAAATGAAAAGAAAAAGAAATCATTTGATTGAGATAATATCACAATTTAGAAGGATTCCATCCATTTAAAATGAATACATTTGGATGTTGCAATACAAACAAAGGAAAATCCAAGTGAAGATTTTATGGTTTACCAAGAAATATTTGTGTGTGAAGGCAATCATATACCTGAAAAAAATCAAGACATGACCACAAACATGATAAGAGAAAATCAAGTTACACAAACTCCTTACCGACACCTGTGTTCCAATGAATATTAATGTTAACATAATTAAATCTTATGAGAACAAATCATTTTCGACATCGAGCAAGTGCAAAGTTCCACAAAAGATTGAATTAGGATGGTTAGAATATTTTTCAGTTCAACAATTTTTCTCTGCACTAAGAAAATCATATCATCTACTTTCGAAGATGACAAATCTAAAAATACAAAAATGTATGAATAAATTACAAGACGAAGAAAAAGATAATACATATTTTTATCAAAATATTTTAAAATTAAAATATTTAAAATAAAAAAAAAAACTTATAAATATAACTATATCAATAAACAAATAATAATATGAAGAAGATATAAAAAGACATCTAAAAAAACATGACTCCTGAAAATTCTATCACAACGATTATATATAATCATAAAATTTTATAAAAACAATATTCCATATTCCATTAAAAACATGAAAGAAAACACTTAAATGTAATACAGTGTAAACCATTACTTGGCTTTACATAATGGAAAAAAATAATATTTTCTAAACCAATTTAAACTATGACAACTATTATATATAGTCATAAATTTTATAAAAAACAATCTTCCATTTGCCATTGGAAAACATGGAAGAAAACACCTAAATGTAATACATTGTAAAACATTACTTGGCTTTACATGATGGAACATAAATAATATTTCATACTCCACTTAATTCAAAACATGGAAGAAAACACTTAAATGTAATACATTGTAAAACATTACTTGGCTTTACATGATGGAACATAAATAATATTTCTTGCTCCATTTAATTCAAAACCATTTGTAAGGAATGAAGTATTGGAAAATTTTCACTTGACTTAACGAGACTGGAACATTATGGTGTTTAATTATGTGTAACTTTTGAAACCATTAACTTCAATTAAATCTATAGTATGAACCATTTTTTTTTAATGAAAAAAGAATAACAATAAAATTTGTCAAATATTGCATGTGTGTCTTTCTAGGGTAATAAAATATAACTCGTAATGAACATCATGGCTAATGTGTGCTAATTATATAACTCGTAAGGAACACCATGGCTCTAACTTGTGAGCCTCAAAAATCAAGTAGTCATATTGGCATTCGAGAAATAATTAAATTAAATAATTGAAAATTTTGAAATGAGGAAACTTTTAAAGTACATATTTATATGACTATATAGGTAGGAATCCAAAAATACACATTTATATGGTTATATGTGTAGGGATCCAACTTTGCATAAGGTTATATATGATATTAATATTAAGTTATATTAAATGGTTGAATTAGTCAAACGAGAAAATGGAACATTAAATGAAAAGAATAGAGACTAATTAATGGACAATGATTTTTCACCGTATAAATTTGATAATAGACTTTGTAAGTACCGTTTTACTGTTTTTCTAGATATCCACATTCAAATTCCATTGTACTCTTTTCGGTTAAACATATTTATTGCACACCTTCGCTTGAATCACTCTTGTGACATCCACTCTTTTAACCTCTGCTTTTGTGTAAGGATAATTGTGACTACATCATGAGCGTGGGAAGCTATAATTAGCTAAATCTTTGATTAAATACTTGGAAGTTATTGTTTAAAATTAATTAACATAATTGAAGAAGGGGCAATCTTATGGATCCTTAGTTTGAGGGAAGCTTGTCTACTTGCATGTTATGAAAAGATAATACTTGATAGATTTTAATGTGAAGCGATTGGGGCCGAGCTGGAGTTGGTAGAATCATCGATAGAGTCATTTATGGGAGCAGAGATTGGATTAGCAACTTTTTTCCCCTCGCAAATTGAGGAGACGACCTTTTCTGAAGAATCGCGCTTGTGCCAAGGGTGTAGGAAAAGTCCTACAAATACGGATAAAAAAATGAATTTTGGGTTGGATGATTCACATGTATCTATATAATTATGTTAAACTGTTCAAATTCCTTGTTTAAGTTGGGGCTACTAGCATGGAGAATATAGTTTTAATTCAAACTATTGGGTGGTTGATATTGGCTGTCAAACCACTTAGTGCTTGCCTTCAGTTGTTAAACCACTAAGTGCTTGCCTATTGTTGTTAAACCACCCATACAATGGACCACTAGGTGCTTGCTATTAGTTATCAAAACACTTAGTTCTTGCTGGTCAGATGTGAATCCACTAAGTGCTTGCTTATTTTTGTTAAACCACTTGAATATGGGGAACTTGTTGTTGGTTTTCAAACCACTTAGTGCTTTCTTGTTGGATGTTAAACCACTAAGTTGATCCAGGTGGATATTAGTGGCCACCCACCTATTCCACTTGGAACCCCAACACTAATTCCTTTTAGTTTCCTAATTTCTAGCACAATTTACTATTTTTCGCAGTTTTTTAGGTCCTGAACTTGCAGTGTCGTTTTGAAGCCTTAAATGGAATTTTTTTTGGAAAATAGGAAAACTTGCGCCACAGAAATGGGTTTGCAGTCGAAAGTTGTTATCCTCAAATAGATATTTATAACGAGGTATATTGCACGCAAAATGGAGACAGTATGCCAAGGTTACGACCCCAGGAAGTTGATGTCCCAACTAACCCTAACGGGGCCGAAAAAATTTTGGCGCTTCATCTTCGAGGGTTAGGTTTTTGGATGTTTAGAGTATTCTATTATTTCTTGATCATAAAAAGGACTGCAAGCCTCATTGTAGCACAACTCAAAAAGCATGTATTCGTCACATCTCTTCTTAGAGATAACCTACCATCGCTCGAGCTAATTTGTTTCTCTTATATATGTAAATAGTTTTAATTTATTAATTAATTTTTTTTTCACTATACCTCTACATTTTGGTTTGAATTTTTATTTCATTTCATTCATTCATAAATCTAGATCAGTGGTATTAGAGCAGTCTTCTCTTTCTCTATTTTATGTGCATGTCCCCAATGAGGTCGAGGTATAAGGAATTTGTACTTGAACTATTTGAACGCTTCCAAGATCAACCTTGCCGACCCCGACGTAATCCCATGGCGGAAGAAAAGAAAGATAAGGGAACAAGAAATCCTTTCAAAAAATTTCTCTAAAAATCCCTCAAGCAACAAAGGAACAAGATGGTGGACATTTTTTCCCATATCCTTCGGCGGGTGTTAGCAGGCGATGCATCTTCATCCAGCAGTCACTTTGGAGTTTCCACCCCCTTTGAGGTACAAGTTAACTTTGACATTCCTATATTTTAAGGCAAAATAGAAACAGATTCCTTGGATAGATGGTTAAATCTACTATAAGGATATTTTTCGGTCCATAATTTTCCCGATAGGGAAAATATTACTTTTCATTCCTAAAAGTTGCCCCCCGTGTCAAGGATTGATGGGAAACTTACTATGAGCAGAGACACGAGGAACCCTCACCATTTTCAGTCACACCCTTTTGGAATTCTTTTCGAGATGTCGTCAAGGAACAATATTACCCTGTCGGAAGCTATGAATATAAGTACATAAAGTGGACCACACTACAGTAAGGAAGGGACCAAGATGTGTCGGAGGTCACCAATATTTTCCATACCTTACACATGAAGTTAGGTATCAAGGATTTTGAGCGGCATCTGATACTCAAGTATTGTGGTTGTCTGCACAAATACATCTAGGAATAAATGGAGTTCCCGAACATCTCCTCGCTTGGCGTAGCATTGTGATAGCCCCAACCATGGTTCTCATGTAACATACATTTTAAATGCTTTAGGGAAGTAAAATTTAATTGGTCGAGTTCAAGGGGACATGGATTCCATAGCTAGGGAGATTTCTTGCTTGATATTTTTGTGGGTTTATTGTATGATAAATCTGAACTATTTTGGGACAATTGCTAAAAGTGTTGGTTGCTGAAGCCTTAATGAACTGACCATGAATTTAATATGGTCTGCAAAGAGGTATGCAGACCGTGATACCTTAATACACACTCACAAGATAAGGAGGACAAGAATTAATACAGATTAAAAGTGTAGACAATAAGGATAGGGGTTCAACCCCTGTGCAATAAGAAAATAAGGGGGTAGAATGCATTCAAACAGGATGACAAGAGAGTAGGAAAAGAGGAGGATGGAGAAGGAGATTCAATCATTACACAGACATCAAGCACGAGTTGGAGAGAAAGAAGAAAATGAACTGATTTTTTTTGGCAAGATGGGTGAGAAGATGGTTTCTCCTTGGTGAGGATCAATGCCTCTGGAGTCCCTATAAAGATGGTGGATGGATATGGCATTCCCTGGATTCTCCTAGTGGTGTGGATGGAGGATTGTGTCCTTGGATTCCTGGAGGGAGAACCTGTGTAACCTTCTTGTTTTTAATCTGTAGTGTGTTCTAGAATCCTCTAAGTGGGTGGAACCACCGTGTGTTGTGTAAGGGTGGATATGTTACTTTCTATATCCCCTTGTTGTTTTGAGGGAGAGGTCACTCTCTAGACCCCCTTACTAATTGAGGGTGGATACATTACTCTTTGGATTCCCTTTTCATCTTAGGGTGGAGGAAGCTACCCTATGGATTCCATGTGTTTTATTGAATTCTGAGTGGTTGGTGGTGGAGGAGAGATGTCCTCTGGAGTCCCTGTTTCAAATAGCAGATGGAATTATCTCTAAAGCAAGCCCCTTAGTCTCTAGAATCTAGATTAAGGGTCACAGCTGCAAGTATTTTTAGTTGTAGTTGTTTATGGTTATGTGGAGATTCCTTTTCCCATACTCAATTTCCTAGGATATTCCAAGAGAAGTGTTTCATGTTTTTGTTGTGTTAATGAATGTGTCTGCATTTTTAGATTGAAATGGAATTGATATCTGTAATGAGAATGTATTACATATACTGGAATGAAATAAAGTTTAACAAAACAATCAATAGAGGTGTAATACATTATGGCATGGAATTATTGTTATGAAATATTGTTTGTGCTAATAGCATGCATATTAAGTAAAAATGTACAATGTTAAATATCCAAAATGGCTCAGGAGCTCTGAGTAACACATTATAACCTTAATCAGATAAATTCTTTATTCTAGAATGACAGTTACAGCAGATACAACCTATTAGCTAAGTTTGTGCATGCACGTTTCTGTGGACGTATGGTTACATAAGAGTTATAAGTGGTAACACAACTTGTAAATATGGTAATAATGTTGAGGTTGATATCCTCTTCTAACCATTGTAGCCCAGAATTTCCTTGAGATATGCAAGCAGCAAGGCATTTCCAGTTATCTTGGAGGCCTTCGACAAGTTCCAAAGGGCCACTAGATGCAACCTAGGGAGCTTGAGTTCGCACCTTTACCTACAGATCAACGAAGGGTGTCAATATCCTTAAGGTATTTTTGGTATTTAACAACTCTTGTGGATGCAGGAGGAGTTTCTCAGACCTAAGCTCAAGAGGGTAGATGCTATCAATTCATAGGGGCCATGCAGGGTCGTTGGCCTGGATCGTGATGGTAGCGAAAGCTCTGCAACCAAACATGGAAGGAGTCCATACTCATCTGTGATTCCAAGGAGTTACCTGTGGACCTAGTTTATAACCAAACCCTACGCATCGATGCCATTGGCAGGAAGGAAAGACCTAGACATGGCAGGTCCTTAATGGCTCACCTAGATTTTGCCTTATCGTGATTGGGTGCGTGAGTGAATTGACCGGGAGAGTATTTTGGACCGTCCCTCATGGACCAATCAGAGCCAGCGGAGGCAATGAGAGGCCCACCCATTCCCCATTTCAACGCCCCTGCCTCATTGCATCATCGTAAAAGGTGGCGGGGAGGCATAGATCTCTTGGACCATCAGATCGAGCAGTTGATATGTGGGTCGTTATATGTGAGGCTGGAACCTTGAGCCGTAACCTCGATTGCACCAGTCCCATCAAGGGTTAATCAGTGTGCAAGTCACAATGGAACAAACCGTATATTGAGATGTCGAGGTAGGAGATCCATCAGATTGATGTATTTGCAACGACCCATGGATGGTGACATGGAGGTAGGGACTGCAGGGCCTAAAAGCGGGTATTGTTAACTATGGGATGATTAATCATGGTTTATAATAATGTTAAGTAACTTAATTACATAATTAATGAAACACCTACAAGTACAAGAATAATATATATATATATATAAACCCAAAAAAAACAATGGGAAGACAATATGATATTTTTTTGTAACTAGTACCCCATTCCTCTAACAGAATTAGTGGAGTTGGAGCTTTAGTGACACCCTGTCCCATTCCGTAAGGGTAGTTGGAGAGGGTTTTTACAAGCGTAGTGTTATGTTGGGAGTATCGAGTAGAAATTTAAATAGAAGAATTGATACTTTGGATGTATGAATACAAAGCAGGGAAAAGGCACCTACAAACCGTAAAACAAAGGACATAGACAAGATGGAGCGACCCAGGACAACCCATTCAAGTCACAATTAAAGAATAGCACCACGAAGACAAAAAAGGACACCAAAAAGTGGTGTGAGTTCCACAAGAGCCCCACCTACAACACAAATCAGTTTCGTGCTAAGTAGTCAAAAGGGTAATGCTGAAGTTTGCAACAAGAAACAGTGAAATTGGCATCTGGAAACAACATCCTTGATCCTAGTGAAAATTAAGCACCTACACTAGGTGGGTCCCACACAGGCTATTTTTAGGTGGATGTCTATTTATAGATGCATGAGCAAGTTCTATTTATAGTTGTATGTGCAAGTTCTATTTATATGTTGCATGTCTATTTAGATATGCATGTCGACTATTATTATCCCTAATATTAGTTGGACAATAAACTATAATCTATTCTCAAAGAGCACTTGGAAATAGTTAACTGAAGTGGCAAATCAGTTAGCTAAAGGAATTTCAAGTTAAGAGGTTGGTTGGTGGGACATGCAGAGTGACTCCAGTTGTAACAGAGTGGTTCGAAGTTGTAAGAGTTACGTGTGTAGTAATGTGAGTTGTAAAGTAGTTTAACTTAGTTAAGTGAGTTAAACTCAATTGTGCTAGTTGTAACTGAAGATGCACTAGTGAGAGATCGGTGAATTAATTATTAATTAATTCACAATCAGTGGTATCACATGAAACTAAATATTTACTACTGTTAACTACATGCATGTCAGATCCAGTGGAGACCCAGTTGAGATGTAGGTGAAATGGACAGTTTGACTATCAATTGTGACATTAGTGGGTGCACACATGCAACCACATACACATTGGATGTGCCTATGAGTACAGTGCGTAGTCAAGACAGGCAAGTAATCATTCATTCATAGGTTCTTGACCATCAGGGATTGCGCAGTGGAGGCAGGCTGTCTGGAGGCAGTAAATTGGCACATGAATTTGCCAATTTTTGAATGACAGTGTGAGACAATTGTATATTGTACTGAGAGCTCTTGGATTAGAGTTTTGTATGAGATTGTTTCATGATCCATGATATATACATAATTTATGATAGTGGGGTTTATAGCTTTATGCTTTCCTGGTAAATTATATGTGTTATGTGTGATTGATCTTTCTTCTTGATATTGCAATTGGCGATCGTGTTTTAAATTCCGCAAAGATTTTTGTAAAAGCGATTTTGTATTTAACAATGGCATATAATTGTTAGATCAAGAGAATCCATGATATACATTCTTGTTGTATATTTTTACATGGGATGAGCTTGGGACTGCAGGAATAAGTGTTGTTGATGATGATTTGGTGAGTTTGGCTCTCTTGGTACTTCCTAAGAGTTGGCACAGTTATGAAGACTCCGTCAAAGGACAGGAAAAATTTCCGGATTGGGAATGACTGTGGTCAAATCTGGTGCAGGAGGAGTTCAGGCGAAACACCAGAGATGGCTCTTCATCAAAGCATGATGATAAAGAGGATTTTGATTTGGCTTCCAAGGCGAAGAAGGGGAAGGAGAAGAAATTCCATTCTAAATCTAAGGCCGGTGAAGATGGCAAGGAGCACAACATGTCCAAAGTGAAGTGTTTTCACTGTCACGAGTATGGACATATTGCCACAAATTGTTCACAAAAGAAGAAGAACAAGATGGTTGCTAGAGCTGCAGCTGGTGAGGTCCTTGCCTCGCAATTTGAGCTTGACGTCCCATTGATCGCATGCATGGTTTCAATTGCATTGGTATCGGGGTGGTACTTGGATAGTGGTGCTTCCTTTCACATGACGGGAGATAAGAAACTTTTCAATAACTTAGAGGATAAAGATATCCATATGCATATTGAGTTGGGTGACAATGGACGATACAGTGTGACTGGCATTGGTACCATTACCTTTCAGAGGGCTTCAGGTAAACTCTTTCATTTAAAATATGTAATGTACCAGGTTTGAAGAAAAATTTAGTCTCAGTTGCAATGTTAGAGGATAGAGGCTATGATGTTGTCTTTAGTGAAGGAAAAGTTTACTTGCGACACAAAGAAACAGGGAAAGCTAAGAAGGTTGGGATTCAAGTTAAGAATTTCTATAGGCTTGATGTATATGGTATTTCTACAAAGCTTCCTACTGTTGGGAAGTGCGAAAAATCCATGCAATTGACCCTTGAGAGGGAGTTGGATTTGCATGCAGGTAAGAGTGAACCTTGGGATGTGGAGCAGCCATAAGATGAGGATCATGGAGTGGAAGAAACCACTCATGCAGAGAAATTTCATGCTAGATGGGCAGAGGAAGTGCATTCAGCTATACCACAAGGTGAGAGGTGGGGCGACATGCATGAGTAATCCCAAGAATAAATTTCTGGGCAGGATTCATTGAGATGGTGTGGATCTCATGAATCGAACCTGGCTATGAGGAGCCCAGAGTACAGTAGTAGCAGGATCAGTTGGAATGATGTAGTCAGATATCGTGAGGACATGAAATCAAAGTGATATTGTCGGATACTGGAGTGTGGATTAGAGTTGACAGCAAGTGTAGAATGCATGGATGCAAAGGTCAACAACGCAATGGATCTAGAATACATGTGTAGTTGGTACCAGCAATAGTCAGAATACTTTAATGACATATACATTATACTGATTCATTTTTTTGGAGGCTATTCAGTTTTGGAAGTGTTGCATGCAAGTGTTGCATGTGCGAGAAACACTAGAGAAGTGTTGCATACAAGAGTTGCAGGGCGCATGCATGGAGTTTCATGGTGCATGCAAAGGTTGCGGGGTGCATGCATGGAGTTTCATGTCGCATGCAAGGACATTCCTTTCTTATTGAGAGGGAGTGTTGAAGTTTGTAACAAGAAACAATGAAATCGGCATCTAGAAACAACATCCTTGATCCTAGTGAAAATTAAGCACCTACACTAGGTGGGGCCCACACAAGCTATTTTAAGGTGGATGTCTATTTATAGATGCATGAGAAATTTCTATTTATAGATAATGTATATTTATAGATGTATGTTCAAGTTATATTTATAGATTGCATGTTTATTTATAGATGCATGTCGACTATTATTATCCCTTAATATTAGTTGGAAAATAAACTATAATCTATTCTCAATGAGCACTTGGAAAAAGTTAACTGAAGTACCAAATCAATTAGCTATAGGAATTTCAAGTTAAGAGGTTGGTTGGTGGGACATGCAGAGTGATTCGAGATATAAAAGAGTGATTCGAAGTTGTAACAGAGTTGGATGTGTAGTTATGTGAGTTGTAAAGTAGTTAAACTTAGTTAAGTGAGTTAAACTCAGTTGTGCTAGTTGTAACTGAAGATATACTAGTGAGAGATCAGTGAATTAATTATTCATTAATTCACAATCAGTGGTATCACATGCAACTAAAGGTTTACTACTGTTAACTACATGCATGTTAGATCTAGTGGAGACCCAGTTGAGATGTAGGTGAAAGGGACGGTTTGACTATCAGTTGTGACATTAGTGGGTGCACACATGCAACCACACACACATTGGATGTGCCTATGAGTATTGCGCAGTCAAGGCAGGAAATTAATCATTCATTCAGAGGTTCTTGACCATCAGGGATTACGCAGTGGAGGCAAGTTGTCTAGAGGCAGTAAATTGGCACATGAATTTTCCAATTTTTGTATGACAGTGTGAGACTATTGTATATTGTACTGAGAGCTCTTGTATTAGAGAATTTTTATTAGATTGTTTCATGATCCGTGATATATACATAATATATGATAGTGGGGTTTTTAGCTTATGCTTTCCTGGTAAATTATTTGTGTTATGTGTGATTGATCTTTCTTCTTGATATTGCAACTAGTGATCGTGTTTTAAATTCCTCAAATATTTTTGTAGAAGCGATTATGTATTTAACAGTGGCATATAATTTTTAGATCAGGATAATCCAAGATATACATGCTTGTTGTATAATTTCTACATGGAATGACTAGGGGAAGAATATTATTAATGAAAAAACTAATTCCACCATTGCATCCACCAAGGTCCAAAAGATTGATCCTGAAGATCCATAGGAGGGGGAACATGTATTCCACTCACAAATGTGCATGAAGGTTTCTCCATTGTAGTTCATTGTCGACAGTGGAAGCCAAAAAAACCTTGTCTCAGTAGAGGTAATTAAGCAGTTGGGTGTGTCGAATGCACCACACCTGTGGCCATACACCATCAGGTGGCTTCACCAAGGATGAGATCTTTGTATCAACCAACAATGTCGCCTTCCCTACAACATCAATCCATTCATGGAGGATGTATTATGTGATGTCTATTGTATTCAAGTATGTGATGTTTTATTAGGAAAACCATACTTGTGGAAGCTTCATGTTGTGTATGAGCCCAGACCTCACACTATTATTACTTTGGGTGGGAAACTATACAAGATACTGTAGGTAGCCTTGCCTACCACCATGTCTTTCATCTCTCAGCTAAGAAATTCAGTAAGATCATCTCCTAGACTGGGGAATTTTTTTTTCCATATAATTCACTCTCAAAGTAAGGGAAATATTTTGGCCACATTTGTGACCCCTAGAAAAGGTTCCGTTACGCAGTATGAGCAAGTTGAAAAGGTCATGGAGGAGTATAAGGACATCTTCTCCTCACCCACAGGGGTACCCTTGCACTATCAAGTCAAGCATTTGATCGACCTAAATCATAGGGAACCTCTAACCAATGGGCCAATATATTGTCGCTCCCTTCTAAAAAACAAGGAAATCAAGTGGAAGATACAAGAGTTGCTACAAAAAGGGCATGTTTGACCATGTTCCTCACCTTGTGGGAGCCCAATTGTACTTGTACAAAAGAAGGATATGACATGGAAACTCTGCATTGATTATCGAGCACTAAATAAGATCACTGTCAAGAACATATACCTGATCCCACGGATTGATGACCTTTTGTACCAGCCCAAAGGGGCCAAGTACTTCAACAAAATTGATCTGAAGTTTGGCTATCACCAAGTTCCTATAGAACCCACAGATGTATCAAAGATTGCCTTAAAATCCAAGGAGGTCTTGTTTGAGTGGTTGGTCATTCCCTTGGGGTTGAAAAATTCCCCCACAACTTTTGTGAGGTTGATAGATGACATCTTGGACAACATCCTCATCTTTAGCAAAATTTTGGCAGAGCACTTGCAACATATTCAACGGGTCCTTCACACCCCGCAACAACACAAAATATATGTCAATTTGGAGAAATGATCCTTTAGCATGAACCAAGTCCAATATCTAGGCTACATAATTGATGAGCAATATGTGCATGTGGATTTGGCTAAGATCCAAGTCATTTATAATTTTCCAGCCCTAGCAACTCTCACAAAGCTTCACAAATTTTTGGGCCTTGCCAATTTCTATCGAAGGTTCTTGTTGGGATTCTCTCATATCATTTGACCTTTGGATAAAGTTACCAAGGGTGGATCGAAAGAAAAAATTTCTTGGTCTAAGGCACAACAAAAGTCATTTGTTGAGTTGAAACATCGCCTTTGCTCTGCGCTAGTACTCACATTTCCATATCTACAACAACCATTTGAAATTGATGCATATGCCTCTGACTATGTTATTGATACAGTTCTCACCCATCAAGGGCATCCAATAGCCTATCATAGTGATACACTCTTTGATACTATTTTGAAATACCCCACCTATGATAAGGAGATGAACTTAATCGTGTAGGCTTATTATCAGTGGAAACATCACATTCTAGGGAAGGAGAAAATCATCCACACATATCATCATCCTCTTCGATTTATACAGACACAAGGGAAGTTTCAAAATTATCGACATTAGAAATGGTCCACATACATGCAACAATTCCATTTGAAAATTAAATATAAGAATGGAATCACCAATAAAATTGTCGATTGACTCAGTCGGCTCTCGGTTGTGGCACTGACTACTGTTCTCATCTCTTGTGGGAACAAAACTTCTAGATGGCCATAGCTTTATATAAATGATCTAGGATTTTCCACCACCTACTAAATGTTGATGGATGGAAAGCAAGTACCATAATTCCACCTCCAGGATGCATGTTATGCTACCTAGGGCACCTTTTTGTTCCTTCAAGTGAGTGTGTGAAGTTGATTTTGGAGGCATGCTACATTTGGGTCGTAGTACACTTTGGTTTGGAGAAAATTCTGGCAGTAATACATAAGTATTTCTATTAGCCAAAAATCTGACAGGATGTTGGAAAATATATCAGATCTTGCATTGCATTTTCCATCGCCAAACCTAACCATTAATAAGCAAGGTTCGTACACTCCTATTCCTACTCCTAGATAACCTTGGGAATCCATATCCATGGACTATATGTCTGACCTTACTTCTACCAAGCATGGTAACAACTGTGTATTTTTTGTCATTGATATATTTTATAAGATGGCTATATTAATGGCTTGCAAGAAAAGCATCAAAATAGAAGACATTTCCAAACTCTTCTTCGAACGAGTGTGGATACATTTTTGGATTCCACAAATCATTATATAAGATCGATATATTAGGTTTCTCAACACATTCTAGTCAAGCCTCTAGTCATTGTTGGACACTAATCTCACCAAGTCAATTGCATTCCATCCTCAGACTAATGGCCAGACAAAGGTTCTCAGCAAGATGATAGTGCACATACTACGCATGTAGAACTCCAAGAATACACGAACACGGGCTTAGATTCTTTCCTATGTGCAACATTTCTATAACATAACTCTCCATAAATCGACTAGCCACAAACCCTTTCAAGTGGGCATGGTATTTCAACCATTGTGTCCCATTGATGTTGCAATGCCTCTTTCAACTACATAGGTAAAGTTTGCACATGTTCAGTCCAAATTTGATAAAGCCACGATGTTTATTGAATTAATCCAACACATATTCTAGTAGATTCATGTTATACTGGATAAATCCAATTCCAAGTACAAACAACGTCATGATCAACATCGGGAACCACGAAATTTTCAAGTGGGCGATAAAGTTTGGTTGCATTTATAGAAGAAAAAACCTACAAAGCCAATTAGAAGCTTCAACCACTATGATATGGGCCTTACACCATCACCAAAGTTTTTGGTGACAATTCTTTCGAGCTCAGCATTCCCCAATTCCTTGGCCTACACCCATTGTTTAATGTGGACCACCTTTGACTATACTTCCCACCATTGTTGGACACATCGGACATTGTTGAGTAGCCGAAACCAATAGAGATCAACCCAGATTGCATTGAATAGGCCACAACCGATCAAATCATGGACACAAAAATTAAAAACAATCACCAACAAAATATCCAATTGTATCAAGTTGTTAAAGCTGACCAGCTCCTGCACCAAGGCAAGTGGCTCACTACAGACCAACTTCAGCAGAAGTTTCCCCATATCATGGAGGCATTCAATTTAATGGATACCATTGCTTCCTAAGGGGGGAGGACTGATCCAAGTGGATATTGGTGGCCACCTACCTATTCCACTTGGACCCCCAAAACTATTTCCTTTCATTTTCCTAATTTCTAACACAATTTACTATTTTTGGCAATTTTTCGGGTCTTAAACTTCTGGAGTTGTTTGAGGCCCTAATTTTTTATTTTTTTTTAAATGAGAAAACCCATATATTGAATAATGATTTTTCAATATAAATGTGTTGTCCTCGGGTTGATATTTCTAAAGACGTATCCCGGGAAGTTGATGTTCCAACTAACCCCGATGAGGCCCATAAAATTTTAGCGCTTCATCTTCTAGAATTAGGTTTTTGGATGTTTATGGTTTTCCATTATTTCTTGATGATAAAAAGACCTATGAGCCTCATTGTAACACAAATTTGAAGGCATGTACCCATTGCATATCTTCTTAGAGATAAGCTACGATCCCCCAATCTAGTTTGTTTCTCTTATATATGTAAATAGTTTTCAATAGTTGTTATTTATTAATTGAAGTTGTGTTTTTTTATATTTAGAAATTTAGGTTTGAACCTGTATTTCATCTCATTCCTTCATAAATTTGGATCATAAGTGATTTCCTATTATTTTTAAACCACCCATATAGTGAATCATTGGGTGCTTGTTATTGGTTTTGAAACCATTAGTGTTCTCCTATTTGATGTTAAACCACATGATTACATGGTGATTGCTACTAGTTGTGAAACCACTAGTGCTTGCCAATTTTTTGTTAAACTACCTACAAAGTGGAGTAAATCCTATGAAACTGAGTAAAAAAAATTTGAAGGTCGAAGAGTAAGTGGGTAATTTTGGTGCTTTTTGCATGTGTTAAACCACTTGAACAACAAGCTCCATCACTAGAGCGTTTGACCATACCATTGGTGTGTACATCCCATGTACAAGCATTTCCTCATATTTTGGATTTGTCTTGGGGGTGATCAGCTACAAGATATATTTATAGTTTAGTTGGTCTATGTGGGATAAGAGTTTATGTCCCTCCTTCGGTTTCTAGCCATCTTAGATAATTCTATTACATTTATATGTTTGAATTATGGATTATGATGTTCCTTGCTTTGATATGACTGGTGTAAGATCCTGGGTATTATGTTTGAATTATTAACTATGATGTACCTTTATTTTTTAATGATTGGTGAAATATCTCGTATATTATGTTTGAATTATGAATTGTGATGTTCCTTGCTCTATTTGTGACTGGTGTAAGATCTTGTGTATTTGTAAAAGTGAATAAATGCCTAAATTGTGAAGTTCATTGTTATGCTTATTCATTAAATTAGTATGGTTGCTGAATGTAACAACTTAATTTTCTAAATAACTTATGATGTTTAATAAAGATTCCACACTTCCTCTTAAAGTGACATAAGCTTTTGTATGCTAGTACTCAGTTGATTAATAATCACATGCCTCTCAATATGTCTAACGAGACTACAAGAGGTCAGCAGAATGGGATAGATTAAGACGTTTTACCTTGCACAATATTGTAACCTATGTATGTTTAATAGCTCGGGACAGTCATGTCACCTTTATTCACTCGAGTTTAGGTTTTGGGACCTCGAAATCATGTTCCTCCATATACAAGAAGACTTCTCGTTGGGTGCTTAACCTCCTTGACTAGTGAACACAACATCAAAAAGGCCCAACATCAAAGGGCATAACCTTACCCATTATAATTATGACCTATAGGCCCATCGAACCCTTGGGCTATTGGAAACGTGGATAGGTTAAGTTGAGAGTTGAACAGATGGACCTCAACATTGATATGACAGGTAACAGTTGATTCCACTAGGATCTTGGGCCTTTAGGTCATTGAGGTTGTTACCCACCAAAATGGGTAAACCCATAGCAAAAAAAAGTCTCCTCCATTTGACAGTTATCTAGTCAGAATCCCCTACCATCCATTATTGAAAATGATATTCCATGTACCTCTGTCATTTGCATAAACCATGTGCCTCTATCCATCCAACATTTTCACTTGAATAAAGGTGGGCTACTATTCAAAATTTACTTTTATAATTTTGCAATCGGGTGCTTATACTTGTTTTTTTGGGGGAATTTAGCATGGATAAGGGAGCGATATAGAATATTGGTCAATCCTAATGGTAATTCTATCAATGGGGGTTAATTTTTATCCCTAGTCCAACGGGACTCCCCTTTAGGGCTATAAGAGCGGCATTTCTTGGAAGACCATAATTGATATAGTGTGCCCATTATCCCCTATAACATACTTAACACTTTCCATCCTACATTACAAGTGCCATATATCACCTTCATTATTTGGTTTCAACTTGACATTAGTTATTTAGGATTTGGCATGCATATTCTTGCATTCCTTGAGAAGGGTTGCAAAAAATTGCATAGGAGGTTGATGCAACTAAAAAGAAACCAAAAAGCATATCATGGCCATAATGAAACAAAAGAAAGAAAATAAAAATGAAAACGATGGCTGAGTCCTTAAGATTAGCACATGGGAAAAAGTGTAACATGAGCTCTACCTTCTTCATATGATCATCACTTGATTACTGAGCACATGATGCTCCATTACATCAAAAAGGAACCCTCGCATATCCCAACACTAATGAGTGATAAAATATACTACATAATAAAAATAAAACTCTAACATTTGATCCATATGTGGTAATACAATAAATAATCAATAATAAGTGAAAGTCGCATAAGAGGGGTGGAAAAAATCAGGTCGAGCAGGTAACTCACATCTCCATGAATGATCCATCCTTTACATATATACCTCAGGATGTGGATACCCCCATTAGTTGGTAGGCTTTGACAATTTCACTTGGCCATGAAGCCTTAGTCATTCATTGCGACATTATTTTCACTAACACCTTTTGATTGAGGGGTTGACCTTGGAACTGTTACTTCCCCTTGAGGGTTAGAAGCACCTAATAGGGTTGTCTATTATCCACCTTAAGGATTTTTTAGTCATGATATTTGGTTTGTAATGCCATGGTTGAAAAATATTGAAATTTTAAGGTTTATTTATGGTCGTGGTATTTACTTAAAATTCCATGGTTGAAATATGTCATAATTTTAAGGTTTTTTGGAATCATGTTATTTTACTTTTAACGTCGTGGTTTAAAATTGTTGGAATTTTAAAGTTTCCCATGATCATGATTTTGGTTTTTAATTTCATGGCTAGAAAATTTTTAAATTTTAACCCTAAAAAAACTTGTTGTGGCATCATGACTTTTCAATTTTAAGGTGTTTTTCATGTTTTTTTGTGCAAAAATAAGGGGTTTGGGGCTAAAGTTCTTGTTTTGAGGTTATGATTCATGTTAATTTGGTAACATTGTTAATTTTAGTATATAACATGAATGAAATATTCATACAAGTATCACAAAACAAAAAATATGTTTGTGATACATCTATTGTATGGAAAATTGATCTATGTGATATAGTGTTTATTGGTGAGAATAAAAATACTTGAAACTTGGTCATTTTTTCATGTATTACTAGCATAAATCCATCTTAACTCTAGATCTACCAAACACTAAGATGGATCAAATCTTTCAAGATGCAACCCTTTTTTTTAGTACAAAACTTAAGGAAAGGTTTGCACCTCGAGAGGTTTGATTCCTCTCCACACCTGGTAGATATGGAGTTAAGATAAAGCTATGCTAGTTTTCAATGATATTATTTGTATTTATATAAATCTCACATCTCTATAAATAGAAATATATTTATCTTAAATTTTATTAAAACCTTGATAATACATATAGCTACATATATACATGACAATTTTCTTTAGCAATGTTTTATAATTATTTTAGTTTAAATTTTTAAGGTAATATGCATATCATTGAATATATATATATATATATATATATATATATATATATATATATATATATATATATATATATATATATATATATATATATATATATATATATCTTCTAATTTTATTGTAAGTATTGAGTTTTTATGTGATTTTTAATTAAATTTGAATATGAAGTTCTAATATATAATTGTTATGAATATGAATCATTATTTTAATTTATACTATCAAATGGATCTCTCTCTCTCTCTCTCTCTCTCTCTCTCTCTCTATAAATATATATATATATATATATATATATATATATATATATATATATATATATATATATATATATATCTGGAAATTTTTGTGAATGATTTCGAACAAAAAATACCCATTATACATGATATTTTACTTACAATTACTTTGTTTGTGGAACCATGAACAATGAAAATTATTAAACAACATTTCAACAAACCATAAACATGAAACAAGGAACAAATAAGAAGTAATCATCACACGCGATATGATTATAGATTTTTTCTAGTGTGGACTACGTCTTCAAGCCCTAGGTCAAGAGTGGGGATGTTACTTCATTAGATGCTGCAAGAAAATGATGAGTACATGATGAAATCATCTCTATCAATACAAGGATGAAACCCCTTTATCTATAGTGGCATGTCTCTCCCAGGAGACGTTCTTCTATCAAGAACTCTCAATCACAAAAATTTATCCTCCAACATGACAAAGGAGCAATCTCTCACATAAAGTGGCATACATGGATCTCATAATTAAATCTCCATTTCCACAAAAACAAATGAGCACATGACAATAATGCACCTTATACCTCCAAGTTTGTGGATGGCCTGAAAATCAGCTACTCGGATGAAGAAACGGCTTGTGCGAGTGAAAAAACATGAAATTTGACTATGAAATCAACCCCTTACTGTCTTGGTAAAATCTGGGCTCCCCAGAAATATTTTAGATTCCTCGCAAGATTCTATTTTGGATACAAGCCAAAAATCCACTTCTCAGATGAAGAAATAGTCTACACCATCAGACTCCTGGCGAAAAAATGGTTTAAATGAGTATAAACTTGGAATAATTCTGACACTTGTTGTTGAAGTTTGCAACAAGAAACAGTGAAATTGGCATCCGGAAACAACATTCAGCACCTACGCCTAGTGCATTAAGCACCTACACTAGGGTGGGGCCCACAGGGTTATTTTGATGCATGTCTATTTTTATTATCCCTTAATTAATATGGACAATAAATTGTAATCTATTCTCAATGTGGACTTGAATGAGTTAACTGAAAGTGATAAATTCAGTTAGCTAGTGGATTTCGAGTTAGATGTTGATTGGTGGGACATGCAGAGTAACTCTAATTGTAACAGGGTTTGAAGTGTAGTGGTGCATTAGCTAATGCAAGTTGTAAATCAGTTTAACTCAGTTAAGTGAGTTAAAGTCAGTTGTGCTTAACTGCAGATACACTAGTGACAGATAAAGTGAATTAAATATTAATTAATTCACATGAAATGATCTCACATGCAACTGATGTTTTACTATTATTAAAATCATGCATGTTAGTTCGAGTGGAGACCCAGTTGAGATCTAGGTGAAAGGGAAGTGTAACTATCAGTTGTGACATTAGCTGACTACCAGGTGTAGTTAAAACACCACGGGATGCCCATGATACTTAGCACAGTTGAGGAAGGGTGAAATTATTTGTGATTAAGGATTGCATTCATCAAGAACTGTGTGAGCAAGGCAAGTTGTTTGGAGGCAAAAAATTGGCTGAGTATTGGCCCAATTTTAACTGAGACGGTGTGATACAATTAGCTTAATACAGGAGGATTATTGTGAGAAGAATTGTATGTAATTGTTTCATGATTTCTTGTGGAATATAAAATATATGATAGATGGGTTTTGAGCAGTAAGCTTTCCCCAAAAATAACTGGTGTTGTGATTTTGATCTATTATTTTCTTGCTGTATGTGATTGGCAATTGTGTTTTTAATTCCGCAAAAGATTTGTAGAAGAGATTTAGTATTTAACTTTAGTACGTTATTAGATCGGGTGAATACAATATATACATACATGTTGTATAATTTCTACATGGTACCAGAGCACAGGAAATTGCAGAAGTAAAGCAGGAGCTGAGTTTGTGACTGGGTAGAATTCGAATTTGAAGAAAGACTTTCTTGGTGCTATAGTTGATTCAAGGTTGAAATGGATTTCAATGGCTTGAGATTAGAGTATGCACTCAAGTGCAAGTCGAACTAAATTTCTTTGAAGGATAGGATGGAGGCAATACTCGAAGACAATGGCTTGAAGGAATTCATTGACAAAGATGTTCCTAAGCCAGATGTTGTAGATGCTGCAAATTTTGATGCATGGCAAAAGAAAGTGGCAAGGGCGAGGAGGATCCTGTTGGAGGGATTATGAGACCACATTGTCTCAAGCCTCCATGGGAAAGCCACACCATATTGTATGTGGACGGCTTTGAAGAATCTATTCCAAAGTAACAGTGACCATAGGAAATTGGCGCTCAAAGATAAACTCAAGAAGATCAAGATGGAAAATAACGACACTATTCTGGTATATTTAACAAAGTTTTTCCAATGTCGGGATGAACTTGGGAGTGTAGGAATAACTATCACTGATGTTGATTTAGTGAGCTTGGCTCTCCTAGGACTTCCCAAGAGGTGGCATAGTTATCAAGACTCTGTCAATGGAAGGGAAAAGTTGCTAGATTGGGAACGACTATGGTCGGATTTGGTGCAGGAGGATTTTAGATGGAATACCAAATATGGATCTTCATGTAAGAATGAAGATGAAGAAGATTTTGCTTTAGCTTCCAAGGAAAATAAGGGGAAGGGGGAGAAATTCCATTCCAAATATGAGGCTGGTGAAGATGGAAAGGAGCACAACATGTCCAGGGTGAAGTGTTTTCACTGTCATGAGCATGGACATTTTGCCACAAATTGTCCACAAAAGAAGAAGAACAATAAGGTTGTTGGATCTACAGCTGGTGAGGCCCTTGCCTCACAATTTTAGCTTGACTTCTCATTGATCGCATGCATGGTGTCAAGTGCATTAGGATCGGGGTGGTACTTGGATAGTGTTGCTTTCTTTCACATGACTGGAGACAAGAAACTTTTCAGTGACTTGGAGGAGAAGGATCTCCAGATGCATATTGAAATGGGCAATGATGGACGGTATAGTGCTACTGGGATTGGTACCATTACCTTTCAGAGGGAGCCAGGTAAACCATTTCAATTAAAAAATGTAATGCATGTACCGGGTTTGAAAAAAAATAGTCTCAGTTGTAATGTTAGAGGATAAAGGCTATGATGTTGTTTTCAGTGAAGGAAAATTTTTCCTACCACACAAAGCAACGGGGAAAGCCAAGAAGATTGGGATTAGAGTTAAGAATCTCTATAGACTTGATGTAGATGTGATTTCTACAGATCTTCGTATAAGTGTGAGAAAGCCATGAAATTGACCCTTGAGAGGGAGCTGGATTTCCATGCAAGTAAGAAGGAACCTCAAGATGTGGAGCATCTACATGTGGAGGATCATGGAGTGGGAGCAACCACTCATGCAAATAAATTTCGAGCCAGATGGGTAGAGGGAGTGCATGCAGCTATACCACTAGGTGAGAGGTGGGGCGACATGCATTATTAATCCCAAGAAGAAATTTGGGCGGGATCCTAGAGATTGTGGGTCTCATGGATTGAACCTAGCTACGAGGAGCCCACAAAGAAGCAGTAGCAGGATCAGTTAGATTGATGCAGTCAGATGTCAGGAGGACATGAAATCAAAGTGACAGTGTCGGATACTGTAGAAATTATATTAACTGATATGTTATCCACCGAGATTCTCCTGATCACACACTATTTTATCTTCATGCACAATACATAATCTCTTCTACCATTGATCATTACATGCGGAAATAAAATCAATTGCATGCACACATTAAAACCATAAAAAATTCACACATATGAACACAGTATGTAATGGGAAAGCTTAAAGCTGAAAACCCCCAACTATCTATATATTATATATGTCATAGAGATCATGTAACAATCATCATACAAAGCTCCTCACAAGCTCTCAGTACAATCTCCACTTGCTACACACTAATCAGGCCCGATCTTGCAAATCCCATGCACCGATCTTTGCCAGCGTTTAGCCTGCCTCTACTGCACAATCCCTGCTGAAGATTGCCTCTTGATGAGAATGAATTACCCCAGCATTGCTCACGCAGTATTTATAGGCATCTCTACAAATTTTTGGATGCAAAACATGCATCACTTATAGTCACAACTGATAGTCACACTTGCCCTTTCACCTATCTCTGCACTGGTCTCCACTGAAACTGTCCATGCACTGAAGTTAACTGATGTATTCTTTAGTTGATTAATGAGTTTATAATTAGTGAATTAATTAATAATTAATTCACACGACTCTTCACTAGTGTATTAATTAGTTAGACTAAATACAACTAGTTCAACTATGTTTAGATTAGTTAAATTGAACACAACTCCATTAACTCCTCAATCAACTCCACCAAACTCTGTCACATGAGTTCTAACTGAAGTATCCATGCAATAGCTCCACTTAACCCTTAGGAATAGCGTAATTCCTTCTGTCAGCTCCTGTGCCACATCTGTGCACTTAACCGAAGTGCTCCAAGAGAATAAGATAATGTTTATAGTCCAAATATTATTAAGAGCTAATAATATTCGACATATCTATTTTTAGACTGGTAATCTAAAAATAGATTCCGCCCAATATGTCTAAAAATAGAAATCCATCTATTTTTCCAACTTGACCAACCATCCACAAATAGCATCCCACAACTTATAGAACATGATCCATATGTCTAAAAATAGACATAGTCTAAAAATATACTTTGCGACAAAAATCACCTGTGTGGCCCCCACCTAGTTTTGGTGATCACTTTCCAACTAGGATCAGTAAAGATGTTTCAGGATGCCTCCTTCACTATTTATTGTTGCAATCTTCAACACTCCCTCTCAACAAGAAAGGACTGTCTTTGCATGCGACATGCAACTCCATGCATTCGCCCTGCAACCTTCACAAGCGCCATGCAACTCCATGCATCTGCTCTACAACTCCTCTGAAACTGAATAGGCTCCAAACAACTCAATCAATCTGATGCATCTATCATCAAAGTCTTCGACTTCTGCTGGTACCAACTGCACATGTCATCAGGAACCACTACGTTGTTGAACTCTTGCACCCATGCACTCTGCACTTGCTATCAACTCTGATCCGCGCTACAGTATCCGACACTGTCACTTTGATCTTCCTGTATCAATCCAACTGATCATGCTACTTCTGCGCTGTGGGCACCTCGTAGCCAGGTTCAATTCATGAGATCCACACCATCTCAATGAATCCTGCCCATAAATCTCCTCTTGGGATTAATCATGCATGTCGCCCCACCTCTCACCTAGTGGTATAGCTGCATGCACTCCCTCTGCCCATCTGGCACGAAATTTCTCTGCATGAGTGGTTTCTCCCACTCCATGATCCTCATCTTGTGGCTGCTCCACATCCCGAGGTTCACTCTTACCTGCATGCAAAACTTGCTCCCTCTCAAGCTTCAATTGCATGGCTTTCTCGCACTTCCCAACAGTAGGAAGCTTCGTAGAAATCCCATCTACTTCAAGTGTGTAGAGATTCTTTGCTTGAATCCCAACCTTCTTGACTTGTCCTTCCTCATCCACACTAACTCCTACACTCCCAAGCTCATCCCTGCAGTGGACAAACTTTGTCAAGTATATCGGAATAGTGTCATTCTTCTCCATTTTTATTTTCCTGAGTTTATCCTAAAACTCAACCGCTTCAATTCTTTGCAATTTCTCCAATGGTCAATATTGCTCCGATACTGTTAGCCCCCCTATAAATTTTTGACAAGAAAATTAGGGGGCTAAAATGTTTCTGAGACTTCAATAAATGCATCTCCCCTGGAGACACATCATCCTTGAAGTCTTCTGTGCCTTATCCCTGTGATGTAACCCCCTCTGCTGATTTCCATACAAGAAGCCTCTCTGATTGTGACAGACTGTGTTCCTAAAAGCCTTCATTTTTACCCCTTTTTCCCCCCTTTGTCAAGGTTCCCTTGTTGCCCTCATCTTCCCCTGTCAATCCTCTAAAATCTCCCAAAATCCCCTTCAAATTCCGCCCATGCCCCTTGTTTAGCCTATTTCACCCTTTATCTCCCTATCGTTACCCTTTAGAGGCTTTAAAATGCATTAGAATGGCTTAAAAACCCATTTTCTGCATTATAATAGGCCTAGCCCCTCTTCTGCTAGCCTTGCACCTTTTCCTCCAAGTGATCTGACACCGGAACCACCCGCCAACACCGAAAAGCGCCTATCTCCAATGTGTATCGGGTGCAACATCGACCGTCGATCTTATTGATCGGACGGTGATCGTTGACCCCGCAGCCTTTCGCGTTTTCCCGTTATAACCCCGACAGGGCAATCGCCATCCATTTAAATTGTGATCTGACGATCCGGAGTCCACCTGCCCCTGTGGTCCCCACCCGCGCACTGTTCAGAAAACAGCCCGGTTTTCATCGCACCACCATCCGAGAGTTGGCGGTATTTTCCCATCAGCCAGCGATTCCATACAGCGATTGACGCGTGGCTCCTGTACGGTTTCAAAACCGCTTGTCCATCGCGCATTAACTTTCGACTCAGGACGCCCAGTGATATGCATATCAGCTGTTAGATCTTGGGCGCCTCATCCAACGGTCATCGATTAACGAAGCTGCGCGGGGTTTAAACCATAGTCGCCGTACCCCTGGCCTACCGTCTGTCACCCTCTGCCATTGATCTCTGTCACGATCGGACGGTCCACATTCAATTTCCCCCGCTGTTGACTATTCCGCCATCACGTCATTCGTCCACGTTTCTCCTCCGTACATTCGCCCACCCCCGTGACATATATCCATTCCAAGGTCAAATTTCATTGTTTTTACGTTAAATTGTCTGCTCCGATGTCTGTCCGTGCAGTTCTCGATTTGCCACGTCACCCCCATGTGCACCCGTCATACGCCATCCCATGCATCGCATATATTTGTGAAATGTCGTGTTTTTTAAGGTTTTTCATTCGTATTTTTCTCCGCAGACTGCCAACCTCCACCAGAGCATTTTTCGCCATTTCTCTGCGATTTTTCCTCCATTTCATCATCTGCACGACCATTTCCTCCATCCACACTACCTCCATCATTCCCGTCCATGGATTTCTTGACAAGTTTGTTGTTTTGCAGGGTTTCAAGCGGCGAAAATCGCCATGGCTCGTTATCTCTGTCACAGTGGCAGGAATTGCAGAACAGGTCATGTACAGAGATACATTTAATGAAGAAAAGGCCCAAGGAAGTGTTTGACGTGATTGTAATCAAAGGACATGGTCAAAATTCTGTCACTCTCCTTTGGAGCCATTAAAATTACAGAGTTCACGGCCAAAAGGTAATTGTGGGAGCGGCAAAGAGAAATCAGCAAGGAAATCGAAGAGTTAAAGCATTAAACTGGAGATTTTAGAGGATTAATCCAGTTTTTCAGAGGCAAGGTACCAGATTAAAAACCCCGAAGATCAATCAGAAGTTTAATGCACGGGAAACCGTACCACCAAGGTTTTCTACAGCAGCAGGATTTTTTTCTTCATCAGAGGACAAAGTGCCCATGCAGTTTTTATTATACATCGTGTTCCTGAAGTTTCCTACCCCAACGGCAGTCCTACATTATCAGAAGCATTTGTTGCACAAGTAGGGAAGACCTCACTGTTTCTTATTTTTTCCTTTGTTATTTCACCAAATGTACCACACAGTACTGCAGTCGAAACACCTAAGCCATACCAGAGTTAAATGCAGAGAGTTAAAACATAGTGGGTTTCGGCCCTCTCCCCCTTTTCTGCGTTTAATGTTTCATTTAGTTCTCACCTACCTTCTCAGCTCATCTACTGTTATAAAATCCATGAGAAAATATTGTAAAGGTTGTTGATGAGTTATCATAGAACTGCAAGCAGTTGCTTTTGAGACTCAGTCTCAGTGTAAAGATTGTAAGATAGGTTGATGGATATGTGTTCAGACTAAGTATTCAGCTATTGGCAATATTGTACTTGATTGGTATTTTTACGTAATATGACAAGCACATTTCTTTGGATCCTGATCTGAAGCAGCGGTGATGTTTTCCTATCTCTGTGTTTACATTCATTTCATTTCGTTTCTATTGGCTTGCATCAGAAGTTTGACATAGGATTTACCCTTGTTAGGTACCTTATGTTCCTGCTCTCCTTGCCATTTATGTTTATCTTCTAAATGTATTATCTGAGAAGTGTTTTCAGTTGGTTTAACCAGTGTAGTGGATGTTATTGCCTGCTCTCTGATGTATGAATTAAATGAATTTACTTATTAGATGTTTCTTGTTATTGATTTAGTTGGAAGATTTGGGAACACTGGGGATTAGAGTTAGCCCTGTCCACTAGGATCCTTGTACGACCTACTGATCAGTAACTTTGTGCCCTGAAATCTGTGTTATCTCCTCCCTCTTACTTCTCCATATCACATAATCATCTTGAAGATCCTCAGTTTCAGATGACTAGCCCAATTGAAAGCCTGCCTATTGAGTAGCAAGCAAATCCTTTCCTGACTCCATTGCCCAATGGTTTTGAATATTTCTTGGAATATTTCACCTCTGCCTTATCCCACTTTGCTCATCCTGGTCTTACATTGAACCCTTCTTTCCTGATAACCAGCAACCAAAACAAACAATCAAACAAATAAACCTCGTGCCCATAACTAGCCTAAAAATCATCACATTCGAGCTTCATTGACATACAACCTCTGCTCGTATAGAGAGATCCCTCTCTGGACCCAGGAGGGCTAGATCCTGAGGTCTAAAAGCGGTTTTGATGTTGTCTCATCTTTTGGTCTTGCCAATCTGGCCAAAACATGGGAACCCCAACAGATACCATGTAGAAATTTGAATAACTGATATGTTATCCACCGAGATTCTCCTGATCACACACTATTTTATCTTCATGCACAATACAAAATCTCTTCTACCATTGATCATTACATGCAGAAATAAAATCAATTGCATGCACACATTAAAACCATAAAAAATTCACACATATGAACACAGTATGTAATGGGAAAGCTTAAAGCTGAAAACCCCCAACTATCTGTATATTATATATGTCATAGAGATCATGTAACAATCATCATTCAAATCTCCTCACAAGCTCTCAGTACAATCTCCACTTGCTACACACTAATCAGGCCTGATCTTGCAAATCCCATGCACCGATCTTTGCCAGCCTTTAGCCTGCCTCTACTGCACAATCCCTATTGAAGAATGCCTCTTGATGAGAATGAATTACCCCAGCCTTGTTCACGCAGTCTTTATAGGCATCTCTACAAATTTTTGGATGCAAACCATGCATCACTTATAGTCACAATTGATAGTCACACTTGCCCTTTCACCTATCTCTGCACTGGTCTCCACTGAAACTGTCCATGCACTGAAGTTAATTGATGTATTCTTTAGTTGATTAATGAGTTTATAATTAGTGAATTAATTAATAATTAATTCACACCACTCTCACTAATTGTATCAATCGGTTAAACTAGATACAAATAGCTCAACTATGTTTAGATTAGTTAAACTGAACACAACTCCATTAACTTCCTCAATCAACTCCACCAAACTCTGTCACATGAGTTCTAACTGAAGTATCCATGCAATATCTCCACTTAACCCTCAGGAATAGCGTAATTCCTTCTGTCAGCTCATGTGCCACATCTTTGCACTTAACTAAAGTGCTCCAAGAGAATAAGATAATGTTTAGAGTCCAAATATTATTAAGAGCTAATAATATTCGACATATCTATTTTTAGACTGGCAATCTAAAAATAGATTCTGCCAAATATGTCTAAAAATAGAAGTCCATCTATTTTTTCCAACTTGACCAACCATCCACAAATAGCATCCTGCAACTTATAGAACATGATCCATATGTCTAAAAATAGACTTTGCGACAAAAATCACTTGTATGGCCCCCACCTAGTTTAGGTGATCACTTTCCAACTAGGATCAGGAATGATGTTTCAGGATGCCTCCTTCACTGTTTATTGTTGCAATCTTCAACAGATAATGGAGCACAGATCAGATTTGGCAGCAAGTGCAGAGTGCATGGATGTAGATGTCAACAACACAGAGGATCCAGTAGACATGTGTAGTAGTTAGCAGCAGTTAGAAGACTTTGATGACAGGTGCATTATATTGATTCAGTTGTTTGGAGGTTATTAAGTTTCAAAAGTTTTGCATATGCAAGAAACACTAAAGTGATGCATGCAAGGGTTTCATGTCGCATGCATGGAGTTGTATGTCGCATGCATGAGGTGCATGTCGCATGCAAGGACATTCCTTTCTTGTTGACAGGAAGTGTTGAAGTTTGCAACAATGAACAATGAAATTGGCATCCGGAAACAACACTCAGCACCCACGCCTAGTGCATTAAGCACCTACACTAGGGTGGGGCCCATAGGGTTATTTTGCTGCATGTCTATTTTTATTATCCCTTAATTAAGATGGACAATAAACTGTGATATATTCTCAATGTGGACTTGAATGAGTTAACTGAAAGTGATAAATTCAGTTAGCTAGTGGATTTGAGTTAGAGGTTGGTTGGTGGGACATGCAGAGTAATTTTAGTTGTAACAAAGTTCGAAGTGCAAGAGTGCATTAGTTAATGCAAGTTGTAAATCAATTTAACTCAGTTAAGTGATTTAAAGTCAGTTGTACTAGTTGTAACTGCGGATACACTAGTGAGAGATCAAGTGAATTAAATATTAATTAATTCACATGCAGTGATCTCACATGCAACTCATGTTTTACTACTATTAGCTGCATGCATATCAGTTCGAGTGGAGACCCAGTTGAGATCTAGGTGAAAGGGAAGTGTAACTATCAATTGTGATATTAACTGACTACCAGATGTAGTTAAAACACCATAGGATTCCCATGATAATCAGTGCAGTTGAGGAAGGCTAAAATTCTTTGTGATTAAGGATTGCATTCATCAGGAACTGTGTGAGCAAGGCAGAATGTCTAGAGGCAGAAAATTGGCTGAGTATTGGCCCAATTTTATCTCAAACGGTGTGAGACATTTAGCTGAATACAAGAGGATTCTTGTGAGAATAATTGTATGTAATTGTTTCATGATTCCTTTTGGAATATGCAATATATGATAGAGGGGTTTTAAGCAGTAAGCTTTCCCCAAGAATATCTGGTGTTATGGTTTTGATCTATTCTTTTCTTGCTTTATGTGATTAGAAATTGTGTTTTTAATTCCGCAAAATTTTTGTAGAAACGATTCAGTATTTAAATTTAGTACATTGTTAGATCGGGTGAATCCAAGATATACATGCATGTTGTATAATTTCTACAATTGAAAAATTCTTCCCCCGGAAAATTTTTTAGATTCCTCAATATTCTCTGGTTCATGGTTCCACCTCCTGGAACTACGCCATGGTTCTACCCCGTCAAGGTTCCATCACCTAGTTGTTGTTATGGGTTCCACGTGATGCCTCTATTTCCCGACACATATAATGGGTTGGGGTTTATATTAATGTTTCGGATAGACATTACAAAGTCTAGCCCGTTGGCCCAACGGCACCAGCCCCAAGTTGGAATGTTGACCCTGTGGAGTTAGGGGTTCGAATCCCTGTGTTGTCAAACAAATAAAACATATTATTTTTTGTGCAACTATTTTACGTTTGTAAAAAAATGGCATCATTTAGTTCGCAGTGCTATCACTTAGTAATTTATCAAGGTTAAAGAAATAAATAGTCTGAGGTAACCACAAACCTACTTTTAAACTCTAAGATCTAGCCTTCCTAGGGTTCAGAGAGGCTCTCTCTACAAGATTTAACTTTGTTTTTAAATATGATTTTAGGCTAGTTATAAGGAAAATTTGGTTTTAAGATTTGGTTTGGTTGGTGGGAAAAATCACTTAAAGAGATGGATAGTAATAGATCTTGTTTTCCATTGGGCAAAAGCAGTCAATATGTCAAGCAGATAGCTCAAGATCAAGATCAAAAGACAAATATTTTCAGGGCAAGATATACAAGTCACTAAAGATCTTTGAAGGTTGATTGGTGAAGTGGCTTAATCGAGACAAAGAGAAATTAAGAATTCTTTGATCTTGATAATGAAGGAGAAGACAGTGGTCATTCGAAAGAGGGAGCAATTAAGGTTTCCCTACTCTAGAAATCAGCAGAAAACATATAAATGATAAATAGTTAAAAACAGAGTGATTTTAAAAAAAATTGTAATAATATTCCCAATTTATCATTCAAATTTAGAACACATATATGGATGCATGTAAAACATAAGAAAATAAACAATGACAGTAGAAATTACTTCACTTCAATGGTTCATCACATGAATCCTTAAATATGATGATTTATGATTTTGATCCAGTCTGATACTTGAACTTGCTACAAGAAACCCTTCAGATACAGAAAAAATGACTATAGAAATCTTCAGCAATTTATTCTACAATAATACTTCAAACACTGAAGTATTTATACAAATTATAAACTAGAAGATCTTGAAAAAATATCAAGATTGGTTTACAAATATCTCAAACTGTATTACATAAATAGAACTTAAATAAAGGACACTCAAAAATAATGAATCTATTTTGGCACTATACTTATGGATTGATGGTGACAAAGAAGATAATTCAAAGTTGATATCAACTTTTGGTTGATGATGAGGCATCCAAGTCACTAACTGTCTCCTTCCTTTGTGCATTTTGCTCCAGAAATTCTGCAAAATTGAGGTTTAGTGATACCTTTGTATATCTCAATCCAAGATAGATATGTAAAAAGTGAAAGAGTTTATTGTAGATAAATATATTTTTGAGATAAACCTCTTTCAATTTCCTAAAATTCAGCTCCAGATGTTCACAATATACCCTACACAAATATGTCTAAAACAAAACTTTGCACATTCTGAACACTAGGCTGTAAATATGTGCATGTATCTCTTATTCTATAAAACCTGTGTAAACAGTGAGATAGGTTTTTGTATCTTAGAATCTTAGGAACATAAACCTCCTTCAGTTTTTCAAAATTCATCTTGGATTGGCCGTAATAGTTTCTGCAAAAATATGAATTAAACAGGAAATTTCTGGAAAATGTCCCTTCTTGCTCTATTTTCATCTTTTAACCTTATTGTTCTTTTAACTGTTTTGAATTTTAATTTGAATAAACTTCATTGTTGTTAGTGAAAGTGTTTTCATCTCTATCTACCATTTTCTGCCTCCGTATTTTACTTTTATTGTTTTACCTTGACTGCTCTATTTTCTCTGATTTAACTTTCACTCTGACTTTTGTCTAATACACTTTAACTCTGATACTCTTTGACTGTTATGTTTTCACTGTCACTGTGAATTATTATTTCATTTTTACCATTCACTGTGAAAATTTCATCATTATGCTCTGCTACTATATGAAATCTTCTTGTTTTTAGGAAAACCATTCGAACTCATTTCCTTATGAATTCTTGGAGTAAAATGGATCTTTAACTAGTATTTAGATTATTTTATCCAAATTCTCCTTTTGTTAATAACCTGCAAAACAAAATAATTTTTAATGAAACGGAGATCTGCTAGGAGGGATAATGGCTTTGATGATGGGAAAAGACTGTGAAAAATGGTTTAAACTGCAGCAGAGTTCCATTTTGTTGGCAATGGCTCTCAATAACTTAAAATATAGGGTTTTTTAAACGATTTTTAGCCTTTCGCAGAGTTAACAGGTAGTTTTGGTAGTTTATCGCATGACAGGATGGACAGATAAGTGGTTTATCAAATAGCAGGGCGGTTTTTATTGCAACGAGCAGGAATACCACTTGGTGGTATTCGCAAGGGCGAAAGGAGGTAAATGGTGTTCATTGAATCGATGAAATCCAATAAAACTGCAACACGTGGAGGAGAGATAAATCACTGAAACTACTTTTATCGCAAGTTTTGATTTCGTTATCAATCACGCTATCATATCTGCGATATGATTTTATCACCGTTGGATCTGGTGAAAAGGAGCGAACGGTTGAGATTAAAGATGAAGTTTCGGGGTCAAACAGGTGTGGGGCCCAAGATTTCAATGGTGCGGGAGTTGATTTATGTATTAAAGATAAAGTTTTAATACATAGTCGGGTTATGATTTGCGGAGGGTTAATACATTATTAATAAATGAGTTGTGGGTATATGTGATTTTATATCTGGCGGGGATAGGCGCTTTACACGGCAGATTTGCTTTATATAGGTGTAAAGTAAACCTTGGGGCAGTTTTTAATATAAAGGGTTAGTTTAAACCTATGGGGGAGAGGGAATATTATCACGTGGGGCTAAATATACCATAGGTTAAACATAAAATATGAGCTGGGATATTTTAATATAAATGAATTAATATAATACAGGATGGAAGGGTTTATAAAGAGGAGCTAATACATTAGGTTAACATGCTAATATGAAATGAATGTGAGAATAGCAAATACACTAAGTAAAGTGTAACTTATTTTTTAGGCGAGATTTTCATAGTGGTGGCCCCATATTTAATATTTCACACTTATACTTAGGAAAATAGCATTTTGTGAGTTTTTTGGGTATTTTTGTATGAAAGGGGAATTAGTCAAGGGGGTTTTACTTTTCCTAGGTAAAATGTGTTTTAAACTTAGAAAATGGGATTTCGTAAAGGAAAATGAATGATGTAAGGAGGAAAAGGGCTTTTTATGAAGGAGAAGTGTTTTTATGAGGGGAATTCTAATACCTTGGTGCCAGTTAGTCATTAAGCCATGGGTCCGGTCCCACAAAAAGTTAGAGAAATGCTCTGAGCCTTTATGACTGAAGCTTTTAGTGCTAGAACACATTGTGGGGAGGGAAATAAGTAATATGACAAATGATGTTTATCCATGCCTTGTGAAAGTACTTTCTTCCTACCCATGAACTACCTTAACATTTTTTCTTCATTTACATTGGTGCATTTGAGCTTGCAAACCCTTATTCATTTTTCTTTTTCAAAACAGGAAACTAACTAATTTTAACCTTATTTCATCCAAAGGCTCAGATTAAACTATTGAGATTCTTATTATTCTCTATTTTAACTATTGATTTGCCAATTTTAGATTGTTTGGCTATATCTTTATTCTCTATCTAACAGCATGAAATTTAAAGCATGAGAGGTCAATTTTAAGTTGTTTGACCCTCATGGATTGTGGCATTTAGGACAAGTTGCACACAAATCTTATTTGCAAAAGGAAATTAAAGTAGTGGCATTTAAACTTGCAACACTTTCATGACCTATTTTTGATGGGGTTCATATTTAATATTATTTTGATCTTTGTTTATTTTTGTCCTTTGATTGTTCTTTTAGGACATACCCTCTTTTCATTTTTGAATTTGGGAATACATTTGCAAAAAGCAAAGGTATGTACAATATTTCAATATTTTTAACAGAATCAAATCAAAATTATGAATCCTATATTTATAGGACCCTAATAGCGACTTCACATCGGGATGGCATCTCCTTGTGAAATGTCAAGAACACCGTCGACTAGTAGCTTGATCCTTTGAGCCAATCCCAAACATGCATTTACTTTATTATAAAATCTCTGTGACTGAAATTCTTGAACTGAATTTACACCTTTTTCTGCAAACTGATATCTGATCTGAGACTAAAAGGTGTTGCAACCTTCAAACCAAACTACTAAATCATCAATATCTTAGGGCCTTTTCCTTGGCTTCAAATATTATTGAATTATTTCAAAACTAGCTAAAAACTGAAAACTAAAATAAGTTGAAGTCCTACCTACTTACTCTAATCAGTTGTCCAACTGCTCGTTAGGTAAAATGAAACAACTAATGCAACCATTCAAGCATTATATATATTGAGGTATATATATTGAGGTATTTTAATTCTGCAAACCATTAGAAACTTGTCAACAAATGAGAGAATAATGAAATACTTGATTTCCTTTGTTGACTCTAAAAACTTTTCAAAAGGATCTTCCAATATATATACACTAATATTTAACTGATCTAAGCAATTGTACATCTGTTCTGGATGGCTTCCATGCCATGAAACTGAAATGTTATTTTCATCTTTATCTACCTGCAAACTTTCAGATAAGATTTGTGATGATATTCCTACTGACTGTAATGTTTGACTGGTGAAATCTTTATCATCTTGATTCTGAAACTCATAGTTAGTTAATGGAGGAAGGCTTTGAATTGTAGGGAAAAATACTGAGAGGGGGGGGTGAATCAGTATTTACTGCATATTCAAAACTTTTACTTTTTCTTGCTTCTAAAACCCATACGCTACTTTCCTGAAACAGACTCGCGTATATACGCGGATACCCTTTATGAAACTAGCGTATACACAGATATCTAATTATGTTATTAGATCTTCACTTAAATCATTCCATCATTCATTCATTAGATGTTTAATAAACAATAAATATGAACAGTAAGAGCAGAGTAAACCATCACACAAAGCATCACACATGAACACTAGGATTTTTAGGTGGAAACCCAAGTCGGGAGAAAACCACCGCTGCCGTTGCTCAGCCTTCAATCTTTTATTATAGAGAAAACATCTTACAACATATGTGCTGGTGCAGACTTCTACCAGCATGCAGGCACCCACCTGCGCTTGTTTACTAGCCACTCCTGGAAGGGAGCTCCAACTCCCTGAATCGTTTACCAGCCTCTCCTGGAAGGGAGCTACGACCCCCCGATCTCGTTTACCAGCCTCCCGTGGAAGGGAGCGACAACCCCCTGACTGAAGGCTACAACCCTCAGCACCTCTATGGACCACATTTCATCAATTTTCACACTGGATCCAAAGCTTCCACTAGGACACCACTTGCAGGCCACGTTTCATCATATTTTCAGACTGGACCCTTTTCATACTTTTAAGCACAAACATACATCACCAACAGATACTTATCAATACAGATCAGATAGCAGAAACACAGCAGAACAGATCAGATATTTCATACCCCTTGCTTCAGCAAACCCTAGTTTGCATACGCGCTTTCCCTTCACTGATGTCGCGTATGTACGCGCTTGGTTACACAAACTGCGTGTCACTTCGGTACAAATTACGAGCCAATTTTTATTGTCGCTATTTCGCCGAAGAGCGAGCGCGTATATACGCGCACTGTCGACGAAGCCGCGTATATACGCGCTTCCTCTGCGGTGAACTAGCGTATAGATCTTCAACTATTATAGAGCAGCATACTTCTTCAGATCAGATATTCAGTTCAGATTTACCCTTTTGCTTTTAACAGATGTTCGCCTCATCTCAGATCTAAGACTTCCATGAACAGATCTAGCAAATATAAGTACAAATCTATATCCCCTTCTTCATTACTCCTTCATCGGTGCATCATACATTCAGATCTTTCATTCAACTGTAACCCTTTCCATTCAGATATACTCCAGAGAGAAGTATTCATTCAAGCTCAGACATCTTGCACCCACACTCATACTTTGCACAATGAAATTCTTCTCCTTATATAGGTTTACCCAATTTCAATACCATGAGCCAAAACCACATTACTTCCGATGGTATTCCTGGACGGGGTCATTTAGACGAATCATTACCCAATACAATGGGTCAATACCATGGTGGTTACCCCTAGTTTTGCATTTTAAGAGCGCTTTTTCCCATACGCGACTTGGCACGTTTATTCCCACGTGCATACGCGACTTCCCCTAGGAAAATCCGCGTATGCCTAGAGACATACTCTTTTCATCAAGATTTAGCACATGCTGAAATCCTTTCTTCATTGCCTTCTGTACACACTGTAGATACATCAGATTTACTCCATCAAGAACATATTCTATCAAGCACAACTTCATCAAGTAGATTTCCATCAAGGACAACACATGTCAACAGTCGTATGTCTTCATCTTCATTCAGTGGGTTGCCATCAAGGACAACACTCTGCATCATATTGCCAACAATCTCCCCCTTTGGACTTGATGGCAACCACGATGGTGTTTGGTTACCACAACAGATAGGTACATTAAGAATACAATGACACCATTCAAACACCATGTTACTCTCCCCCTTTGACATCAAGGGCAAAGGGTTGATCAAAAACCAACATACTCTCCCCCTTTTCTCCTCATGAAGCATTCTGTAGATCTGATATATACAAAAGTGACCAAGCTCCCCCTGAGTTCATGCTGAATCTTCAAACATATTTTCCAATGAAGTACATGACTCTATGAACTTCCTATCACCAAAGACTCATTCTTACATCAAATATCCAACCAAGTGGATTTACATATGAGACTCAAGTACCCAACCAAGTGGGTTTACAAAAAAAATGACTCAGCTACCCAACCAAGTGGGTTTACAACTTTGACAAGTCCTTACATGACTGAATATTACAATTTTACATCATGGGTCTCAACATGACCTTTTCATCAAAATACAAATATGACTTTTCATAACCAACACCAGAAAGTCCTCAAGAAAGAGAACATATTTAGAACCATCATAATGCCAACAATGCATTATACTCAGCAAAGCTAATGCTCCCCCTAGAACTGTGCATCCAAGCATCCTTTTCATATGACTAAGGCTCCCCTTTAGTTTGTGCATCCTGAACACTGTCACCAACAAATCATCAAGGCATCTTTATCAAAACATTAGAGAAAGAATTATGAGAACTGAAACTCCACCAGAGATACCAAACAGTATCAGAGATACCAAGCAGTACTGTAGCTGTGCTGAAGAGAGCGGACTCCAAACAAAATTGTCAGCAATCAGACATATGCGGTTTTCTGTGCATGGACTCGCGTATATACACGACTGTGTTACAGGAAACCCGCGTATCCCTAAATTTATGCAGATTTTTTCTTTTGACTGGCAGAGAACACTCCCAGCTTCTGTCTTAGATACTCGAACGCTTCCCTGAGCAGAGGTTTGGTAAAGATATCAGCAACTTGTTCTTTGGAGGGAACATACTCCAACTTCACCTTTTGCTCAAGCACTTGTTCACGTAAGAAGTGATACTTGATGGGAATGTGCTTGGTCTTCGAATGCAAAACAGGATTCTTTGAAATACTGATGGCACTTGTATTGTCACACTTAATGGGGACAGGAGGTGTACATTTGATTTGAAAATCTTGTAAGGTTTGCATCATCCAAAGGAGTTGAGTGCAACAAGATGCGGCAGCCACATATTCTGCTTCTGCTATAGATAAGGCAATAGAATTTTGCTTCTTGCTGAACCAAGATACTAACCGGGGTCCCATATAGAATGCACCACCACTAGTGCTTTTCCGATCATCAACACTTCCAGCCCAATCTGCATCAGTGTAAGCATGAAGAGTAAGATCAGCATTCTTGGGATACCATAGACCAAGGTCTTGAGTTCCTTGAAGATATTTGAAAATTCTTTTAACAGCCTGAAGGTGAGACTCTTTTGGATTAGCTTGGAATCGTCCAACAATCCCAACTGCATGCATAATGTCTGGTCTAGTTCCAGTGAGATAAAGTAGACTTCCTATCATTGATCTGTATTCTGGTTGATTCACCGTGGGAGAATCATCATGAGAACCGAGATTGCATCCGGTTATCATTGGTGTACTTACGGGTTTGCATTCTTCCATGCCATACTTCTTCAGAATTTGCTTAAGATATTTTTCTTGTGATAGGAATATACCATCTGCAGTTTGATGCACTTGTAAGCCAAGAAAGAATGTTAGTTCTCCAAGTAAGGACATTTCAAATTCTTGCTGCATGACAGAAGCAAATTTTTGACTCAAACATTCTTCATTGCTCCCAAAAATGATATCATCAACATATAAAACCACAATCAAAAGTTTATCATTTTCAACTTTAGTGTATAAGTTGCTATCAGCAGACCCCTTTGAAAATCCTTGTTGATGAAGATATTTGTCAAGATGATAATACCAAGCCCTTGGAGCTTGTTTGAGACCATATAGAGCCTTTTTAAGTACTCTACAAACAAGATTTGCATCATTTCCCAAAATGAATCCTTCCGGTTGTTTTATATATACTTCTTCTTCTAGATCACCATTAAGAAAAGCAGATTTTACATCCATTTGATAGACTTTGATTTGTTGATAACTTGAAAAAGCAAGAAACATTCTTATGGCTTCAAGTCTAGCTACAGGAGAAAAAGTTTCTTCAAAGTCTATACCTTCTTGTTGAGTATACCCTTTGCAGACCAATCTAGCTTTGTTTCTTACAACATCCCCATTCTCATTTAACTTGTTCTTGAAAATCCATTTAGTTCCAATGACATTTTTATCATGTGGTCTTGGTACCAATTCCCAAGTGTCATTCTTTTCAATTTTATCAAGCTCTTCATTCATGGCTTGCCTCCAACATTCATCTTTGCTAGCTTGATTGACATTGTGTGGTTCAATTGTGGATAGAAGTGCCAGATGATTAGAAGATCCTACAAGAGTTCTCCTTGTTCGTACACCTGATTCCTTGTCACCCAAAATTTGAGATTCAGGATGATTCTTTTGCACATATCTTGATGGAGCTTTTCCAGATAGATCATCTTCAAGTTCTTCATTGGATCCATTGTCTATATCATTTGATGTAGAAGGACATAGGTCACCATCATCTTCTTTTGTTGTTTGTTTTTCTTCTTTAGGAGCTGCAGGAGACTCATCAATAACAACATCAATACATTCAACAATCTTTCGAAGCCTTTTCTTGTAACATTTTTATGCTTTGCTTGAAGATGAGTAACCAATAAATATCCCTTCATCTGATCTAGGTTCAAACTTGCCAAGCTTTTCATCATTATTTTTGATAAAGCATTTACTTCCAAAAACTCTAAAATGCTTCACAGATGGAGAATTACCATACCAGAGTTCGTATGGAGTTTTGTCACTATTTACCCGAACATGAGCCTTGTTGAGAATGTTGGCTGCTGTATGTGCTGCTTCTCCCCAGAACATGTCAGGAGTTCCAGAATCATCGAGCATAGCTCTAGCCATTTGTTGAATTGTTCTATTCATTCTTTCTGCTACGCCATTTTGTTGTGGAGTACCTGCTACAGAGAATTGTCTTTTTATGCCATGTTGTTCACAAAATTCAAAGAATTCATTTGATGTATATTCTCCTCCTCGATCAGATCTAAGACACTTGAATTTTAGATCTAATTCATTTTCAACTAAAGCTTTGAAGATCTGAAATTTTTTAAATGCTTCATCTTTGTGTTTAATGAGTCTGATCCAACACATTCTAGAGTAATCATCAATGAATAAGATATAGTACTCTTCCCCACGTGGTGACTTTTTCCTCATAGGTCCACATATGTCAGTATGAATGAGTTCAAGAGGCTCACTTGATGATCCTTCTTTGGCATTAAATCGTACTCTGGTCTGCTTACCGAATTGACAAGATTTGCATATGATACTTTCTGGTAGATTAATATTGGGAAGACCACGGACAGCTTGAAGTCTGCTTGCTTTGTTGATTTGAGAGAAGCTCAGATGCCCCAGCCTTCTATGCCATAGCCAATTTTCTGAAGACTTGCTCAAGTAACATTGATCTACGCCGTTCAGTACATACAGGTTGCTAGGATTTCTTTTTCCTTTTATAATGATTTTACCTGTATCAAGATCACGAACCACACATTCCTTTGAACTAAAGACCACTTCTGTTCCTTGATCACACATTTGACTTACACTTAACAAGTTATGTCTTAATCCATCCACATACATGACATCATTAGCCTTCACCTTTTCTTTTAGAAATACTGACCCTTTTCCTTTAATTACAGTAGGAGTATCATTTCCAAATGTAACTTTCTTTTCCTTTTTTAGAGCATTATATGTAATGAGTTTGCTTTTGTCACCTGTCATGTGTCTTGAGCACCCACTATCAATGTACCATTGATTTTCTTCACCTTCTGCAAATAATGCTATCCCACAATTTTCAACCTGTATTTCTTTCTTTTTCCATACTTTAGAGCTTGAGGGAACATGTTCTTTTGGCTGGAACTTGCTCCTGCATTCACATTCTTCATGACCAAAGTTATTGCAATAAGTACATTCAACTTCATTTTGAAGAGGAGAAAATTTGTTATAGGTGTTCTTCTTTGGTTCAATATTCATCCTTTTCTTTCTTGCTTCTCTTGTCATGATGGTTTTATATGCAACACATTGAACAGCTTTATGACCAGAATTGTGACATGAGAAACATTGTCCATTGAAGTAGAAATTTCTGCGATCATGAAATCTTCTATTTGAATTTACCTGTTGTTTGTTGCTTCTTTGAGGGATCTCCCTGTTAGTGATCCTTGATTTGAGATGATCATGCTTTACTTGTAACGATCCTTTGTTCCCTTGCTGAGTGGCTGAGTGAAGAGAACCAGTTGTGACTGCTTTCAGATAATTTGGTGCTGAAGTCTGGGAAGATTCCCCAGTATATCCAAGACCTGTTTTTACAAGAGGAGACCGTTGTGTCTTGATAATCTCATCTAAGGTATCTGAACCTTTAGCAAATCTAAGATTGAGATTCTTTACTTTCTCATTATCTTTTCTTAGACTTACTACATCACACTCCAATTCCTCAATGCGTTTTTCCTTGGCTTCAAGCTGATTTTCAAGAGTCTCTATGATTATGTTCTTTTCTTCTAGGCTTACTTTGAGTTGATTGTTTTCTTCAATAAAATCATTGTCCTCTAGAGCATCCACAAAAGTATCCTTTTCTTCTCTTTGTTCAAAAGCCATGAGAAGTCTAAAGTCTTCTTCACATTCTTCCTCACTATTAGATGATCCATCACTGTCTTCATTAGTATAATAACTTTTCCTTGTGCTAGATCGATTCTTATTCCTTCTTGCTACTTCTTTTCCTTTAGCTGAAGTTTCTTTATAAGGACACTTTGCAGCATAATGACCAACTCTTCCACAATTGAAACATTTGAAAGGAAGCTTACCTTTGAACTTTCCGGTACCTAGTTGAAGTCTTCTCACAAAATTTGCTTCTTCTTCTTCTTCAGATATATAGCTGGATTCTTTGACAAATTCCTTTTCTTTTCCTTTTTTTGATGCCTTAAAAGCAGCTTCTTTGATTTGAGAAGGGCCTCCTTGCCTCATTTCAAAAGCAGTCAGAATACCATGTAATTGAACAATAGTAAGAGTTTGCAGATCTTGCCTTTCTTCAATAGCTGAAACTTTAGAGTCAAATTTTGAAGTCAAGGATCTTAAGAATTTTTCCACCAGAGTAGTATCGGTTATGGTTTCACCCAAATTTCTCATCCGATTTACAATATCATCTAGACGAAGAAAGAAACTGGCAACATTTTCATCACTATGCATCTTCAAATTTTCATATTCGATTCTAAGAGTTTGGAGTTTTGCATTTTTTACTTTTGTATCTCCTTCATAGCTTAGAATGATTTTGTCCCATATCTCTTTTGTTGAATGTAGCTGCATCACTTTAGCAAATTCTGATTCAGACATGCTTCCTAATAAGACATTCACTGCTTTGGCATTGATTTCATACTTCTTTCTTTCAGCAGCATCAGTAGGAATACTTGCCGGGTATTGATAACCTTCTTCCATGATTGCCCATACATCTGCACCAAGACTTTGCAGATATGATTTTGTTCGTACCTTCCAGAATATCAGATTGCTTCCATTGAATAGAGGTGGCTTTATAGACATTACTCCTTCTTGACTTCCCATTCCGACGGATCTCCTTCAAGCGATCAAGCTTCTGCAGAAGTACCTGCTCTGATACCAATTGTTGGGAAAAATACTGAGAGGGGGGGGGTGAATCAGTATTTACTGTAAATTCAAAAATTTTACTTTTTCTTTCTTCTAAAAACCCATACGCTACTTTCCTGAAATAGACTCACGTATATACGCGGATACCCTTTATGAAACTCGCGTATACACAGATATCTAATTATGTTATTAGATCTTCACTTAAATCATTCCATCATTCATTCATCAGATGTTTAATAAACAGTAAACATGAACAGTAAGAGTAGAGTAAACCATCACACACAAAGCATCACACATGAACACCGAAATTTCGGTGGAGAAACCCAGTCGGAAAACCCGCCGTGTCATTGTCGGCCCTTCAATCTTTTATTATAGAGAAAACATCTTACAACATATGTCTCTGGTGCAGACTCCTACCAGCATGCAGGCACCCACCTGCGCTCATTTACCAGCCTCTCCTGGAAGGGAGCTCCAACCCCCTGACTCGTTTACCAGCCTCTCCTGGAAGGGAGCTACGACCCCCTGATCTCGTTTACCAGCCTCACCTGGAAGGGTGATGCCACACCCTGACTGAAGGCTACAACCCTCAGTACCAATATGGACCACGTTTCATCAATTTTCACACTGGATCCAAGGCTTCCACTAGGACACCACTTACAAGCCACGTTTCATCATATTTTCAGACTGGACCCATTTCATACTTTTAAGCTCAAACATACATCACCAACAGATACTTACCAATTTAGACAACACAGATCAGATAGCAGTAATACAGCAGAACATGTCAGATGTTTCATACCCCATGCTTCAGCAAACCCTAGTTTGCATACGCGCTTTCACTTCCGCGATGTGTGTGTCTGCGCGTGGTTACACAAACATGCGTATGTGGGTACAAAATTACGGAGCCAGCATTTTGTTGCGCATGCGCGCTTTTCTTCAGCGAAGCCGCGCGCCCGCTTCCTGCGGCGAACTAGCGTATGAATCTTCAACTATTGTAGAGCGACATACTTCTTCGGATCGGATATTCGATTCGGTTACCCTTTTTCTTTGACGGATATTACGCCTCATCTCGGATCTCGCTTCCATGAACGAGATCTGGCAAATACAAGTACGGATCTATCCCCTTCTTCCGGTACCTCCTTCATCGGTGCATCGTACATTCCAGTCTTTCATTCAGCGCAACCCTTTCCATTCGGATATACTCCGGAAAAGTATTCATTCAAGCTCGGACATCTTGCACCCACACTCATACTTTGCACAATGATTATTACTCCTTATATGGGTTTGCAATTTCAATACCATGAGCCAAAACCACATTACTTCCGATGGTATTCCTGGACGGGGTCATTTAGACGAATCATTACCCAATACAATGAGTCAATACCATGGTGGTTACCCCTGGTTTTTGCATTTTAAGAGCGCTTTTGCCCATACGCGACTTGGCACGTTTATTCCCGCGTGCATACGCGACTTCCCTTAGGTGAATCCGCGTATGCCTAGAGACATACTCTTTTCATCAAGATTTAGCACATGCTGAAATCCTTTCTTCATTGCCTTCTGTCCTTCTGTACACACTGTAGATACATATTTACTCCATCAAGAACATATTCTATCAAGCACAACTTCATCAGGTGGATTGCCATCAAGGACAACACATGTCAACAGTCGTATTTCTTCATCTTCATTCAGTGGGTTGCCATCAAGGACAACACTCTGCATCATATTGCCAACATGAATGCATTCAATATCCAACATATCTGCTATTGGATCATGAAAAACTTGGGAAAATTGCTGCAACCTATGGAATATAGGATTCCATGGGACTTCATAAAATTCAACAAGTTGCTCATCCTTTTCCTTAAAGATGTTATACCACATTTCCTTTAAAAGCTAAAATGATTCAAAACATAGTGGTAGAGAATTCTCATGTATCATTTGAACAGACGTTTCAATAAAATTTGATATCTGTAATTGTGAAACTGAAAAGTCCTGATTAAGAGTTTCATTGTCTTCTTTGTTGTCAATCACAATTCCTAAAGACTGTTGATTATTGATGGCATGAAAATTGTCTCTAATGAACTAAAATGAAGAAAAACCAAGAGGTAAAGAACCTTCACTTATTTCCAAATTTTGTACTCTTTCTTTCTTACTCTCATAACTGATTTGCATTAGTTGATTACTGTTTTCAATCTGCTGAAACTTCGTTTCTTCATCCTCCAAACTATCTTCTAATTGCTCTTTAAAGTTAGCTTGATTTTGGAGAACATAACTATCATCATAATTATCATACTTAGGCAAATCATTAAATGAAGGAATATCATCAAACATACACATTAAATTAGTAGAATCTTCTTCTAGATATTGATCTGTAAATTCATTTTCGGATCTATGATAATTGGAATTAGTAGGAATTTGTTCATGGCTATCAACCTCGTTTCTTCCTTCATGGTGATTTTGAACAAAAAAATCATCTTCCATAGTGATCTTCTGTATGATTTCATCTAATTTTCTTACCAAAAGGTTGACTTTTACCTCTATATTGTTTTTATTCTCTTCTTCTGCTTTCAAATTTTCCTTTCTGGTTTGCAGACTAACTTCTACATCAACTGCAATGTTTTGCATCTGTACAAGTGTTTCAGGGTCTCTTTCTCTTAACCAAAATTCTATTTCTAGATCAAAGGCACTTGGATAATGCAAGAGAGCTTAATATTGAGGAGTTCTTATATTTTCTGGCATTGAATAATAAACTTGATTAAATCTGTCAGAAAATTGTTGTACTGTTTCATTTGGATGTATTTTTAACTGATTATATTCTTCTATGATCACAAAAAGATTGACTTTAATTATCCATTTGTCAAGAAAAATTTTGACAAACTGTTGAAAATTTGAGATGCTTGCATTAGGCAAATTCTTGAACCAACTCTTTATTCTATTTTGCAAAGAAAGAACAAAAAGTCGGATTCTAACATCCTCTTCATCAATCTCAAATAAATCCATATAATTTTCAAAACCTCGTATATGTTTTTAGGCAGTGATGTTATTATTTTCTCCATCAAATCTAGGAAGAAATTTGTAATAGTTATCAGGGAGATTATGGAGTATAGGAGGTTAAATGAGGGGCTTATATCTATCAGGAATTTTAAAAGGTACAGGAATATGCACGGGGATTTTAAGATTAGTCTTGATTATTTGAGGCTTCTTAATTGGAAAATTATCATCATTAGATTTAGAAGAAAGTTTCTCAAGGAGACTAAGAGAATTAGTACTTACAGTATTCAAAGGAAAATAATTAAAAACTAATCTAAGATCTTTTCTAAAATACAATATACATTGAAAAATTTTCTTAATGAGAAAGAACATGATGTGTTGGATTGTAATCCAAGTTAAAAGCATGATATTTCCATATTGTTCTTTCAGGTTCATTCCTCCAGTGGAGTCCTGATTGTGAAATTGATTTGGAGTCACCAGGTGGATGATTTTAACCTTTGTGTGTCTGATCACTGTCCACCATCATAGATGAGATCTGAACCTGTAAAATATTTCTGAAGAAAATGTTAGTTTCCCCAGTAATGACGCCAATATGTTATCACTCAGTAATTTCTCAAGGTTAAAGAAAGAAATAGTCTGAGGTAACCACAAACCTACTTTTAAACTCTAGGATCTAGCCTTCCTAGGGTTCAGAGAGGGCTCTCTCTACAAGATTTAACTTTGTTTTTAAATATTATTTTAGGCTAGTTATAAGGACAATTTTTTTTTAAGTTGTGGTTTGGTCGGTGGGAAAAATAACTTTAAAAGATGGATAGTAATAGATCTGGTTTTCCATTGGGAAAAAGGAGTCAATATGTCAAGCAGACAGCTCAAGATCAAGATCAAAAGACAAATATTTTCAGGGCAAGATAGAAAAGTCACTAAATATATTTGAAGGTTGATTGGTGAAGTGGATTAATCAGGACAAAGAGTAGTTAAGAATTCTTTGATCTAGATAAGGAAGGAGAAGACAGAGGTCATTCGAAAGAGGGAGCAATTAAGGGTTCCCTACTCTAGAAATCAGCAGAAAACATATAAATGATAAATAGTTAAAGGCAGAGTGCTTTTAACAAATTCTGTAATAATATTACCGATTTATCATTCAAATTTAGAACACATATATGGATGCATGTAAAACATAAGAAAATAAACAATGACAGTAGAAAATACTTCACTTCAATGGCTCATCACATGAATCCTGAAATATGATGTTTTATGATTTTGATCCAGTCTTCTACTTGAACTTGCGATAAGAAACCCTTCAGATACAGCAAAAATGACTATATAAATCTTCAACAATTTATTCCACAATAATACTTCAAAGAGTGAAGTATTTATACAAATTCTAAACTAGAATATCTTGAAAAAATATCAAGATTGGTTTACAAATATCTCAAACTGTATTATATAAATAGAACTTAAATAAAGGACACTCAAAACTAATGAATCTATTTGGCACTGTACTTATGGATTGATGGTGACAAAGAAGAGAATTCAAATTTGATATCAACTTTTAGTTGATGATGAGGCATCCAAGTCACTAACTGTCTCCTTCCTTTGTGCATTTTGCTCCAGAAATTCTGCAAAATTGAGGTCCAAGGATACCTTTTTATATATCAATCCAAGATATATATGTAAAAAGTGAAATATTTTATTGTAGATAAATATATTTCTGAGATAAACCTCTCTCAATTTCCTAAAACTACGCTCCTGTTGTTCACAATATACTCTGCAAAAATATGTCTAAAACAGAACTTTGTACAGTCTGAAAATAAGTTGTAAATATGTGCATTTATCTCTCATTCTGTAATACATGTGTAAATAGTGAGATAGGTTTTTGTAGCTTAGCATCTTAGGAACATAAAACTCATTCAGTTTTGAAAAATTCATCTTGGATTAACCACAATAGTTTCTGCAAAACTATGACTTAAACAGGAAATTTCTGGAAAATGTCCCTTCTTGCTCTGTTTTCATCTTTTAATCTTAGTGTTCTTTTAACTGTTTTGACTTTTACTTCGGATAAAATTCATGTTGTTGGTGAAAGTGTTTTCATATCTATTTACCATTTTCTACCTCCGTATTTTACTTTTACTGTTTTACCTTGACTGTTCTATTTTCTCTTATTTGACTTTCACTCTAACTTTTATCTAATACACTTTTACTCTGATACTCTTTGACTGTTCTGTTTTCACTGTCACTGTGAATTATTATTTCATTTTTACCATTCACTGTGCAAATTTTATCATTCTTCTCTGCTACTGTATGAAATATTCTTGTTTTTAGGAAAACCATTTGAACTCATTTCCTTGTGAATTCTTGGAGTAAAACAGATCTTTAACTAGTATTTAGATTGTTTTATCCAAATTATCCTTTTGCTAAAAACCTGCAAAAAAAAATGTTAATATGAAACAGAGGTCTGCTAGGAGGGATAATGGCTTTGATGATGGGAAAATATTGTGAAAAATGGTTTAAACTGCAGTGTAGTTCCATTTTGTTGGCAATGGCTCTCAATAACTTAAAATACAGGGTTTTTGAAATGATTTTTAGCCTTTCGCACAGTTGACAGGTGGTTTTGGTAGTTTATCGCATGACAGGATGGACAGATAAGTGGTTTATCAAATAGCAGGGTAGCACGAGCAGGAATACAACTTGGTGGTATTTCCAAGGTCGAAAGGAGTTAAATGGTATTCGTTGAATCAATGCAATCCAACAAAACTGTGATGCGTGGAGGAGAGATAAAGCACTGAAACTGCTTTTATCACAAATTTTGATTCGTTATCAATCATGCTATCATATCTGCAATATGAGTTTATCACCGTTGGATCTGGTGAAAAGGAGCGAACGGTTAAGATTAAAGATGAAGCTACGGGGTTAAAAAGGTGTGGGGCCCGAGATTTCAATGGTGTGGGGATTGATTTATGTATTAAAGTGAAAGTTCTAATACATAGTCGGGTTATGATTTTCGGAGGGTTAATACATTATTAACAAATGAGTTGTGGATATATGTGATTTTATAGCTGGTGGGGATAGGCGCTTTACACGGCGGATTGGATTTATACAGGTGTAAAGTAAACCTTGGGGCATATTTTAATATAAAGGGTTAGTTTAAACCTATGGGGGAGCGGGAATATTGTCACGTGGGGCTAAATATACCATAGGTTAAACATAAAATATGGGTTGGGCTATTTTAATATAAATTAATTAATATAATACTGGGTGGAAGGGTTTATAAAGAGGAGCTAATACATTAGGTTAACATGTTAATATGAAATGAATGCAGGAATATAAAATACACTAAGTAAAGTGTAACTTATGTTTTGGGCGGGATTTTCATAGTGGTGGCGCCATATTTAATATTTCACACTTATACTTAGGAAAATAGAATTTTGTGGGTTTTTTGGGTATTTGTGTATGAAAGGGGAATTAGTCAAGGGGGTTTTACTTTTCCTAGGTAAAATGTGTTTTAAACTTAGGAAAAGGGGATTTTGTAAAGGAAAATGAATGATGTAAGGAGGAAAAGGGCTTTTTATGAAGGAGAAGTGTTTTTATGAGGGGAATCCTAATACCTTGGTGCCAGTTAGTCATTAAGTCGTGGGTCTGGTCCCACCAAAAGTCAGAGAAATCCTCTGAGCCTTTATGTCTGAAGATTTTAGTGATAGAACACATTGTGGGGAGGGAAATTAGTAATATGCCAAATGATGTTTATCCATGCCTTGTGAAACTGCTTTCTTCCTACCCATCAACTACCTTAAAATATTTTCTTCATTTACATGGGTGCATTTGAGCTTGGAAACCCTTATTCATTTTTATTTTTTAAAACAGGAAACTAAGTAAGTCTAACCTTATTTCATCCAAGGGCTCAGATTAAACTGTTGAGCTCCTTATTATTCTCTATTTTAACTATTGATCTGCCAAGTTTAGACTGTTTGGCTAGATCTTTATTCTCTATCTAACAACATGAAATTTAAAGCATGAGAGGTCAAGTTTAAGTTGTTTGACCCTCATGGATTGTGGAATTTAGGACAAGCTGCACACAATCTTATTTGCAAAAGTAAACTAAAGTAGTGGCATTTAAACTTGCAACACTTTCATGACCTATTTTTCATGGGGTTCATATTTAATATTCTTTTGATCTTTGTTTCTTTTTTTCCTTTGATTGTTCTTTTAGGACATACCCTCTTTTCATTTTTTAATTTCGGAATACATTTGCAAAAAGCAAAGGTATGTACAATATTTCAAGATTTTTAACAGAGTCAAATAAAAATTATGAATCCTATATTTATAGGACCCTAACAGGTGGTTTATTAGGTCATTGTTGGAGGTTAATATATTATGCTTAAATATGGCGTGATGTATATTTGAATGGGGTTGTCAGCAGGTGGGTCGACCATCGACTAGCACAAGTCCAACTACTGTTGACCCATGTCTGTTGTAAAAAACATGACTAATTTTAACATATATATTATATATATCATGATGAAGGGTTGGCGGGGGTGGTGGCCTACCACTCCTGTTTATGTTTTTTTTATTTAAGAAAAAAAATATTCAAAAAACATCAGTCGATTTCTAAGGGTCACCAGAAATTTTAAGTAGGCAAAAAATTGGCCAATTTCAACCATTGATAAGTGCCAAATTGTCGCTCCATTAACTATCGTCAAATTTAGCAAATTCTGCCATACTTAGTCAGTCCTCCATATTTGGTGAACTTCCAACTTTAGTTGAAATTTTGCTAAATTTAGCCAGTGGGGCCAAGTTGACCAAAACTTTGACTGTGAATATATTTAGCATACGAAGTCGTATTTGAGTGTCATATACATCGTTGGAATCAGGATGACAAGATCTACATTATGGTCATGGTTTCCACGAAATCCAAAGAATTTGATTTTTGTGCCTCTTAGGAGCCACGTGGATCATTCCTCCCCACCGAGGAGTTATTGGTTCTCCAAAATAATGAACATGATCTGAAATCTACTATACTCCCTCATCTGCACAACAAGTTCCCTGAGAAGCCACACTTCCTTCTTCTTCATATACTTGTATTCTATGAAAATCTGTAGTACATATTTACAAAATACATGTTCTTGTTACAAGACCAATGTATAAATTATATAACTTATGTGTTATATGTCCAAGATTCTTCTGATATCACACTATTTTAACTTCATGCAAAACACAAAATCTATTCCACCATTGATCATTTGCGGAAATTAAATCAAGATTGCAATGCGCACATGAAACAATAAAAATTCACACACATTAACACAGTTGTTTAACGGGAAAGCCTGAAGCTGAAAACTCCAACTATCTGTATATAATATATGTCATAGAGATCATGTAACAATCCTCATACAAAGTTGATCATATCAAGCTCTTAGTACAATACAATCGCTACACACTAATCAGGCCCGATCTTGCAAATCCATGCACCAATCTTTGCCACCTACTACCCTGCCTCTACTGCGAAATCCCTGTTGAAGAAGGGCTCTGAATGAGTTCGAATTACTCTATCCTTGCTCACGCAATCCTCATTGGCATCTCCACTGATTGTTGGATGCAATCAATGCATCATTATAGTCACAACTGATAGTCACACTTTCTCTTTCACCTATCTCTTCACTCGTCCCCACTGAAACTGCCATGCACTGTAGTTAACTGATGTATTCTTCAGTTGATTAATGAGTTATTATTTGTGAATTAATTAACTAATTAATTCACTCCACTCTCACTAGTGTATAAATCAGCTAGACTAGATAAAACTAGCTCAACTGAGTCTAACTGAGTTAAACTAAATGCAACTCCACCAACTACTTCTCCAACTCCACCAAACTCTGTCACATGAGTTCTAACTAAAGTCCTCCATGCAATAGCTCCAGTAAACCCTCAGGAATAGCGTAATTCCTTCTGTCAGCTGTTGTGCCACATCTGTGCACTTAACTGAAGTGCTCCAAGAGAATAAGATAATGTTTAGAGTCCAAATATTATTAAGAGCTAATAATATTCGACATATCTATTTTTAGACTAGCAATCTAAAAATAGACTCCACCCAATATATCTAAAAATAGAAGTCCATTTATTTTTCCAACTTGACCAACCATCCACAAATAGCATCCTGCAACTCATAGAATATGATCGACATGTCTAAAAATAGACTTTGTGCCAAAAATAGCCTGCGGGCCCACTTAGTGAAGGCGACTCTTTTCACTAAGCTCATCATATTGTTGAATCTCAACAACCAATCATGACCCAAAAAAACCCCATCCTTGCCAAGATTTTATAACACACTCAAGGAAAATTTTACATCATACTCATAATATAAACCAATACCCTAGCTATCAACTAAAGGGCCAAAAATATAACTATGTTTTATTCATAAGTGATGGAAAACACTTCATCACTTTTACAAAAAAATTACAACATGTGATTTAAATGTGTTCATGACAAACTACTATCTCTAATACCACCATATCTTGCTCCACAAGGTGAATGGGTATTCTTCGTGTAGTGGACTCTCTTGTTGAACAACTTTACCGATTGGTTCCTTCACAGGTGTTTTTTCCTTCTTGAACGCTGCTTTGGATGGAGCCTCCAAAATGTGGCTCTCTATTGTCCACTTTTGTCAGAATGGCTGCAAAAATTATTCTTCCTCCAAACTTTCCAGACCTTCTTCCTTCCCTAATGTGTAGAAGGGTCTGCATGTCTTATATTTTTCCTCACTTCCATTATCTTCCAACACTTGGAAACAACATGGTTATACAAGCCACAAAAAGTACATGGTTTTCTATGCAACAAATTTTTCTCATTATCAATCTTCTTGTAATAAAAATGAACATCAAAATACCAAGAATTTTTATACCTCATTTGGTTGCCTCTAGTGCAATCTTGGATATGAGAGCTTTCCTTAGCTCTTTCTCTACAATTCTCACTATCATAGGAATATTTGGATGTGTTCTCATCATCCTCTTTCTTCGACGGATTCGGAAATGGCTTAGAAGTTTTTGATGCCTTCAAAAATTCTCCTTCAATGTACCCAATCTTAGGGAGGAGCCTTATGTTGGTTCCCGAAAGAGGTAACTCAATTATTCAACATCATCTGAAACTAAAGAAGTACCAAAATTGTTTACCTCCATTATTGACTCTAAAGCAGGTGATGATGGCTTATCTAAGCCTTCGTTGCAATTCAACTTTTCCAAGGCCTCTTTCATGGCTCGTAACTGAAGCTGCAATCTATGCTTATTCTCTTTTGCATCTTGTAGAAGTCTCCTAAATTCAGCATTCCCTGCTTGAAGGATATTTTTGATCTCTTCATTTTAATAATGAGAAGAAGAAGAATATTCACTTGAAGATGGAGATGGACCATTGTCTTATTCTCTCTCTTTCTCCTTTTCCTCTTTTTCCACTTTCTCCTCATAATCTACAAACAATATATCTACCATGTTTTCCATCATGTATAAATCCTTGTAGATATATTTGTTCTTCTTCATTTTCCTTCTTGTTTCACGCTCAATCTATGGAAAAATGGTCAAACCACTCTAATACCACTTGATTTTGGAACTTTTCGTGAATACTATTGTGGTGGATTCGACACACGGGTGTACTAAATCACACGAGCTTAGAGAGTATGGTCTACTCTCTAAACTATTGGTAACATGCAGTATGTGGGGGGAGCTCAAAAGCATAAAACTTAAATGAAATAATATGTTGAAGTATGCTCTAGTTAAAAAACTAAAACTAAAAACACAAAAGAACCTATATAGAGAGTTCCAAACAGTAATAATGCAAATGATGGCTCGATGGCCTCTTCTTATTAAATGTTTGGAATAAAAGGAAATTTTACCCACTTTCCAAAGGGCCCCTAGGCAATGGCTCTAGGTCCCGATGCAAGGATTTTTTCCTTCCAAGTTCTGCCTCTGATGCAGTCTAACTCTCTCTCTCTGTTGTGGTGGACTAAGATGTTGGGTGGCCAACTATCAAGTCCTCTTTAGCTCCATCTCCGGGTCACACACAATGCTGGTGTTGCTTGGGCAACTTTGTCCAGCATAACCTTGTGATCACCATTTGTTCATCTCTTGGTGGGTTTATATAGGTGAGCTTCAAATCCTCCTTCCCTCCCTTGGTACATGATTGATGGTGACCCAAGGGAGAGGTGTGATGGTGACCCAAGGGAGAGGTGTGATTCCATTGTGTGCTCACATAATGTCTAAGGAGGAACTGGTGGCTGTCCTTAGGCGGTTTTCACATAAGGAGTAATTGTCCTTTGCTTGTTGTGGTCCTGAAAAGTGATTTTTTTCCATTTCCAAGAATGTGCGCTTATCGGGAAAAAGGGCGCGTAGAAGGCGCTCTTCTCGAAGGAAAAAGCACACATTTGAGCATTTATGACTATTTCAAATCTGATTTTCTCAAAACCTTAGAGATTTTAAATACTTCTTGATTCCATAATGTATTCCTGTCTTGTAAATCCTTGGGCTCGACATTAATTGATGTCGTCTTCTGCTATACGATTTTCCAGTGTTAACAGTTTCCCCCTAATGTGTGAGGTCTAGGAAGAAATGTATAGCCGAAATACATTATAGTTTCTTTTCTGTATCGTACGCAGAGAGAGAGAGAGATATAGAGAGGCCTGCGTGTACTTTTGGAATTGACAACACCTTGCACCGTTTCTGAGTTAACCATGGCGTAAGGGACCCCCTGCAAGCAGACAAAATATACAACATATTTACAAAATTTCAACGAGGCGGGCATGTCCCATGCTCGTGATGCTATGGCTAGTTAAACAAAATTGACAGATACATGTGTTTTCTATGTCACTACTGTGGCAGTGATGTTGGTGGTTGTTGACGATGACTATTGACGCCCTCAGGGGAATTTTTCTTTGACGATAGGTGGAATTTGATACCCATATGCGTAATATTTTTATGGCATATCATTGTGCAATGTACGCATATGTACTGGTTTGGACCTTCCCATGTAAGCATTGTTTTCAGAGACGCTTATAAAGGCACGGGTCTTCGACGGATCTTGATCAAATTGAAATGGTTGTAAGGTACGATACCACCGTGACATGAAAGCTTTTGTTGTAGTCTAATGTCAAGAGGATCGATGACATCTATGGACAATGATGTCTCCCATAGTGCCACCCAAGGATACCCCTTTGCATGGGGAGGGGTCATCCAAGGTACTGCTTCCTTTTTGCAAAAGAGGCGTTGAGGTCGACAAAAAGGAAGCCTTAACTGAACCATGATGGGTTTAACATAGGCATGTTGGTGAGCAGTAACTGAAAACGGATGATGGGGATTCAGTGCCCCGAGGTCGAAGTATACTTGAGTAGCTTGGCGGCAGTCATAGGTATTTCTAAAGGTAAAAGTCCCTGGAGTCGGTAGGACTTCCAGGGCGAGTATGAACCGGCTATGATTGTCGTAATGGTGCGTGCATGGGGGGGGTGAAATACTTCGACCAAGGAAGATGGGGGACTTCTGCCATGGGAGAAAAGGTGAAATATGAGGGAGAAGTGGCAAAGGGCATCATTTTCGGTCTTTGTACACTTACCAAAAGAATAAAATATTGGGGTTTGGTTTGTACAAAACACAGAGACGGGTACCCCAAAACATGAAAGAGGGTCACTCACTGAAGGTGTGAGGATGGTGTTTTGCTGGGGTAGGGGTGCCATTGGTTGGTCTCATGTGCGGGGTTGATGAAGCGGAAGATGTCACAGATGGCTTTATGTTGATGGAGGTATGGCGGGCAAAATGCGGTGCAGAGAGGTGCGCTTTCATTCTGCTTGTACAACCTGATCATCCGGGAAGGGGGTTGAGTTTAAATGGTGAACTTGACCTTATGAATGATATGTGGATGGGCATGAGGTGCTTCCCAGACTAAAATGGTATGGCCATGGCATCACTTGTGGGGTTATGTATGGTCTACTTTGGATGACGATCACCATGGAGGGGAGGCTCTACGGACCATCGCGGATGTTTATCATATGCAGGGTGGCGTGATGATAAATGTGGTCGAGTATGAAGACCCTATGGTTTATTTCTGATGGAGAAATGATGTCAAGATATGAAAAGTTTTCTGGGACTCTATCATACTAAGGGTAGAATGATACTTGCTCCGAAACTTTCAGTGGGTGGTGTTGTGAATGGTTTGTGGGTTCTTCCTACAAAAAACAACTACCTCAAGTGAAAGCATCTTCTTTTCATCCAATATTATTGAAAAACATGAATTTTGGAAAGGAATATGGGAGGGTGCATACCTGTCAGCGCTTGAAAAAATATTTCTTTGGAAAGCGAATGCGGGGCATCGCTTTCGTTTGTCATTGTATACTGATGATGGTGCAACTTACGGTTTGCAAAACAGACCTTCTGATGAGGGCAACAGTTCAGCTGCAGCTAAGGTAGTAGTCGAGAGAGCTCGTGCAGATGCGGATGAGGCATGCATCGCAGTACTTGCGGCTTAGGTGGCTGCTCTAGAGGACTTCTGGGGTCGAGTAGACCGTTTGAGGCACGGGGTGCCTGCCCGAGGTTTTATGGGTGATCTCGAGGAGGTTTGGCTAGAGATGGTGATGGCCCATGAGAGGGAGTACCGGCCCACTCTATGAAGGGTAGTTGTTGCAGTGGCAACAGTAGATCTAGTGTTGGCACCAAGATCAGTGGTGGGCCCAGGTGCTCCTCTTGAGGGGGCACCCCCTAGAGTAGATTTGTACATAGGGAAAGCACCCGTTATGAGGATTCTTCCCTTATTTTTGACGATCGTTGTATTTTTGGGCTAGCCAATGGGCCAGTGATACTATTTTTGTACTCCGATACATATTTTTTGGTATATATATGAGAGATCTTTTTTGCAGCTCTACATGTGTTCTATCTATTTCGGTTTATGCATTTTGTGTTATGCTGATGGATATATATGTTTTTTGGTTTTTTATGTATGGTGGTTTATTCGTGATGCATTCCAGTCTAGGATATTGTTAGCTATGTGATCAGCTGTTTGGTTTTGATTCCTTGATACATGTGAGAATGTAATGTAATCAAATTGTCTGCTTAATACTTTGGCACACAAATATTTTCTAAATAGGTTTGCGTCTCTGGTTTCAAATGTTTGGTTTAACTGTGATACCACTAACTGGGAATCTAGGTATACGTGCATATGGTGAATGCCCTGATGGAGGTCCTCGCACATAAGTCCAATAACGGCATCATATTCTTCCTGATTGTTGGTTTCTAATCCGATGCACACGCCGTTTGAGCACAGTGGTGATCAGTCAGGGTAGTAGATGACCCAGGCGGCTGCAGCTAAGTTTTGAGACCATCGTGATGCTCCATCAGCAAATCTGAAATAGGGTTCAAGTTTGTGAGCCATGGTGATATTTTGAGTGCATTTAGGTTTTTGGGACAAAAATATTTTGGTATTGGTATTTTTTTGTACTCTAACTCTAAGGGATAAGGGCTACAGGGGCCCTTATGGTTAGAACTTCTTGAGGTAAAGGCCGTTGACGGGGTTAGTGAGGTAGGTCCCGTCCGGTTCTGTCAAGATGTCTGCCCCCTATCGGAGACAATGTTTGATGATATAGGGCCCTTCCCACAAGGTTTCGAACTTTCCTAGCCCTAAGGCTTCTTTTGCGACATCATAGTGAAGGAATAGCTCTCCCTCGGTAAATGAGCGAGGGGTGATGTGGCAGTCAAATGATGCTTTTACCCTTTTTTTATGGGCCTCATTGTGTTGCAGCGATTGTCGCCTGTTTTCATAAACTAGCTCTAGTTGTACTAGGCGTTGTTCTAGAGGTTGGGTGTCATCAAGGAGTTTGATGGCGGTATGCAAGTTTGGGATCTTACGGAAATCTATGCAAAGGCATAAGGTGCCTTGGTCTTTTGTGATAGGAATAAAGCGGAATTCCTGTGACGAGGAGGTGGTTGAAATCCTGTTTTGGGCGTGCGATGACACAAGTCATGTGTGATGAATTTTGTCGCTGGAATGTGGCGGGGGAAGGATCTTAGTAATGGAGTCATGTGTGAGCCGATGGTTGGCTTTCCCGCTAGGATAGTCAATTTCCGGTAGGTGGAAGTTGTTTTTATTACAGAGGTGCCTAAACACTTGTAGCGGCGGGCATTCCTTCGGCGTGTGATTATAACTGGTGCAAATGGTGCAGGGTATCACAGTGCAGACAGAGTAGATAGTGTGAGATTCTACACTACTCGATGTTCTAGATGTGGACGCTTGGAAAGGGTTGGTTGCAGACCAGGTCGTCTTTTGTTTCCATTTTTTCGTCATAGGTTGAGACTTTCCTCCCTTTTTGGTGGGTGGTTGACTTAATGTCGATCTAGCTGCTCTCAGCTTGGGGAGATGCATGCACTTAAATGTATGATGAAAGTGTGAGAAAATTCGGCAGTAAGTGCGTGTGATCTTCTCTTGATTAGAGAGAATTTTTTGAGGAAGAGGTGAGATTATGCGGAGACTATTTGCAAGGGGTTTTAGTTCCTGCATTGGTTGATTCGGTGATCATTTAGATCACACAAGCCACATGTTATCCTAGGCTTGGTCTGGGGTATACGTGATTGGTGTGTGGTCTTATCAGGCTTGACACACCATTTTGGTGGTGGGGACATTGAGTCAGCGACATATCTTTTATGCCATTCTTGGAGATCGCTCGTCCTCTTTTATACGGCATTAATCATGTCGATAGTGGGACAGATCCATGAGACATAAGTACAATGTTGGTCATAATGATTTCCCTGACATATCAGGCAAAGTGTTCGTAATATGGGGGTCCCATCATGCGTGGTCTGAGGCTAGGCGGGGTACCATCGTCGCAATGTTTCTAAGTCAGGGTAGTGGACTACTATATGGTCCTTATGCTTGCATAACATGCATGCTGGTGGGTTTCGTGAAGTGCCTGTATGGGTAACAATGGGTTCCCTGCTAGGTTGTTCTTCGCCTGACAAGAACATGATAGAGCCGCTCATCTCCTCTGCTTGGGTCATGGAGTTGTCGATGGATTCGGCATCCATATCGTCCTCTTGGGAAAGATGAACTATGGTTGAGCGAAGGCTAGCAAGGGCTAGCCGGAAGCGAGGTATGTAGTGACAATCCTCCAATAGGTGATTGTTGGTGCATAACGGGCATGTGAATTGGGCTGCCCGTAGCCCCACGTAGTAAAAACTTTCGATTGGATGCCATCTGTGAGTGAGTTCCAATGCGGCACACTCTTCGAGGTAATGGCCACGTTCATCACATAACGTGCAACGTATAATGGGCATTACTGGGGGGTGTTATATGTATTGTTGCTCCTATTGTAAGTATAGGATGGTACATGACTTGTCATTGATAAACTGGGTGGAGGGATCCTCTTGATAGGATCGCTCGATCGCGTGTAAGGCGTCCCTATACCGTGGTATTTCTGGACAATGGTGGGTATAATGCCCATAGGTGTCACAAAGGGCACATGCTTGACTGGTATGCAGCATTTTGCCTGTACTTTTGGTGGCAATTTCCTTTTTGTGGGAATGTTGTTTTGAGGTGCCTGCCTCGCAACCGAGGAGTGGTTTTAACTCGTCCAACTCCGGGAATATGTGAGTAGGGTGTCCTGTGACGTCACATATAGTGCAGGCTGATGACTCCCTCTACCTGGTGGGGGTCGCCACTTTTTTTCCTTTCTTGGTGATTTTCTTTATCGTTTTTGTCGATTTCGCAGTGGGAATTTCCCTTGCGGGGGCAATTTTGACTACTACTTGGGTAGGTTGGGGCTCCTCGGGACCGGGGGGCTTTAACCCAAATGCAGTAACATTGGTAGCTGGCGTTCTTGGAGGGGGAACGAGATACCACACTGGGAATGCCAATGATATATTGGGTAATACCAGTGTTGCCAAGACCTACTGGGAGGTGAAGCCAGGAGGTGGGTAGAGGAAAGAAGTTTGGGACGTGGAATATACTAGGGAGGATGTAGTATCTAATGCCTCGGTGTCATTACTTCTTGAGTCCATGTCCTGACTAACCTCGGTGCTTGATGTGGACATCATGCATACTGGGGCCCCTGTGGCATCGGGCGATATCTCAGGGATAATAGGAGGATCTCCTAAGAATGACCCTAGGATGGACGACGGTTTGAATTGGCCAAGGCCATATTCTTGATACCGTAAAAGACCATTTGTGGTTGCATCTACATAGGGTAGAACCATATATGTGTTATTCAAGGGACGCTTTTCAGTGTGCATCAGCTGGTCTACTATGATGATTCGATCCTTGTGGGAGAACATCATAATGCGAAAAACAGAGGATGTTATGGTAGACATGGTGTACATGTAACTCCGCCCAAGGATTATGTTGTAGTCCAAGTGAGCATCCAAGACTTCGATGTCTATGTGGACCGTCTTTCCATCTAAGTAAACCGGTACATTTTGGAAGAGACTTACGGGGCTCGAGGGACAACCGTCGTATGCTCTGAGTGTGATGACGAAGGGTTTGAGTTCGGGGGCTCCTAACTTCTGCCATACATTATTTGACATGATGCATGTGGATGCACCCTCGTCAATGACACATCGGTTAATAGTGATATTTTGTACTGATACTGGTATCTGGAAGGCGACCATGGAGGGAAGCCTAGGGGTGGCTTTGTCTAAGTCAAAAGCCATCATGCGCATGTCGGCAGGGTCGACGACACCTAATGCGGAAAGTAGGGCTTTCTGTTGCTTTGGGCACGACTGCAATACCTCCAAACAGACATAGCAGCAGGTGACTGAGCTAAATAGTCTACGATGTTATAATTGTGGGCTGCTTTGGATTATTTACCTACTCGCTTGTTAGGCCCTTTTACCATTTTTGGAAATGGTTCCAAAGGAATCTTTGGAATGGTTAAAGGTGCAGTCGGCGCGCTCATACTAGCCCCTGACATACTTGTGTCTGGTGGGGTGTCGTAGCTACGATTCTGAGTTTCAAAAAAAATTCTTCCCCAGCCATGTAAATTTCATGGTTGTTTTTCTCGGAATCGTCGGGGTTTTGTTGATGAGTGCTGACCGTTCCTTGATGGGGGAAGGGTTCTTGCATAACCGCAGTTGTCTAGGAAGATTCTCCTTGTCCTCGATTACTCTGAAGCTTTTTAAGCTCAGGGAGTTCGGGACAGTGGTGATTATAGTGCCTGTACTCACCACATATTGAACAAGAATGGTTTGTTCATAGAGGTGGCATTTTGCCTTGCTTTTGAGCATTTCTTGGCTCCTGGTTCTGATTCCGGTTGGAGTTACCTCCAACCTGGGATCACGATGAGCGCTATTGGTTGCTGCCCCCCTATCAAGGGTTCCCTTTGGGCTTGTTTTTTACCTTTTTTTTAACCACGTTAAGAGGGTATTTCTCCTGATCATACTGGTGTGGTTGATTTTGGGATGGCTGCACAAAGTTCACCTGTGCATTGTTTTGCAGAGGTGGGTTATGTGCCTGGGACTGAGCATATTGTTGTCCCATGTTTGCACCTGGCTGTTGGGGGGGATTTCTTCCATCATTTTTTCTTCCTGCGTATTGGGTCCCCTCAGCCGGAGGATAAGGTCCTCCTTGTTGACACGCTGGCACCCTATTAGTCAAATTTTGTTGCTGCATATGATGACTTTGAAATACGGGTTGAGACATGTTCTAGGTAGACCCATGTGTGTAACCAGGATTCTGACTATTTCTGCCTAGGTACCCTTGGGTCATTGACCCAATAAGTCCATCTGTAGAGTTCGATGTGCCTGGAAATTCTTGATAAGATTGCAGGCACGGGGCGTTAGGCAGGATATTGTATATGTATCCTGGTTGCGTGTAGATCAGTTCAAGTTTTTGGGCTTTACTGATTGCATCCTCTTCATATGTGGGGATACGTTATGCCACATCCTTTGAAATCTTCACCATCAGAGTTTTCAAGAATAAATCTAAAAGGACTCGGTCGTTGAGTTGTGCTTTGCATAAACTGTGATGCCGTCTCCACTCATGGAGATGTTCTGAAATATGGGTAGAGGGGGATTGTCTGAAATGAGTTAGTAACTCCATTCCTGAATTGTGGTGAATGGGTACTTGAAAGTATGTGAGGAACGCGGTATCGAGGGCACTAAAGGTTCTATGTGAAGCAGGGGGTTTCTCTACGTACCATTTCGCGGCCACTCCCGTAAGAGTGCGTTGAAACAGCCAAAACCGAATATTATCGTCAATGATGCTATTCGATGAGCATCACATGTGAAAGGTCATTATATGATTTCTTGGGTCTTCCACTTGCTTTCCTTCAAACTTTGGTATGTATGAAGGGAGCTTCGTGGGCATGGGAGGCCAATTGGGGTCGTGTTCGATGGGGTCATCGGTGATCTTGGTTAAATCCAGTAGATTTAACGTCGCTAAGAAGGGTGACTGGGAGGTTGACGCCATGGCAATGTGTGAAGACACGAAGTTATGGTTAGTCTGTGACGTACCCTGTTATGAATTCAGCTGGCTTCCCGTATGGGATGCACTCCTCTTCCCCCCAGGGGACGAGGAAGGAGTGGTGTGTGGTGTGGTGTTGGGAGACCGACTAGGGTTCCCAACTAAGGTTTCTCCAAGAAAGGAGGAACCAACCACTATGGCAACGTTCCCTCTTTGACGCCTAAACAGCAAAAGACCTGGAACCCCTCCCGTTAATGGGGGGAGGTCCAAAAGACGCCTGGACCGACGAGGTTCCGTTGGAACCATTTGAGTGTCGACCAGGTTAGGTTTTGGAAAAAAAAAATTGAGGGGATCGAGTCTTTGATCACGACAAATTTATGGCCACATACATAAAACAAAGCAAAAATGAAATGAATTTTCCTTTAACTTAATCTATGTGATCAATCAAGCAAAAAATGGTTTTGTTTGTTTACGCGTGATACTCAAAATCCTAGAAGACTTAATACATCCTCACACACTCAAAAGTAACTGGGCCTTGAGAGGATTTCTTGCGAGTGCTGGCACAATGTCCCATAAGAGCTGGCGACGCCTCCAGTCAGTCGAAGAGAATCAACCAAGATAAGGGTAGAGGGTCTGGCGCTTGCCTGCACCGTCACCTATAGGGTAAAGGATGCCCTAGTTTTGGCCATTAAGAACCACCATCCCACATGAGCGTTCGAGTCTTGGGCTTCTTAGTAGTCAGCTAACAGTACCGAGTATCAGTCGGGTTAGGTAGCCCCAACTAATACCGCACACATTGTGCCTAATCCTAACCCTCTCTGAATGGGGTCTCTGTCGCGCTCGGGTTTTATTTTCCGTGGGCTAATAGGTGGATTTTAAAGCTCCCTAAAAATACAACTTCTATGTTTCAAAGTGAAGTGTGATCAAGGCGGCTTATTGGATGCCTACCCCCTTAATCCTAACTTAATCTATAAATTCTCTTGTGGCCCCTGTGGGGAAAATTTAGTGAGTTGGTTTAAGTTATTTTTAGGTGGCTTTCTTTTCTTAGTGGGTGAATGTGTGTGAGCATATGGTGAAAAATCTCATAATTTGAACATATGGATATCGATGATCCTTTAAAAAATTCCCCTAGTTAAACTATGTGACGTTGTTCCTTGCTCAAATAGAAAGCATTTGCAGATAATAGGCCGCTTCCAAAACCTCCTGGTTAGTCTATGTGAGTGATTAAAGGGAGATGGTGAATCACAAATGTAGAGTGTTCATATGCTTGTCTAGGGTCACCAAATGGTGCGAAGAAAGCACAGATTACTTGCTCTAATTGGTGATTCAATCCTAGTCCCGCAATTTCCTAAATGCAAAAATTGAATTTAAACTAAACAATTTCTACACTAGCTTATGCATGTGTGGTCATGAGCCACTTAGTTGGACTAGTTAAGCTAAGTGTGCAAACCAGAATGTGCAAAAAACATAAATTGTTCGGAAAGCAATGTTTAATTCGCCCCCTACTTAAACTATGTGAACACTTTTTGCAAAAACCAACTTAAATGAAAACTAACTAAATGCCTACAAAAAGCAGCAAAAAATAAGTTCTCAGAAGCTGTGGAGTATCAACATAGGTGTTGGCAGATACATTAGGGCCTGCCCAACACACTTACAAGCAGAAAATAGGGAGAAAAATATATCTATGTAATTTGCGTGCAAAAACCCTTGACAGGTGCGCCTTCCTGCATGCAGGTCACTCCTGAACGCGCGCAATGCACCTCTGTGTGAAAAAACTGTGCAAAAAAGTCCTGCAAGTAAAAGATTAGGAGCTTCCTTCTTTAGTCTATCACCTCAGTGAGTCTAGGGATTGCAAGATGGGTCAAAGGACTGTCAGCTCCACTCCAACATAGACAAAGGGTCTCCTGCATAAGATGGCACAACCACATAAACTTGAAACACGTCAGTGGAGTCGCCAATCCTGTTGTGGTGGATTCAACACACGAGTGTACGAAATCACATGATCTTAGAGAGTGTGGTCTACTCTCTAAACTATTGGTAACAGGCAGTATGTGGGGGGAGCTCAAAATCATAAAACTTAAATGAAATAATATGCTGAAGTATGCTCTGGTTAAAAAACTAAAACTAAAAACACAAAAGAATCTATATAGAGAGTTCCAAACAGTAATAATGCAAACGATGGCTCGATGGCCTGTTCTTATTAAATGTTTGGAATAAAAGGAAATCTTACCCACTTTCCAAAGGGCCCCTAGGCAATGGCTCTAGGTCCCGATGCAAGGATGTTTTCCTTCCAAGTTTTTCCTCTGATGCAGTTTAACTCTCTCTTTCTGCTGTGGTGGACTAAGATGTTGGGTGGCCAACTATCGAGTCCTCTTTAACTCTTGCTCTGGGTCACACACAATGATGGTGTTGCTTGGGAAGCTTTGGCTAGCACAACCTTGTGATCACCATTTTTTCATCTCTTGGTGGGTTTATATAGGTGAGCTTCAAATCCTCCTTCCCTCCCTTGGTACATGATGGATGGTGACCCAAGGGAGAGGTGTGATTCCATTGTGTGCTCAAATATTCTTTTGTGTGCTCACATAATGTCTAAGGAGGCACTGGTGGATGTCCTTAGGCGGCTTTCACATAAGGAGTAATTTTCCTTTGCTTTTTGTGGTCCCAGAAAGTGACTTTTTTCCATTTCCAGGAATGCGCGCTTATCGGGCAAAAGGGCACGCAGAAGGTGCTCTTCTCGAAGGAAAAAGCGTGCATTTGAGCATTTATGACTAGTTCAAATCTAATTTTCTCAAAACCTTAAAGATTTTAAATAATTCTTGATTCCATAAAGTATTCTTGTCCTGTAAATCTTTGGGCTCGACATTAATTGATGTCATCTTCTATTGTATGATTTTCCAGTGTTAAAAAATACTTTCAAATAAAAATCCCCATTATACAGGACCTTTTACTCACACTTACTTTTTCTTGTGAAATCTTGAGCAATGAAAATTCTTAAAAAACACTTCATAAAACCATAAACATTAAATAAGGAACAAATAAGAAGTAATTTCCACACACCATATGATAACGGATTTCGTCAAGTATGGACTATGTCTTTGTGCCCTGGGTTAAGAGTGGGGAGGCTACTTTATTAGATGTTGCAAGAAAAAAATGAGTACATGATGCAATCATCTCTTTCAATACAAGTATTAAACCCCATTATCTAGAGTTGCATGTCTCTCCCATGAGACGTTCTTCTATCAAGAAACCTCACTCATAAGAAGTTCTCCTCCAGCATGATTGATCAGGTGCTCAAAATTATGCTCAAAAATGAAAGTTTTCATAATGGTGTGGAACCTAAGAGACCACGTAGATATCATCGTTATGACTCTGGAGCAACTCGTTTCGCGGAAAAACGACACCGTATGCTCCCAGAAACTCGTTTTGTCAACTTTGTTAAACAGGAAAAAAAAAAATTTAAAAATGCATGCAGCCAAGTCTACAGTCCGTACAGCTAACTAAGCATGCCCATGTGACAGGTTTACTGGGTCAATGGAATATTCTTCGTCAAATTAGATTGTTCCAAGTGTCACTTCTTGATTGGTTTGAAATGGTGTGTTGTAATTGGTTGTTTGGGTGGCCAAGCACAGGCTACCATGTGGCCTAGCCAGGGGTTGCCACGTGCCAGCCCAAGGGCCACAAAAATTATGGTAAGGGTTAAACCGCACCCCATGGGGGTCGAACACAAGACCTCACCACCAACAATGAACCACATTACCATTGCACCACGACTTTATTACTTAACATGTTATGGGTTTAACATAGTTTTATTGTCATATGGATTGCGCATTGGGGGAGGGGGTCAGGGTCTAGCCCTAGCCCTGGTCACAGCCGAGGGTACAACCATAGGTGGGAGGCTAGCCTCGCACCCCCCCAATGGACCTTAACCATTAATATAAACCTGCCATCGGCTCTTTATGACCACTCCTGTGTTAACCGTCGGCGGTTATCAAACCGTCCAACGAGATTTTAATAAAAAAATATATTTGCGCTGAAACCAAAGGGCATGAAATTTGGACTTTAGGTGTTATTGGAAAAACTAACACGCCGATAATTTTTCTCGGAAATTGGGTATTTTGGTGCTCAGTTAGCAGAATTCCTGGCGAAATTGTAAGATGGTGCCGTATTTGGTGGAAATTGTGGAGCGGTTAGTGCAAAAATTTGGGGAAGTCATAACTTACTCAGTTCTTGACCAAATTTGATGCAGAAAGAGGCTACATAGGCTTTTTTGGGAATTCTAGATCCATTGGAATAGGTTTCAAAGTTTTTTAATCATTTTAAACATATTTAATCACACTTTTTAGTATAATAGAAGAGGGTCAAGCCATTGGAAGTTGGACCAAGGAGACGTAGCCCAAGTGGGGTGAACTCCTTCATCATGTGCTATTGTGTTACTGTTTATGGTGATGTTCATGTCTGTTAGATGTTGTTGTTCATTGTTTTTTGTGTTAATTTTCTTAATATATTCACATAAAAACTCATGTTTAACCTAAAATTTACCTCATAATCCTTAAGCACTTTGTTTATATTATGAATTGGAATTCAGCACAGCAAACACTAATTTTCCCATTCAGATCAAGTTCATATCAGAGCACTAGTTTAACTTGTTCAAGGAGGATTTAATTTTTTTGCAAGTGTTTAAATTCTTACAAGTTTGAAGCTCAAGAGAGGAGAAGGCAAGCTTGTGGGTGCAGGTTCTCAAGTTTGAGCTAGGAAAATGAGGGTACAGTTGCCACAGTCTCCACCGAAATATTTATCTCTTGTTGTACCTGAAGCTTCAGTAAGAATGTATCATGAAGGAGGAAATCATAACATGACATAGGATGGGAAGGCTTTTAGGAAGGCTTTCTTTGACATGACAGAGATGGTGAAGGCCCTCTATGAAGAGAGGAATACAAGGTTTCAGGGTGAAAGCTCCAGGCCTCTAGGAGGAGAGGGTTTTCCAAGAGGAGGAGGTAATGGAAATGGTGAGAAGCCACCATCTACACCACCATCATCCTCACCAAAATCTTCACCTTCATCTTCATCCTCTTCCACTACTGCAACCCTTACTCATACTCATCAACATACCTCAAAAGGAATTGGTAAAACACCCTTGTTAAAACTTGATATTAAATTTGAGTTGCCTATGTATAATGGTGAAGTGAATGCAGAGAAGATTGACAATTGATTTCATTAGTTTGAGGTCTACTGTAGAATTCAAAACCTTCAAGATGATGATACAATGATTTAGCTAGCTTCCTTGATAATCGAGGGTGCAACACTAGTATGGTGGGAAACCAAGACACAAGATGAGACTAAAAAACATGGTAAGATCTCAATCTCTTGGTCTAATTTCATTGCTACAATTAAAAGACAATTTAACCCTCTAGCATATATGCAAAAGGCCATCATGAAATTGAAGAACTTTAGACAACTTAAAATTCAAAGTATGCAAGATTACACCCAATAATTTATAAGAAGAGCTCTTATGTTAGGCGTTGATTTGCATTCACAAGACATGTTGCTAAAGAATATAGGGGGTTTACATAGCTACTTAAGGCATACTATCCTTATGTTCAATCCCCACTAGTCTAGATGAGGTTTTTGTGCAAGCCATTCACCTTAAGGTAAGAGGGGAAAATATTCTAGAAGAGGGTAAAAAGAATCCATTTAAGGGAGGAGAGAAACGAAAGGGTTTCAAAGGAAAAGGAAATAAAAATGCATCTGTTAAAAAGGATGGAGAGAAAATGACATGCAAACATTGTTCCAAAGAGGGTCACAATGAAGACCATTGTTGGAAGCTTCATTCAGAGATGAGGCCCGAGAAATTCAATAACAAGGGGAAACAAAAAACAGTTGCAACCACTTAACAGGATTTGGGATCCGACTCGGGTGATGAAACTAAAATTACAGCCATGGGTATGAAAGCAAAATAATCCATTGATAGCACTATTTCTTCAAGTTTTCACACTAGTACTCCAAATGAAGAAACAAGGATTGAATTATCTCATGTGAGGCTTATTTCAAAACATATAAAAATCGAAACATTATTTGATAGTGGGCCTCAAGCCATCTTGATATCTGAAGACTTAGTCAAGAAACTTAATCTTGAAACCATTCCACATCAAAAACCATATCCATTGGGTTGGATATGCAAGAACACAAATTTACAGGTTACAAGAAAGTGTATTCTTCGGTTTGCAATCACCACAAACTTCATTTACAAGTTGAATTAGATGTTGTACTGCTTGATATTTCAAGAATTTTTTTGGGTATTCCTTACCTCTATGATATAAAATCCATCTTCTATCACCATGAAAACAAGTACCACTTGTTAAAGGATGGTGTTGAGTATGTTGTGAGAGCTCATCGCAAGAAACTAAATCTTTCATTGGTTAATGCGGGACAAATGAAAATACTGGTGAATTCAAGCAAGAAAATTGTGCTTCTTATGATTAAACCAAAGAATTATGTTGATTATGAAGCATTCCAAGGTTTTGATCCAAAGTTGAAATCTGATTTGATTGATGTGGTTAATCAAAATAATGAGATGTTTCAGGAACCAAAGGGATTACCTCCCAAGAGGGGAATCTAGCATGAAATACAGTTGCAGCAATATTGTCCTCTTCCTAACATTGGCATGTATAGGATGTCGGTGATGGAGAGTGTTGAAATCAAAAATCACATTAAAGAGTTGTTGGAAAAAGGGATCATCCGACCAAGTACTTCGCCATGCGGGTCACCTATTGTGTTGGTGCCAAAGGATGGAACATGGCACATGTGTGTGGATTTTCATGCATTGAACAAAATTATGGTGAAGGATCGCTATCCATTTCCTATAATAGATGATTTACTTGATCAATTGAAATATGAAAAGTATTTTACTAAGTTGGACTTAAGGAGTGGTTACCATTGAATTATAATTGTTGAATGTGACATTTGGAAGATAGCATTCAAAAAAAAACAAGGTTTGTTTGAATGGCTTGTTATGACTTTTGGTTTATGTAATGCTCCTGCTACCTTCATGCGTGTGATGAATGATGTGTTGAGGCAATTTCTTGATGAGTTTTCAGTCTACTTATATGATATCTTGATTTTCAGTAAATCACTTGATGAACATGTCACGTATGTAAGAAAATTACTTGATGTCTTAAGGAAAGAACAGTTGTTTTTAAAGATGTCAAAATGTGAGTTTGGTAAAACTTATTTGGTGTACTTAGGGCATATTGTTGGAGGAGGTGAGTTGAATATATAACCCTCTAAGGTTGAGGTCATTGTGAATTGGCCAACGCCCAAGACAGTCACTGAGGTAAGAATTTTTTTGGGAGCATCCCAATATTGGAGGAATTTTATTGCTAAATTATCTTCTATTGTCGCTCCATTGCATGCATTTACTAGTGTGAAAAAGGTCTTTCATTGGGCAAGCAAGCAAAAAAAATCATTTGATGCTTTGAAATAGAATATCAGTTCAGCCCCAGTACTTGCACTACCGTATTTGAGACAGCCCTTTAAGATTCAAATGGATTCAAGTGACAATGCCATGAGCGCAATCCTTATGCAACATGGTAAGCCCATTTCATTTCATTCAGAAAATTTCAATGGTGCATAGATTAACTATCCTACTTATGACAAGGATATTTATGTGTTGGTTCAAAGTGTGAAAAGTGGAAAAACTATTTGATGGGAAAGGAAACCATCATACACACCGACCACCAACCATAGCAATACTTGCAATCGCAAACTAAGTTACAAGAATTAAGGCACTTTCAATGGATGGGTTTCCTACAGCAATTCCACTTGGTCATCAGGTATAAGAGAGTTAAATACAATAAGGTTTTTGATATGCTTTCTATGCCTATTGTTAGTGTAGCTACTTTACTCAAGAATAATTATGTTTTACATGAAATTTATGTTGATAAATATGCATTTGATAATGACTTTCAAGATGTTTATGCAAACTTGAGTCAAGGAAACCAAGTAGAGGAATTGGATTACCATGTAAATAATAACTTGTTATATCATTAGGGCAAGCTTTGTATTCCACGAGAGGAGAGATTCAATGCCATAAGGGAAGCACACACTTCTCTTAATGTTGGACATTTCAGTGTAAGAAAAATAGTGTCACATCTTCAGAGGTATTGTTATTGGCCTCGTATGCTTGAAAGTGTGTCACATTTCATTAAAGGTTTTTCATTATGTCCAGTCAGTAAGCCTAGTAATAGGAAGTTAGGATTGTACACACCACTTCCTGTACCTTCGCGTCCATGGGAGAGTGTTTCTATGGATTTTGTGGGAGGTCTTCCATTGTCAAAAAGAGGTCATGATTAATTGTTTGTAGTTGCGGATAGTTTCAGCGAGATATGTATATTAATGCCACGTAAAAATAAAATCACAGTTAAACAAACAGCTCACTTATTCTTTCAGCATTTTTGGGTTCATTTTGGATTTCCCACATCCATTTTTAGTGATCAAGATTCTCGATTTGTTTGGAATTTTTGGTCAAGTTTGTGGGACTTGATGGATACCAAGTTGAAAAAGAGTACAACCTTTCATCCACAAACAGATGGTCAAACAGAGGTGGTCAATTGAATGGTCATACATCCTCTTCGAAGATATTGCAACAAGCATCCCAAGTTGTGGTATGAAAACTTGCAATACATTCAGCATGCTTACAATCGTGCAAAACACCACTCTACACAAACATCGTCATTTGAGGCATGTCTTGGATACTTGCCTAGATCACCATTGGATTTAATTTTTGGGAAGGATGTTGCTATTGATGGCCATAGCGACATAGAAAAAGCCAAGAAGTTCATAGAAAAAATCCAATTGATACATCAAACAGTTCAAGATCAGCTTGAAAAGAGACAAGGCAAGCACAAAGCAAGGCATGACAAGCATCGTGTAGATCACAAGTTCCAAGTTGGTGATGAAGTTTGTATTCATGTTAGAAAGATAGACTTCAAGGGGAAGGTAAAAAATTGAGACTAATCTGTTATGGTCCTTTCATAATTTTGGAAAAGATTGGTGGCAATGCCTTCAAGTTATATTTTCCTTCATACATGCAAATTTACTTTGTTGTTAATGTTGAGAATTTAATATTGTATGAGCATCCATTGATTTAAGATCAAGGAGTACAGGTTAATATTCCTTCCATTGAGGATTTTTCTCCAGAATACATTGATGAGCTTCAGCAAGACACCATTCTTGACAGAAGAACAAGGACATCAAAACAGGGGGGTGTAAACTACCTTTTTGTGGGGCTCAAAGGCACAAATCCAAGCAAGGGAAAATGGATTGAGATTAGAAAGGTGAGGGAACTGTACCCTCATTTTCTGAACAAATAAAAGTGCCATTTTAGGGTCCAAAAGCTTCTAGTGGGGAGGAGTGATCAGGTGCTCAAAATTATGCTCAAAAATGAAATTTTTCGGAATGGTGTGGAACATGAATGTTCATGTATATCTCGTTGTTCTGAATATGTTGCAACTCATTTCGCAGAAAACCAACATGGTATGCTCCCATAAATGCATTCTATCCACATTGTCAAACAAGAAAATCTATAAAAAAAATATTATAGGCAACCCAGTCAACAGTCCATACAGCTAACTTGGCATGCCCATGTGGTAGGTTAACTGGGTCAATGAAATATTACTCGTCGAATTAGATCATGCCAAGTGGCACTGCCTGGTGGTTTGAAATGGCATGTTGTAATTGGTTGTTTGGGTGGCCAATCACAAGCTTCCATGTGGCCCATCCAAGGGTCGCCACATGGAAACATGAGGGCCACCAAAATTATGGAATTATGGTAAGGGTCAAACTACACCTCATGGGGGTCGAACACAAGACCTCACCACCAACAACGAACCGCATTACCATTGCACCGCAACTCATGTTATGGGTTTGCTATCACTCTAGTAATTCTTAAGATGTGTAATTTTGGTTTTTAGTCAAATAATTCTAGAGGTAACCACAAACCTACTTCAAACTCTAGGATCTAGCCTTCCTAGGGTTCAGAGAGGGCTCTCTCTTTAAAGTTTAACTTTGTTTCAATTTGTGAATATTAGGCTAGTTATGAAAGTGCAGTTTTGGTTTGGTTTTGAAGAATTTGGTGGAAAAAATCACTTGAAAGGATGGATAGTGGGAAATCTATTTGTCCATTGGGCTATGGAGTCAAAATCAAGCTAACAGGACTAGGATCAAGGGCAAAAAGGTAAAATGTCTTCAATGCAAGATAGATAACCCTTGGAGATCTTGGAAAGTGGTTTTTGTGATATGGTATGATTGAGATAAAGGGCACTTAAGAATCTTTAAATCCGGAAAAGGGCAGTAGTGGGAGAGGTCAAATGAATGAGGGAAAAATTAAGGGTTCCCTACACTGGAAATTAGAGGAAAACATATAAATGATAACTAGTTAAAAAGAGGGTGCTATTAACATATCCTGTAGTAATAATCCTAGTTATACATTCATATTTAGCATAAATATAAATGGATGCATGTAACAGAGAAAAGAAACAATGACAAGTGAAGAAAACACTTCACTCCAAATAGCTCATCACAGGGATCCTGAAGTATGATGCCAATTTGCTTTGATCCAGCCTGCTACTCGAAGTTTTGACACACAAAAGATTTAAAGTCCAAGAAGAAATGACTATAACAATCCCAACAATTTTATTCCACCAAAATACTTCTAAAGAGTGAAGTATTTATACAAATTCTAAACTAAAATATCTTAAAAAAATATCAATATTGGTTTACAAATATCTTCAATTGTTTTACATAAATAGAACTTAAGTAAAGGACACTCAAAACTAATGCATCTATTTGGAACTATTCTTTATGGATAGGTGATGAAAAAGAGGATAATTTGAATTTGATATCAACTCTTAGTTGATGATGAGGCATCCAAGTCACTAATTGTTTCTTTTCTTTATGCATTCTGCTCCAGCAATTCTGCAAACTTGGGGTCCAATGATACCTTTTTATTTCTCAATATGAAAAAGATATGTAAAAAGTGAAAGATTTTATTGTATATAAATATGTTGTTGAGATAAACCTCTGTTAGTTCCCTAAAATTCTTCTCCATCTGTTCACAATAGGCTCTGCAAACAGATGTGTAAAACAGAGTTTTCCACAGGCTGAAAAATAGGCTGTAAATATGTGCATGTATCTCTCATTATGTAATACCTGTGAAAATAGTGAGATAGGTTTTTGTAGATGGGTCTCTTAGGAACAAAAACCTCCTTCAGTTTTTCAAAACGTATTTCTGATTGGCCACAATCTTCTCTGCAAAGCGTTGACATAACAGGAATTTTCTATAAAAATTGTTTTCACATATTGTTTAATATTTCCAAATCCATAATGGTTGTTAGAAAAGTGAGAGATTTTTTTGTAGCTGGACATCTTAGGAACATAAACCTCCTTCATTTTTTCAAAATTCATCTTGGATTGGTCACAATAATTTCTTCAAAATAATGACTTAAACAGGAAATTTCTGCAAAAATGTCCCTTCACGCTATGTTTTTATCTTTTAACTTTTTTTACGTTCACTTTGGATAAATTTCATTGTTGTTGAAACTATTTTCATCTTTATTTACCATTTATTGCCGTTGTATTTACTTTTACTGTTTTACCTTGACTGCTCTGTTATCTTTTCACTTTTACTTTTTACCTTGACTTTCATTTGATACACTTTAACTCTGATGCTCTTTGACTATTTATGTTTTCACTATCATTGTGAATTCTTATTTCATTTTTACAATTCACTGTTCAATTTATCTCTTTATCCATAAATGACTTCTTTCTGTTTTGCTGCTTGGAATATTTTGTTAATGGATATCATTTAAAATGCTTTTCTTTGTGAACATTTGGAGTAAAACAGATTTTTAACTAGTATTTAGATTGTTTTATCCAAATTCTCTTTTTGCTAATGACCTGCAAAACAAAATAATTGTTAATGAAACCCTGGCTACAGGGAGGTGATAATGGCTTTAAGTGGTCACAATACTGGATTTGATTTTGGCAATTTGGAACCTTCAGGATTGCTAGAACTCTGCTTTTTTGGCATTTTGGCTACTTCTGTAAGTTTAGACAGTTTGCAGAAGTAATCTTCACTTTTAGCAGAGGCTTCTTGGATAAACAGGTGAAGTATAGTCTTTTCTTAGGGATTTCTTTCCAATTAGGCCTGTCAAAGAGGTTTTGAGGCTTCAGTTTTGGTTTTAAAACAGAAAACAAGGGTTTCTTGAGTCTTTGACTGAGAAATAGGGCTGAAAACTCTTTTAAAAAGGATCAAAGAGGGTTTGGGGTACCTGTAGAGGTTTTCTGGCTTATCTCAGAGCATTGAAATAGAGTAATAAACTGTGTAAACTCTTAAATTTCTTCAGAAATGGTGTGCAACCGGGAAATAGGTTTTCTGGAAAAAAATTGCTAGAATTTGGCCTGTTTTGGGGACTTTTAGACAGTTTTTAATTAATTCTTTAACTTAAATGAGTTTCTTTCTTTTAAAATGGGTTTTTCAACTTGATTGCAGGTTTGAATTCTAGAAAAATACATGTTTGTAATGCAAGTATCAGTTTCTAGAAAGGTTTCTGAGGTTATTTTTTGAATTGGGGGCTTCAGTGAATTTGTTTGGAGCGATACACAACTCCTCTGCTGTCTTTAAAGGTTTGAAGGGAAAATTACGCAGGCTTCGGGCGTGAAAATGGAAAACAAGGGGTTTTAACAAGGTTTCTTACAGTCGGGGAAACTTTGCAGAGGGTTAAACGCGCAAGAATGATGGATAAATGTATGTATCTCAAAGGTTTATCAAACATATTGTTTGCATTAATCGGCATTGAATGCAGGTCACATCAAGCGGGAGGGCGGTTTTGGAGTTTCAAGACAAAAACCATGAGTGGTTATCATGCGGCTATTGGGTGGTAAGCTTTTTTTGGCTTAACCCACGCGATCCAATGATTGGATGGCGCGTTGAGGAGAGAGAGATTTGTGAAATCATCCATTTCGCGCAGGTTTGGTGGTTGGGTTAACGTGCATATTTTTCATGCAATATCAAATCTATGCCATCGGATTTGGAGTTCACGAGCGAACGGCTGAGATTAATTCGAGAGTTGCATCGAGATAAGAGTAGTGGGACCGGGATGATATATGTGCGTGGATGGGTTAAGACGTGGCGGGGGATATAAGGTTTGAACATATATACAATGTTTTAATCAATGTATATGGGTGCGGGCTTTTATGCATAGGTGGCCATGGTTCTTGAACTTTATAGATAAACATATGTTTAATTCAAAAACTTAGTATTATATGAATATAGGTGGGGGTAATGTTTTTTTTATTTAAAACATTTATAAATATGTTTCAATAAAACATATGTGGACGCAATTTATTATATTATATAGTTTTTAACCGTTTGAATGGTTTTAAAACTATAGGTGTGGGGTATTTAAAATAATGATAAGTTTAGAACAAAGGGCTTATATTCAGGGTTTTTATTTATGCACGTTGGGATAATAAACTTTGGCCTAAACATTAAAATAGTGGGTTTTTTTGGGGTTATTTAGATATAATAGAATTAATAACTACGGGAGGGTATTTTTAGGGATTTAATAAAAATAGATTAGAAGTTAATATGAAAGGGTAGTGAAATGTAAAATAAAACACATTTTATCTCTAAGTAAAGTGTATATGATAGACAAAGCAAAGCAGTGTTGTATTTTTTAATATTTTACAAAATGTATTTTTGGGGTTTTATGAATGCTTCTGAAGGGATGAAATTAATTATTTTAGGGCTATAATTTTACTAAGTAAGAATGTACCTTTACTTTAAAAAAGGGTTTTGATGTATGAATGAAGGGTAAATGATGATAAATGTGGGTTTAACATAAGAACTCAATATTTTTAACTAGCCAGTCATCGAGCCTTGGGTTTGATCCCAACAAAAGTCAGAGAAATGCTCTAAGCTTGTTTGACTGATAGCTTCGAATACTGAATACCTATAGGGGAGGGGAAATTAGTGATTTTTCCCGTTGATGCTTTATTACATGATTTCCCAACTTCTTTCTACCTACCCAACTTTATTTCTAACATTTTTTCTTCATTTTGTAGGTGCATTTAGACTTGCAACCATAAAACATTTTCTTTCAAAGCATAAAACTATCTAGATCTACCTTATTTCATCCGAGGGCTCAAATTAAACTGTTGAGATTCTCATTATTCTCTACCTATCTACTGATTTTTCAAGTTTAAACTATTTGACAAATCTTTATTCTCTATCTAAAACATGAAATTGAAAGCATGAAGAGTTAAGATTAAACTAACTGATCATGGATTATGGCATTTATTGACACTCTGCACATAATCATTATTTTTGCAGTAAAAGTAAAAGTAGTGGCATTTTAACTTTCTCACTTTCAAGTCTTATTTCTTTTCTTTTGGGGTCTATATTTTTCTAAGTCCTTTGATTTTTCTTTTAGGACTTTTTACCCTCTTTTTGGCTTTTTTATTATTTTTCAATTTTTTCAAAATATGGAAAAACAACTTGCAGAAAGCAAGGTATGTACATATTTACAAGACTATCAAAGTCAATTCAAAATTTATAAACCCTATTATTATAGGACCCTAACAGGGTTTAACATAGTTTTATTGTCATATGGATTGCGCATTGGGGTAGGGGGTCAAGGTCTAGCCCCAACCTTGGTCACCTCCGGGGGCGGGACCATGAGCGGAAGGCTAGCCCCACGCCCCCCCCCCCCCCCCCCCCAACAAAAATTAACCGTTAAAATAAACCTGCTGACGACTCTTTATGACCACTCCTGAGTTAACCATCAGTGGTTATCAAACTGTCCGACGGGATTTTAATAAAAAATATATTTGCGCCAAAACCATAGGGCATGAAATTCGAACTTTAGGCGTTATTGGAAAAATTAATGTGCCAACAATTTCACCTGGAAATTGGGAAATTTGGCACTCAGTTAGTGGAATTCCGAGTGGAATTGTAGGATGGTGTCGGATTTGGTGGAAATTGTGGAGCGGTTAGTGCAAAAACTTGGGGAAGTCATAACTTACTCATTTTTTCACAAAATTTGAAGCAGAAAGAGGCTACACAAGAATTTTTGGCCATTCTGGAGCCATTGGAATAGGTTTCATAGTTGTTTGAGAATTGTAAACATACATAATCACACTTGTGAGCATAATATAAGAGGGCCAAGAATTGGAAGCTAGACCAAGGAGATGTAGCCTAGGTGGAGTGAACTCCTTCATCATGTGCTATTGTGTTACTATTTATGATGATGTTCATGTATGTTAGATGCTATTGTTTAGTGTTTTGTTTATGTTAGTTTGCTCAAAAAATTCACTTAAAAAAACATAAAAACTCATGTTTAACATGAAATTTACCTCATAATCCTCAAGCACTTTGTTTATATTCTGAATTGGAATTTAGCACAACAAACACTAATTTTCCCATTCAAATCAATGAAAAAGGAACAATCTCTCACATGAAGTGGCATATAATGATCCTCTCACAAAGTGGCATACATGGATCTCATAATTAAATCATCATCTCAGCAAAAACAAATGAACACATGGCAACAATGCACCTTATACCTCCAAGTTTGGGGGTGGCCTGAAAATCAGCTACTCAAATGAAGAAATTGTATGTTTCATCGTGTTCCTTGCAAAAAAAATGTGAAATTTGACTATATTAAACTCGACCCCTTTCTATCTCGGCTAAATCTGGGCTCCCCGGGAATCTCTTACATTCCTCACAATATTCTCTTATGGACACAAACCAAAAAACGATTGTTCATATGACGAAATGGTATGTGTCATCAAACTCTTAGATAAAAACTAGTTTAAATGAGTATAAAATTGGCATAATTTTGACCCCTGCAAAACTCTTCCCATAGGGAATATTTTAGATTCCTCAAGATCATCTAGTTCACGGTTCCACCCCCTCGAACTGTGTCATGGTTCTGCACTATCAAGGTTTCATCACCTGGTTATTTTTCTGGGTTCAACGCGCTACCTCTTTTTCCCAATGTATAAAATGGAGTGGGGTTTACATTAATGTTTCGGGCAGACATTACAAAGTTCGTCCCATTGGCCCAACGGTACCAGTACCAAGTTGTCATGTTGACCCAGTGGAGTTGGGGGTTCGAATCCACATGCTTTCAAACAAATAAAATATTTTATTTTTGTGCAACCATTTTTCGTTTGTCGAATATTGATAATGTTTAATTGGTGATTTATGAGGTCATCGTTGATGGTTAATATTTTCTGTTTAAATATGTTGTGATGTATATTTGAATGGGGCCAAGACCAATTTTAACATATATATTATATAAATAGTGGTGAATTGTTGGTGGGGGTGGTGGCCTGCCACCCCTATTTATATTTTTTTTATAAAAAAAAAAAATCAAAAACCATTGGCTGACTTTTAAGGATCATTGGAAATTTTAAGTAGGCAACAAATTGACCAGTTTCAATTGTCGATAAGTGCCAAATTTATGCTCCATTAATTGGCACCAATTTTAGCATATTTCACCAAATTTAGTCAATTTTTCATATTTGGTGAACCTCCAACTTTAGCTAGTGTGCTGCTAAATTTAGCTAGTGAGGTCAAGTTAACCAAAATTTTGACAGTGAATATCTTGAGCATATGAAGTCAGATTCGAGTGTCATCTACGCTATTGGAATCAGGATGAAGAGCTCTACATTTTGGTCTTGGGTTTTATGAAATCCAAAAACTTTGATTTTTGAGCCTCTGCGGAGCCACCTAGATCATATTTATATATAACATTTCTATATTCAAAAATATGTGTAATTTTAATTATACATTTATTCATTAAATTTATCAAGTTTTTATATGTTTATTAATCATATGTTTTCAAATATCATGGTTATGAATACGAATACTATTTACATTAATATGGTATTCATAATATGATTTTTCGTTGGAAAGTTTGTTTGTAATTTTATGAATAAGACAAAACTACAATAGAATAAATTGAATTGAGTAGATTTATTATTTTTACTACATTTTACCTTTTATTAATATTTTAATTGAGCCAACATTATGTTATTATTATTATTATTATTATGATAATTGTTATTATTATTATAACTATAATTGTTATTATTATTAATTGATATAACTCTTCATTTTACGAACACTACAACATCTCTTCCATATCGGACTATAGAGCACCTCTCGGTGCAACATGAAAATATTTTGTCGTGATGCAATCTATCACGGCAAGATATTTTTTTTGACGTAAAGAACTGTACAAAAACAAAACTTGAGATGTGAAAAAGGAAAGGAATTGTATTTGTCATAAAGAACGATTTTGGTCACAATGTGATATTAGAAGGGGAGATCTTTTTAAGATATGACATGTTGCATTTGAAAAATTATCCGTGCACACACCACAAAGAAGAATTATGTTGAGATGTGATAAGGAATTAGAAATACATAAAGATTCTTACAGAGGATAAGGACAAAGAAAATAAGGAAGAGTTGGGAATTTTTTTAGGATCTTGAAAAGTTCTGCCATATCGCAAAAAAAAAATTCTTGTGTTGTGATGTATCGCACCAAGATATTTTTCTAGTGTAATGCATTTCAGAAAAAGATAATTTGGGGATGTGATAAGTAGAGAGGAGAAGGAAGAAATATTCCCTTGTCATGAGAAAATAAAATGAAAATATCTGATACACCACATGAAAGAAAAGATGGCAATGTGATAAAAAAATAAGAAATATTATCTTGTCACAAGAAGAAAAAAAAATTGATGTGATAACCAGCATGAAAGAAAATATGGCAGTGTTATAAAGAAAAAAAAAAGAAATATTTCCATTATCATGAGAAAAGAAGAAAGGTAAATGTGATACATTGCAAGATGAATAGTTCTAAGATGTAATAAATCCCAAAACAAAAATATTGAAAGTGTGATAAAGTGTTTCATGCAGAAAAATAAAAAGGGTGTGAAACACCTACTATCACAGAAGGCACAAAATCATCCTAATATGAGTGATTTAGAAATAAGGTTGTGCATAATTTTACGTAGACCATACAACTAGAGTGTATGAACATCGAGAGTAATACCTAACATGGCATGTACATATGTTGATGTGGCATGTACAAATGGTGGTGTCCTTATATGGACGGTGGCATGGAAAAACCCCCAATGGGTTTCTATGCTTAGGGAAAGGATGTATTTTCGGCAAGTGGAAAGAACTCACACATTGGCGAGTGGAAGAAACTTATCCTTTTCATCGAGTTCAAAAAACTTACCCTTGAGTAGTGGAAATGAACTCATATCTCAACACCCGCTACAAACTCATTTTCAACGCATGCTATAAACTTGTGCACCAACTCAATTTTTGAACTTGTCATCAGTGCTTTATCAAAAGTGCCATAAATACCTTATTTAGAGAAGTTTTTCAATGAAGTTGGGAAACTAGCCTAAAATTACACATGCCATGATGACATATGAGAGAGAAATAGTATCCCTAAGAGTTTTCAAGAGGCCATATATTCTTACTATAAACTCGAAATTGAGTAAGAGCATATTCATTAGAAATATCTCAATGAGAAAAAGTGGAATGTGAACTCATAATAGATGTCTACGTTGTGTTTAAGAAATATTGATTTGAGAAAAATTGTGAAAATTGTGTCCTTCCACCAGCCTAATAGAAATTAGGGGGTCAAGGGATGTGACATGATAGATATTTTGAAAGTAAATTGTGAAAGGGTCAAACCCTCTTGATGTACTGGCATGAGATTGAACTAGGAACTCTACATCACTGTCACATTAATCTTCCTGCTTACAAGATCACATTTTCTCACGTAACGCAAACCATGAAATCAATATCATAAACACTTAAGAAACGAGGCATCCATTCCATTCATTTGAATTAAACAAACCATATTCATTTAAATAAACATCAATCAAAATAATCCAATTAGGTCATTCAAAATTAATAATGCTCATGAAGTATCAAAGTTAAGGCAATAGGATGGAGAATAGAATGACAATATATGGGCCCATCACTTGTATTTGTTTACATTTCTTGAGTAGGCACACTATTAAAGATAGGATAATTCATGCATGCAGCTAGATATTTCCAAGATGCATTAGGGTTATGGTTTGACCTGTTCAAGGGAAGCACATAACTTCTGGAACCAAGTTCATTGTGACATCTATTCTCTTGTTCTATAAAGAGAGAGAAGGTGGTTCATTATTTTGTTTATATAGTTCACCATTTGAGTGAATGTGTTTCTTATGATAAGCTTGTAGAAAATGTGGTCTTTTCTTAAAATCTAATAGAGACATGTGACTAGTTGCAATTTTAGCTTCTTTTTCTTTATTTTTAGAATTCTATTTTATGTTGATTTAAGCAATTTTCCATTGTTTTTTTAACCTAAATTGTAGAATGTTGTGTATGTACTTGGAATTATTATACAATCTAATAGCAGCACCATATTTGAAGTTTTCACAGATAGCTCCCAAGTTTTTAGCTCATAGTTATAAGTACTTAATTTGTGAGTGAAAATATGACATTATGACAGAAAAATGACTAAATCAACTTGATGTGAGAAAATAACAAAGAAATTCTCACTAGACCAAAATATTCATAGAGTATTGATGTCCAAAAATGCAAACATCCAAAACTTAATCAATAAATGAATGGGTGGTACTTAAAGAAAGCTACTACCATTTTTCGAAGAAAATAAGCAAAAACTAGGAATCAAATGAAACTTGAATCACATGTTTTTTCGCAACACGGAAGTGCACAAACCCAAGGATACTACTAATAAACATATATGTACAATGTGACACAACATATAGGTGTATAACACCTAGAATAGAGGCATTTAATAGGTAGGAAGAACCTTAACATGATAATTTGGTGAGAGACTTGTGAGTCAATAGATTGCAAGCATATGACAAAATTTTGCAAAGCATGATTTAACAACATACAACGTGAACTTCCACATATGTCTAAGTTTCAAGAGATGTGGAAGTCATTTAGAGCCTTCAACCTTACCAAAATTACTTTAATGAAAGTATTTATTAAAATAATTATTTTTTATAAGAAAAGTGAGTTTAATTTAATGAAATACTTAGATTATTTGCATTAGTGAATTATATGAATCTCAACCATTGATATCAAGTGAGTTTAAATCTAATCTCAACTGTCAATCACTTTGGATATTAGGGTTTTGGACTCGGTCAACAACTCAAGCCTATAAAATCAAGTCTAAGTGAAAGAAGAAGAGACACAAGAGACATTGAGTGATTGAGTCATGAAGGATAGTGATTCAAGGAGATCTTAGCAAAGGTGAAAAAGGAATTTCATCCAGAGATCAAGTCCAAGGGAAGAGAGCACAAGCAAGTAATGGCAAGAGCAGAAAAAACCCAACAATCAAAAATCAAAGGATAGATTTCTAAGTCGCCAAGAAATAGTCTACATATCATACAAAGTAGCAAATACAACAACATTCATGCAAGCATAAAAAAGATAGTCGAGCGGAAAAATAGAGTGACAGAATTACATAGTAGCAATCACACATGTTTCTACACAACCAATAGTCATATGAATTCGTATAAAAGGCCATACATCAGGTCAACATGCAGAGGGATATTGCAAAAGATTCCATAAAAGTGTCCAGTAAATTGAAAAATAGTTTCTTGTAGCTCATATTTTTCTCAGTGGACCATTGTCCCAATAAGGAGCCCTTGTATGTTTTTAATTTAATTAATGAATAGTGAATTTGAATTAGGTCGTAAAATTTTGTGTGTGTATGAAATTGGACAATTTGCTTCCATTTATTTTTATTTTATTTACCAATTTATGGGCTTCAGGTAAAATTTTACATGGTATCAGATCCTTCAATATGAGAGAGAGTTTGATTTCAAGGTTGTAGCAGATCAACTCGCAGTGAAATTGGTGGCGGTCGTGTGCTTCAAAAGGAGAAGGGGGTGTCTTTCCAATCAAGTTGTTTGGCAGCAGTTAAAAAAAAATATGGGTGTTTAAAGGACCAAACACGAATCCAAAAAAAATTGCAGTATATCTATTAGATCTTTAAGGATATCTCATTAGATATATAAACCAACAACAATAAAAATCGTGTGGGTGCTTAAATAAATAAACACATGGAAATTTTTGTTCATATCAAGAAATTGCAATAGCAAATCTCAAGTTTTTGTTAATTTAGATTGTCATTTATGTCAATATGACTTTGACTGAGATGAAGGCTACACTATGACATATCACTACATTAGTATATGATGACTTGTTGATACATGATGCTACATGGAATTAATAACAATGAAGAAACCAAAGAATGTAGAAGCCACGCTACCCCAAACATTCCTCATATTGTCCCAATCTTTTTATGCATAAAATTTAAGGACAGTCACAAAGAAAAATATGTTTCATGATATTAGAAGCATAATTTCTTTGTGAGACCTTCACCATCATTTAGAGCATAATTTTCCCTTTCTAATTAGCCCTTACACGCCCCAAAACACCAAGCGGTTTGGGAGATATGAATTTTTCAAGTTAAGGAAATTATTCTGGTCTTGGAGCCGACCTGTCCTAGCCATCCCTTGTCGGCCTGCATGTGGAGACATGTCGTTTCATTTAGCATAAAAATAAGACTACATATACAAGGTTTTCGGTCTTCATTTTGAACACAGAAATTCGGTGATAATCACAGAATTAATACCAATGTTCACAACTCGTGAACATTGAAGAAGGGAGAGATATATCTGATTTGGGTTTGAGGTTAATAAGACAGCAGATTCTTCTTGAACAGATTCAGACTTTCAGACCTGTAGTGAGGCTGTTGCAGAGGGCTATACTCGGACCTATGGCAGCTTCTTTTTTCGAAGCTCAGATAGCAGCACCTTGAAGGCATACTTGTGGAGCCTGGACCTATAGCAGCAGAATTTTAACTAATTAAGAGCAGTCACCATTAAGAACAGTTTAGGGAGTAGATTATTGTAGCAATAATTTGAAGATACATGTGGAATCCTTGAAAGTCACAACAGCTCGGTGTAGTGGATGGACTAGTACCTTAGACCTGTGACCTTGAGGGACTCGAAACAGTGATCACATACTTGATATTAGAGGTATGAACTATTTGAAGACTTGAACAGTGATGAAGACAAGTGGACAGTGAATTCAGTGAAGAATTTTGCAAGAAATAATACAGTGATGAAAATGTCAAGAACATTCAAGTAAGCACTATTCACATTCTCTATTAAACTGTTGGAAATGTTGTCATTGATGGCAAAGGAATTGGCAAAGACAGGAAGGCAAACAAGACAGAGAGGTAGCAGAGGCTGCAGATGAAACAGAGGAATTAGAGACGGAATAGTAGAGTTGAATTAGGGGTTTTTGCAAAGGAGAAGGTAGAGCTGAAGGACAAATTGAATATCTGGCCAAGATTTGTGTATGTTGATGAAGAACTGGTGAATTGTGTTAAGTAAATCTGGAATATATATGCCTATGTGATCAATTTCATAATGGGAAAAGGATACCTACGGTGCCCGGAGAAGAATGAAATCATCGTTGCAGAGTTAGGATATATGTATTATATGTGTATTGACTGATGTAATTCTGGTGTAGAATCCCCTGAACCTCTGTGTGAATAATCTTAGTAATGGAGTTGAATGATGTCCTGTGTAATTGGAAGAAGCTGAATAATTCTCTGTATCTGATGAGGGAGTTGATGGGAAATGGCGTAGATTAATGGAGTAGCGGAACACTTGGTGACGACAAAATGCAAAACATTAAAGCGTAATCTAATTATAATAATATTTTTTAAAAGGCAACGGAACCCAGCGTGGAAGAGCGGAACCATGATCGTGTGAACAGTAAAAGTGGTTTATGGTTTTCATCGCACCACCTATGCGGAGTAAGCGGTATTTCCTGGATGAGGAGTGATTCCATAGAATGCTCGACACACGTCCCTGTACGATTTTACAAAACCGTTTTTCACTATGTGCCATCGCGCGTTATAGTTTGACTAAGGACGCCCAGCGATATCGTTAAGCGTCGTTGATCTGGGAAGGGGTCATTGAACGGTCGTCTTTTGTTGAAGATGCACGAAGATTAACACAGGTACAGCAGACCATCGCACGATAACTTTCGGCATCGAAGGTCGAGCGATTTGTAGATATACCGTTGATCTGGAAGCTTGCTAATCTAACGGTGATCGGACGCTGGACTTGCGCGAACTTTACTGTGGTTCGATGGGCATATTGGATTGGCTATTGACTATGTATGTGGGCTCGAGGTCAAAGGTTTATCGTAAAAATTAATTTATTTGGAAGCGTTGGATATTTCTGTAAAGTCTGAAGGGTTAAACTTTTGACATAAGGTTTGGAAATTGAAATGTTGTAAATATATTTATTTATCAATTTCTTTAAAATTGATAAATAAAAATTAAAAAGAAAACAAAAGCCTCGTGGGATAAAATAAAAGGAATACTGACAGATTAATACCATTAGTGGTTCGTGGTTTTGTCTCATGGTTTTAATAAAGGCAAAACTATATAAGGAGAAGGAAAAATAAAGAACGAGTGTGCATTGTAAGGGTGGTGAATAAATTTTCTAAAAGTAATATCTGTACGGGGGCAGCTCGGCTCTTAACTGATAAATCTGAGACTACGATGCACCCATGAATATAATGATCTAACGATGATAAATCTCTGGTTTGAATGACGGACGATATCATGAAGAACTTGTGTGAGTATACAGAAAATAAATAAATCTGGTGACCGGCAAAATATGTCGTTTGGAAGCTGATGGATCCAGTATGAAAGGTGATGAAACGTGGTCCACAGTAGTGCTGAGGGTCGAAGCCTTCAGAGAGGGGGTTGTAGCTCCCTTCCAGTGGTAGCTGGTAAATGAGAGAAGGTTGTAGCCTTCTGCAGGTGGGTGCCCAAGGTTTGCATGAGTCCGGCACTGCAAGACATTGTAAGCAGTTTACACAAATATTGGAAGACCAGATTGACAAAAGAAATGTGTTTTTCTCCCAAATTGGGTTTCCACCTTAAACTCGGTGTTCACATGTGTTGTGCATGTTCGATGGCTGGTTCCTCATGGATTTTTTTGTTTATGCTTATCTGATGCAATGCTCTAAGTAAAGACACAATAAGATATCTGGACATACATGTTGGATGCAGTGCTGTAACATAAGGTTTTAAGAGAAAGAAAAGAAAAATTGTTCAGCCCAAAATACTGATTCACCCCCCCCCCCTCTCAGTGTTTTTCCCAACAATTGGTATCAGAGCGGTCCTTCTGAAAAGGCTTAGCCGCTAGAAGGAAGATCAAGCAAGATGAGCAATCAAGATGGAATAGCATCTATCAGGCCTCCACTCTTTAACGGAAACAATTTAATCTTCTGGAAAACAAGGATGAGATCCTATCTTCAATCTTTGGGAGCAGAGTTATGGGAAATTGTTGAACAAGGATATCAATATCTAGTTGCAGTACCAACAGGTCTGACGGAAAGAAAGAATTATGAAACGAATGCAAAGGAGGTCAATGCTCTATTGGGAAGTATAACTGAATCAGAATTTGTCAAATTCATGCAGCTGAATACAGCCAAGAAAATATGGGACAAAATCATTCTAAGTTATGAAGGTGATGCAAAGGTAAAAAGTGCTAAACTCCAAACTCTCAGAATTCAATATGAGAATCTAAAAATGGATAATGAGGAGAGAACTGCCAATTTCTTTTTATGTCTTGATGATATTGTAAATCATATGAGAAACCTGGGAGAAACAATAACCGAATCTACCTTGGTTGAGAAAGTCTTAAGATCACTAACGACAAAATTTGAGTCAAAAGTTTCTGCCCTTGAAGAAAAGCAGGATCTTCAAAACCTTACTGTGGTGCAACTTCATGGCATACTAACTACATATGAAATGAGAAGAGGAGGACCTTCTGAAGTCAAAGAAGCAGTCTTTAGAACTTCTACAAAAGGGAAGGAAGTAAAAAAAACAGAAGGATCAGGATATATCTCAGAAGAAGATGAGATAAACTTTGTAAAGAAACTTCAACTTGGCACAGGATGGTTCAGAGGTAAGCTTCCTTTCAAATGTTTTGATTGTGGAAGAGTTGGTCATTATGCTGCTAAGTGTCCTTATAAAGAAACACATAAAAAGGGGAAGGATGTAGCAAAAAGGAATAAGAATCGTTTTAGCACTAGAAAGAGCTACTATACACATGAAGATAGTGATGGGTTATCTGATAGTGAGGAAGAATGTGAACAAGATCTTAGACTTCTCATGGCATTTGAAAAAGAATCTAGAGAAGAAAAAGATACTTTTGTGGATGCTCTAGAAGACAATGATTTTCTTGATGAAAACAATAAACTCAAAATTTTCTTAGAAGAAAGTAAAATAATCATAGAAACTCTGAAAAATCAGCTTGAAGAAAAGGAGAAACACAATGAGAAATTAGAGTGTGAAGTAGTAAGTCTAAGAAAAGAACTTGAGAAAGTAAAAACTCTAAATCTTAGATTTGCTAAAGGATCTGAAACATTAGATGAGATTATCAAGGTACAACGTTCTCCTCTTATAAAGACAGGTCTTGGATATATTGGAGAATCTTCTCAGGTTTCAGCACCAAATTATCTAAAAGTTGTTACAGCTGGTCTACAACATGCTGCCACTCAGCAAGGGAATAAAGAATCTTTACAGATAAAGCATGATCATCTCAATTCAAAGAACACTAACATGAATGTCTTTCAAAGAAACACCAATCAACAAGTAAATTCATATAGAATATTTTATGATCGCATAAATTTCTTCTTCAATGGACAATGTTTCTCATGTCACAATTTTGGTCATAAAGCTGTTCAATGTGTTGCATATAAAACCATCATGAAAAGAGAAGCAAGAAAGAAAAGGATTGATATTGGAACAAAGAAGAATACATATAACAACTTTTCTCCTCTTCAAAATGAAGTTGAATGTGCTTATTGCAATAACTTTGGCCATGAAGAATCTGAATGCAGGAGCAAAGTTCAACCAAAAGAACATGTTCCTTCAAGCTCCAAAGTATGGAAAAAGAAGGAATTACAGGTTGAAAATTGTGGCATAGCGTTATTTGCAGAAGATGAAGAAAACCAATGGTACATTGATAGTGGATGTTCAAGACACATGACAGGTGATAAAGACAAACTTCTTGCATATAGTGCTCTAGAAAAAGAAAAAAATGTCACATTTGGAAATGATACTCCTGCGGTCATTAAGGGAAAAGGGTCTATTTTTCTAAAAGAAAAGGTGAAAGCTAATGAAGTCATGTATGTGGATGGATTAAAGCATAACTTGTTAAGTGTAAGTCAAATGTGTGATCAAGGAACCGAAGTTGTCTTTAGTTCAAAAGAATGTGTGGTACGTGATCTTGATACAGGTAAAACAATTATAAAAGGAAAAAGAACTCCAAGCAACCTGTATGTATTAAAGAAATTCAAAGAACAATGTTACTTGAGTAAATCTTTAGAAAACTGGCTATGGCATAGAAGGTTGGTGCATCTGAGCTTCTCTCAAATCAACAAATCAAGCAAACTTAAAGCTGTTCGTGATCTTCCCAATATTACTCTACCTGAAAATATCATATGCAAATCTTGCCAATTTGGTAAGCAAACCAAAGTACAATTTAATGCCAAGGAAGGATCATCAAGTAAGCCTCTTGAACTCATTCATACTGACATATGTGGACCTATGAGGAAAAAGTCACCACGTAGTGAAGAATACTATATCTTATTCATTGATGATTTCTCTAGAATGTGTTGGATTGGGCTGCTTAAACACAAAGATGAAGCATTTGAGAAATTTCAGATCTTCAAAGCACTAGTTGAGAATTAATTAGATCTAAAAATCAAGTGTCTCAGATCTGATCGAGGAGAAGAATATACATCCAATGAATTTCTTGAATTCTGTGAACAACATGGCATAAAATGTGTTGGGAAAAATACTGAGAGGGGGGGGTGAATCAGTATTTAGGGCATACTCAAGACTTTTTAATTTTTCTTACTTGAAAACACATACGCGACTTTCATGTAGCCAACTCGCGTATACACGCGGATATACTTAATAAAACATGCGTATTTCCAGCAATCTTATTATGCAGATAATTCTTCACTTATATCATTCCATCATTCATTCATTAGATGTTCAATAAACAGTAAACATGAGCAGTAATAACAGAATAAACCATCACACATAAGCAACACACATGAACACCAGGATTTTAGGTGGAAACCCAAGTCGGGAGAAAACCACCGCTGCCGTTGTCTCACTAACATTTTATTATAGAGAAAATATCTTTACAACCATGTACAGATCTGCATGGTGGGAGCGTTGGTAGATATCCCTCGCGAAGGCTACAACCTTCTCTCGTTTACCAACCTCTCCCGGAAGGGAGCTACGACCCCCCGCTTCTCGCTATCACCAACTGGAAGGGGAGCTACAACCCCCCCGACCGAAGGCTACAACCTCAAATATCACCATGGACCACGCCACTAATTTTCAAGAATTGATCCAATGTTTCTCCATACAACATATCTTGTAGCCCACTTTTCATCAAATTTTCAGACTGGCCCCACTGCACACATTTAAGCTCAACATTCATCAAATTGAAACTTATAACCCCATAAATTCATTCACTGAATCATCAACTAATCAACCAACGACTTGATCTTCAATTAACATAATCATCAGCATATTCATCATTCAAACAACCCAGTTCTGTATGAATACATTATTGACAGATAGTAGTAAAACAACAGAACAGATCAGATATTTCATACCACATACTTTAGTAAAACCATAGATTCCATATGCGCTTTTACTTCACTCGAACTCTTGTATGTACGCGCTTTCATATAGACAACCCGTTGTGATATTTCTGCGGGGGGCATTCTTCGTAAAATCCTTTCTCTCGCCCATACGCGATTTTCCTTGCTAGTATTCGCGTATATCGCTTTTGTCAAGCGAACCCGCGTATACATCCGTAAATTTTCGTGATCAGCCTTTCGCATCAGATAAACAACTCGCATTTCATCCCTTACTTCAGAGAGATGTTCGCCTCATCTCGCATCTAATCATTCATAATCGTATCTAGAAAATACATATACATTTCAGGATTCAGAGATCCTCTTCATCATTTCTTCGAGAAAATTACAGATCCGCATCGAATAATCAAGAAACGTAGTTCATCAATGCAGATATTCCTTAGAGAGATTTCTTCATTCACAACCCTTACTCATGCACACACTTGCACTATGGTTTTCTTCTCCTTAAATAGATTTGGCCTTTATCAATGCCATGAGCCAAACCCACACAACTTCCGATGGTATTCCTAGACGGGATCAAATAGATAATCCAACACTCAATACAATGGGTCAATACCATGGTAATGCCCCTAGGTATCATAGTTTTTAGAGCTCTAAAGGCATACACGACTTTAAACGTGCGTATTCGCGTGTATACGCAACTTTGCCTCATAAAAACTGCGTATATGCTAACCCTGCATGTATACGCAGGTTCCCTTCACAAAAGTAGAGTATATACGCGGGTTACCTTCACAAAAGTAGCGTATACAATGTGACATATTATATTTATCATTTTTCTTGCACTTACTGGAAATGTTTTCTCTGTCACATCTGAATTGATCTGTAGATACATCATTCTTACATATTTAGCACATAGGTTGCTTATCATAGGCAACTCATCAAGTAGGTTTCCATCAAGGACAACTTCATTAAGTAGATTCCATTATCTTCTTTACTGCGAATGCCATCAAGGACAACACTCTGCATCATATTACCAACAACATACATCCAATGAATTTCTTGAATTCTGTGAACAACATGGCATAAAAGGACAGTTCTCTATAGCTGGCACTCCACAACAGAATGGTGTTGCAGAAAGAATGAACAGAACAATTCAACAAATGGATAGAGCTATGCTTGATGATTCTGGAACACCTGACACATTTTGGGGAGAAGTAGCACATACAGCAGCAAACATTCTCAACAAAGCACATGTTCGTGTAAATAGTGATAAAACTCCATATGAACTCTGGTATGGTAATCCTCCCACTATAAAGCATTTTAGAATTTTTGGGAGCAAATGCTTTATCAAAAATAATGATGAAAAACTTGGCAAGTTTGAACCCAGAGCTGATGAGGGAATATTTCTTGGTTACTCCTCTAGGAGTAAGGCATATAAATGTTACAATAAAAGACTTCGAAAGATTGTTGAATGTATTGATGCTGTTATTGATGAGTCTACTGCAGTCCCAAAATAAGAAAAGAAAACAACAGATGAATATGGTGAGGACACATATCCTTCTACATCAAACATTAATGATACAAACAGTACACCCAGTGAAGAACCTGAAGAAGAGCTTTATGAAAAGGCTCCATCTAGATATGTTTAAAAGAATCATCCAGAATCTCAAATTTTGGGAGAAAATGAATCAGGTGTACAAGCAAGGACTCTTGTGGGATATTCTAGTAATCTGGCATTTCTGTCCATGGTTGAACCTCACAGTGTCAGTCAAGCTAGCAAAGATGAATGTTGGATTCAAGCCATGAATGAAGAGCTTGATCAAATTGAAAAGAATCACACTTGGGAATTAGTACCAAGGCCTCATGACAAAAATGTCATTGGAACTAAATGGATATTCAAAAACAATTTAAATGAGAATGGGGAGGTTATAAGAAATAAAGCTAGACTTGTTTGCAAGGGGTATGCTCAACAAGAAGGTATAGACTTTGAAGAAAATTTTGCTCCTGTAGCTAGACTTGAAGCCATAAGAATGTTTCTTGCTTATTCAAGCTTCCAACAAATCAAAGTTTATCAAATGGATGTTAAATCTGCGTTTCTCAATGGTGATCTAGAAGAAGAAGTTTATATAGAACAACCAGAAGGATTCATTTTGGGAAATGATGAAAAACTTGTTTGTAGACTTAAAAAGGCTCTATATGGTCTCAAACAAGCTCCAAGGGCATGGTACTATTGTCTTGACAAATATCTTCATCAACAAGGATTTTCAAAAGGGCCTGCTGATAGCAACTTATACACAAAAACTGAAAATGACAAACTATTGATTGTGGTTGTATATGTTGATGATATAATTTTTGGAAGTAATAAAGAGTCTATGAGTTAGAAATTTGCTTCTGATATGCAGCAAGAATTTTAAATGTCTTTGCTTGGGGAACTAACATTCTTTCTTGGCTTGCAAGTGCAACAAGCAACAGATGGCGTATTCTTGTCACAAGCAAAATATCTCAAGCAAATCCTGAAGAAGTATGGCATGGAAGACTGGAAACCTGTAAGTACACCAATGATAACCGGATGTAATCTCAGTTCTAATGATGATTCCCCCACGGTGAATCAACCTGAATACAGATCTATGATAGGAAGTCTACTTTATCTCACTGGGACAAGACCAGACATCATGCATGCAGTTGGGGTTGTTGGACGATTCCAAGCTAATCCTAAAGAGTCTCATCTTCAGGCTGTAAAAAGAATATTCAAATATCTACAAGGAACTCAAGACTTTGGACTATGGTATCCAAAGAATGATGATCTGACTCTTCATGCATACACTGATGCAGATTGGGCTGGAAGTGTTGATGATCGGAAAAGCACTAGTGGTGGTGCATTCTATATGGAGCCCCGGTTAGTATCTTGGTTCAGTAAGAAGCAAAGCTCCATTGCCTTATCTACAGCAGAAGCAGAATATGTGGCCGCTGCATCATGTTGCACTCAACTTCTCTAGATGATGCAAACCCTACAAGACTTTCAAATCAAATGTTCACCTCCTATCTCCATTATGTGTGATAATAAAAGTGCCATCAGTATCTCAAAGAATCCTGTTATGCATTCCAAGACCAAGCACATTCCCATCAAATATCACTTCTTACGTGAACAAGTGCTTGAACAAAAAGTGAAATTGGAGTATGTTTCTTCCAAAGAACAAGTTGCTGATATATTTACCAAACCACTACCCAAGGAAGCGTTCCAATATCTCAGACATAAATTAGGAGTAGTCTCTGCCATGTAGAGGATCAGGTCTACTTAAATACAGAAGATTAATTTGGTTAAGAGGTGTTGTTGGGCTTCTCTGAATGCTCAGGCTAAGGGGGAGCATTGGTCATATGCAAAGGATGCATTGTTGGCATTTATAAGTCATCTTGTTATATTATGCAGCATGATCTCAGGGGGAGCATGGTATTGTCAAACTCTTTGCCATTGATGTCAAAGGGGGAGGAAAAGAAACAAAGGGCTTCTATAAGGCCATCAGAGGAAGAGTATTGCCATCAATGCCAAAGGGGGAGATTGTTGGAAATGTTGTCATTGATGGCAAAGGAATTGGCAAAGACAGGAAGGCAAACAAGACAAAGAGGTAGCAGAGGCTGCAGATGAAACAGAGGAATTAGAGACAGAACAGTAGAGTTGAATTAGGGGTTTTTGCAAAGGAGAAGGTAGAGCTGAAGGACAAATTGAATATTTGGCCAAGATTTGTGTATGTTGATGAAGAACTGGTGAATTGTGTTAAGTAAATCTGGAATATATATGACCTGTGTGATCAATTTCATAATGGGAAAAGGATACCTACGGTGCCCGGAGAAGAATGAAATCATCATTGCAGAGTTAGGATATATGTATTATATGTGTATTGACTGATGTAATTCTGGTGTAGAATCCCTAAACCTCTGTGTGAATAATCTCAGTAATGGAGTCGAATGATGTCCTGTGTAATTGGAAGAAGCTGAATAATTCTCTGTATCTGATGAGGGAGTTGATGGGAGATGGCGCAGATCAATGGAGTAGTGGAACACTTGGTGATGACGAAACGCAAAACATTAAAGCGCAATCTAATTATAATAATATTTTAAAAAAGGCGACGGAACCCAACGTGGAAGAGCGGAACCATGATCGTGTGAATAGTAAAATTGGTTTATGGTTTTCATCGCACCACCTATGCGGAGTAAGCGGTATTTCCTGGATGAGGAGCGATTCCATAGAATGCTCGACACGCGTCCCTGTACGATTTTACAAAACCGTTTTTCACTATGCGCCATCGCACGTTATAGTTCGACTCAGGACGCCCAGCGATATCGTTAAGCGCCGTTGATCTGGGAAGGGGTCATCGAACGGTCATCTTTTGTTGAAGATGCACAAAGCTTAACACAGGTATGGCAGACCATCGCATGATGACTTTCGGCATCGGAGGTCGAGCGATTTGTAGATATATCGTTGATCTGGAAGCTTGCTAATCTAACGGTGATCGAACGCTGGACTTGCGCGAAGTTTACTGTGGTTCGATGGGCATATTGGATTGGCTATTGACTATGTATGTGGGCCCGGGGTCAAAGTTTTATCGTAAAAATTAATTTATTTGGAAGCGTTGGATATTTCTGTAAAGTCCGAAGGGTTAAACTTTAGACATAAGGTTTGGAAATTCAAATGTTGTAAATATATTTATTTATCAATTTCTTTAAAATTGATAAATAAAAATTAAAAAGAAATCAAAAGCCCCGTGGGATAAACTAAAAGGAATACTGACAGAGGAATACCATTAGTGGTTCGTGGTTTTGTCTCATGGTTTTAATAAAGGCAAAACTATATAAGGAGAAGGAAAAATAAAGAACGAGTGTGCATTGTAAGGGTGGTGAATAAATTTTCTAAAAGGAATATCTGTACGGGGGGAGCTCGGCTCTTAACTGATAAATCTGAGACTACGATGCACCCATGAATATAATGATCTGACGATGATAAATCTCTGGTTTGAATGACGGATGATATCATGAAGAACTTGTGTGAGTATACAAAAAATAAATAAATCTGGTGACAGGCAAAATATGTCGTTTGGAAACTGATGGATCCAGTATGAAAGGTGATGAAATGTGGTCTGCAGTAGTGCTGAGGATCAAAGCCTTCAGAGAGGGGGTTGTAGCTCCCTTCCAGTGGTAGCTGGTAAACGAGAGAAGGTTGTAGCCTTCTACAGGTGGGTTCCTGCGTGCTGGTATGAGTCTGCACCAGCATATATTGTAAGAATTTTTCTCTATAATAAATATTGAAGACTGAGATTACAGCAGCGGTGGTTTTCTCCCAAATTGGGTTTCCACCTTAAATCCCAGTGTTCATATGTGTTGTGTATGTTTGATGGTTGGTTCTGTTATTTTTTTTGTTTATGCTTATCTGATGCAATGCTCTAAGTAAAGACACAATAAGATATCTGGACATACATGTTGGATGCAGTGATGTAACATAAGGTTTTAAGAGAAAGAAAAGAAAAATTGTTCAGCCCAAAATATTGATTCACCCCCCCCCCCCCCTCTCAGTTATTTTCCCAACATAAACCAAGAAAAGAAGGATTGGTGTCCTTGGAGTAGGAGTTCCTAAACACAAGGTTGGTGCCTTGAGAAGATAGGGTCACTGATGTAACATAAGGTTTTAAGAGAAAGAAAAGAAAAATTGTTCAGCCCAAAATATTGATTCAACCCCTTCCTCTCAGTATTTTTCCCAACATAAACCAAGAAAAGAAGGATTGGTGTCCTTGGAGTAGGAGTTCCTAGACACAAGGTTGGTGCCTTGAGAAGATAGGGTCAAAGCCCTAGAGTTCAGAGCCTCATCAAAGTCCAAGTTGGTGCTTGGCAACAGTTTGGTGCTTGTTTCATTAAAAGGGTTTGTGCCCTCACTCATCTATTGTATACTATTATTAGAAAGGGGATTGAAATTCTTATTAATCCTTAATATTATCACTATACACCTCTCTGTCTTTAATTGTGAAGAATCTAACTGGCAATAATTAACAATTGAAAAGAAATATTGTTTCACCCCCCTCTCAATATTTCCAACAATTGGTATCAGAGCCAACTTCTTCATTATCGGCCTAACAGCTGCAAGAGGGATTCTTAGGCACAATGAAGCACATGGAAGTAACAGGAAAACTGCCTATCTTTGATGGAACAAATTTTAGTTTTTGGAAAAAGAGTATGTCCAACTATCTAATGTCTCGTGGCCCTGAAGTATGGCACTCTATTTTGGATGGGTACAAAGCTTCCGCCGTTCTTCCAACTGATCAAGATGAAAGAAAAGCCTACATTGCTAATGCCAAAGCTTTAAATTACATCACTAGTGGAATCACCAATTCCGAATTTACGAAAGTCATGAACTGTGACTCAGCCAAAGAAGTATGGGATAAATTGGTTTCTCTATATGATGGGGACTCCAAAGTTAATAAGGCAAAGCTTCAAACCTATAGAAGACAATTCGAGAGTCTGAAAATGGATGATGAAGAAGATATTGCATCATACTTCCTCAGAGTACCTAAAGTGGTTAACTCTCTTAAAGGACTAGGGGAAAATATTGAAGAAAGCACCATTGTTCAAAAAATTCCTGAGATCACTTCTTGACAGATTTGACTCCAAAGTAAGTGCCATAGAAGAAATGAAGGACCCAGATAATCTCAATATGGATGAACTTCATGGAATTCTTATTGCCTATGAGATGAGGAAAGGGATCCCAAATTTCAAAGAAGCAACTTTCAAAGCCTCAAGATCTACAAAAGAAGGAAAAAGATGGAATTGCAATAGCAATGAATCTGATACTGAAAACGAATTAGCTCAATTTGTACAAAGACTAAAAAGGGTATCTAAGATAAAAGGTAAGTACCCTCTTATTTGTTTCAACTGTGGAAGAATAGGTCATTATGCTGCAAAATGTCCTCATAAACATGATAGTGATGATGAAAAGGACTCTAAAAGAATGATGTACAAAAAGAAAGGGTTTAATAAGAATAACATCTTCTCCAAACAAGATGAGTCTGATGAAGATGAATTTGTAGTCATAAAAAGGAAATCAACTAGAAATGTGCGTCATTACAAAGAAAGCTATGATGAATCAGATGAGGAAAGTAATTATGTTGGAAGCAAATAATCGTTATTCATGGCATTTACAAATGATGATGACTCAGAACTAGAAGATGAAAGAAACATAAATAGTTTTCTAATGAGTGCCATTGAAGAAAATGAGAATCTACAAAATAAGATAATTTCTCTCAAAATAGAAAGAGAGGAAGCAAAAATAAGGGAAGACTTCTTGAACATTAATTTAAAAGAGAAAGATGATATCTGTGAAAAACGTGAAGCTGAAATAGTATTTGTAAGAAAGGAATTAGAACAAGTCAAAAGGAGTTGGAAAAGCTCTCTAGCTCTTGACAACATTCTTAATACTCAAAGACCTCAACATGACAAGTCTGGAATTGGTTTCAAAGGAGAATCATCAAGTACAAAGAATAATGCCAGAAGTTATGTTGATGTACTCTCTTGCCATCCAAAAAAAGAAAAGTCATCTTATCAGAAAAAAATTCCCATCTCAAAACCAAGAATTAAAGAAAGAGCAACTCCAAGGAAGAATGTTGGTTCAAGCTATGGATACTACAACAGGTATCAAACTATTTTTCTCAGGCATTGTTACAATTGTAAAAACTTTGGGCATCAAGCTAAGCATTGCAAGGCTCATCAGAATGAAGCACCAAGATTGAATGATCAAACAAACCAACTGTGTGGCCCTAAAGAGCAAGTACAAATCAAAACTTACAATTCCTTTAATCCTTTGGATAAGTTTGATTCGTCTTGCTCATTATTTGATAATTATGATCATAATGAACAAAATTTCCCTCTCAAAAGGGAAAAAGCTAAAAACGTAAATCTCAAAACTGATAAATGTGGCTTAGCTCTATGTGCTCATAGTGAAGAAAATCATTGGTTTGTGGATAGTGGATGCTCAAGACATATGACAGGTGACCAAAAAAAGTTTATCTCATTGAACAAGAAAAATGGAAATGTATCCTTTGGAAGTGGATCTGCTAAAATCACTGGAAAAGGAACTGCTACCCTTATCAATGGACAAGGAAAGGCTCAAAATACCTTGTTGGTAGAAGGGTTCAAACACAATCTCTTAAGTGTTAGACAGATTTGTGACCAAGGACATAATGTTGCCTTTAGTACAAAAAATTGTGAAATAAGAGACTCATCCTCATGATAACTTGTGGCGAAAGGAGTCAAAACACCAGATAATGTTTACATTCTCAGTAAAATCCAAGAAGATAAATGTTACTTAAGTCAAATAGATGAAAGTTGGTTATGGCACAAATGATTGGGGCATACAAGTTTTGATAACCTAGTCAACATCAGCGAAATTAAAGCAGTAAGGGACATTCCTAAAATGTGCAAGCCAAATCAAGTTGTATGTGGCCCATGCCAACATGGAAAGAAAACTAGAACTAGCCACAAAACTAAGGAGTTCTCAGCATCAAAACCTTTGGAAATCATTCATGCAGATTTGTGTGGGCCAACTAGAACTCCAACTCTTCAAGGTGAAAGGTACTTTTCTCTATTTGTTGATGACTATACTAGAATGATGTGGATATATTTCATAAAATATAAGTCCGAAGCATTTGAATGTTTTAAGAATCTTAAGGCTCTCATTGAGAATGAGAAAGATTCTAAGATTAAATGTCTTAGAACAGATAGAGGAGGAGAATTCACCTCAAAAGAATTTGATGAATTCTGTAAAGAGCATGGAATCGAAAGAGAACTCTCTACTGCTAGGAAACCCCAGCAAAATGGAGTAGTTGAAAGAAGGAACCGAACCATTCAATAAATGGCAAGGACAATGCTACTAGCAGCTGATTTGTGACAAAATTTTGGAGAGAAGCAGTTGGGACCGTAGTTTATACCTTAAATCGAACTCAACTAAGACCTAATAATGAAAAGAATCCTTATGAATTATGGAAAGGAAGACATGCTTCAGTAAAATATTTCAGGGTTTTTGGAAGCAAATGCTTCATAAAAATAAATGATGACTCACCAGGAAAATTTGATTCTAGAGTTGACGAAGGAATATTTCTTGGATACTCCACTACGAGCAAAGCTTACAAATGTTACAACAATTGTCTATGAAGAATAGTGGAAAGCATTGATGTGAATATTTATGAAGGCCTTCCAGAAAAGAGAATTGAAGATCATGAAGTTGAGCCTTTATTTGAACAAAGTGAAGAAGAAGAACCTGAAAAAGAAGAGGAGAATGAAGAAACTCAAAGTGAACCTCAAAGTGAATCTTCAAAAACTCCCTCCAAGATCAAGTTTGTTCAAAGATATCATCCGAAATAACAGGTCATCGAAAATATAGATGAAGGAATCCAAACTCAAAGAAGAATGATAAGCACCCCAAGAAAAGATGATGTGGATCTATTATCTTTAATAGAAACTGAAAATTTTTCTCAAGCAAGCAAATATCCTTATTGGATAAAGGCCATGGAAGAAGAAATGTCTCAAATCGAAAAAAATAAATAAATAAAAATAAAAAATAAAAAATAAAATAAAATAAAAATAAATAAATAAATGAGACTTGGGAACTGGTACCTCGCCCAAAAGATAAAAATATAATTGGAACAAAATGGGTATTCAAAAACAAGATGAATGAAGATGGACAAATCATCATAAATAAAGCCAGACTTGTCTACAAAGGATACTCGCAAATCGAAGGAATTGACTTCGAAGAAACCTTTGCACCAGTAGCTCGAATGGAAGCCATAATAATGTTTTTAGCATTTACTTGCTCAAAAGGATTCAAGGTTTATCAAATGGATGTAAAATCAGCATTCCTGAATGGACATCTCAAGGAAGAAGTTTACATGGAGCAACCAGAAGGATTTGATCTTGCTGAAGGAAAAGACTTTGTATGCAAACTAAAAAAGGCCTTGTATGGATTAAAACAAGCCCCTAGAGCATGGTATGAAAAGTTGGATCACTATTTGCAACAAGAGGGTTTCAAAAAGGGAGTGGCAGGTAGCAATCTCTACATGAAGATGGACAAGGAAAAACTTTTGATCACTCTTGTTTACGTTGATGATATAATCTTTGCTAGCAATAATGAAGAAATGAGCCATGAATTTGCTCTAAATATGTCCAAAAAAATCGAGATGTCAATGATTGGTGAGTTGTCTTACGTTCTTGGGCTACAAATATCTCAAACCTTTGCAGGCATGTTTATATCTCAAGAAAAATATCTTAAAGACATGCTCAAAAGATATAGGATGGAAGATTGTGCACCTATGAGCACACTGATGACCGCATATTGTAAATTAAGCAAAGATGATGATACCCCTCTCATAGATGCAAATCTTTACAGATAAATAATTGGAGCTCTCCTATACTTAACTGCTACAAGAGCAGATATTATGCAAGCAGTAGGAATGGTAGCAAGATTTCAGTCAAGTCCTAAACAATCCCATCTAGCAGATGTGAAGAGAATTCTCATATATTTGAAAGGAAAGATTGATTTCGTTCTTTGGTATCCTAAGAGTTCAACTCTTATTGTGACATCTTACTCTGATGCTGATTGGGGCGGAAGCGTGGATGATCGAAAAAATACCAGTGGAAATGCATTCTTTATGGGAGATTGTCTTGTATCTTAGCTCAGCAAAAAATAATCATCTATATCCCTTTCTACAGCTGAAGCCGAATATATAGTTGTTGCTGATTGTTGTACACAAATTCTATGGATGAAGGAAGCCTTGAAGGATGTCAACATAGAAACTAAGCAACCAGTTACCATTTTTTGTGACAATACTAGTGCCATCAGTCTTTCAAAGAATCTGGTGATGCACTCAAGGACCAAACATATTCCAGTAAAATACCACTTTATCCATGAACAAGTTGTTGAACACAATATCAGGTTGGAATTCCAGTCAAATTGCTGATATCTTTACAAAACCCCTTCCACGAGAAGCATTTGAGTATCTTCGCCAAAATATGGGAGTCGTTGCTCTTGCATCACATTAAATCACGCAGCATGTCAGGAGTATGTTAGGGGGAGCAGCTTGACAGGGGGAGTACTTGGGCACCCCATTTTCCATTTATGACAAAGGGGGAGAGAATGTTGGAAGGGCAAGAATATTGCCATCAATGACAAAGGGGGAGATTGTTAATTTAGATTGTCATTGATGTCAATATGACTTTGACTAAGATGAAGGCTGCACTATGACATATCACTGCATTAGTATATGATGAATTGTTGATACATGATGCTACATGGCATTAATAACAATGAAGAAACCAAAGAATGTAGAAGCCACGCTGCCCAAAACATTCCTCATGTTGTCCCAATATTTTTATGCATAAAATTTAAGGACAGTCACAAAGAAAAATATGTTTCACGATCTTAGAAGTAGAATTTCTTTGTGAGACGTTCACCATCCTTTATAGCATAATTTTCCCTTTCTAATGAGCCCTTACACACCCCAAAACTCCAAGCAGTTTGGGAGATACGAATTTTTCAAGTTAAGGAAATTATTCTGGTCTTGGAGCCGACCTGTCCTAGCCATCCCTTGTCGGCCTGCGTGTGGAGACATGTCTTTTCATTTAACATCAAAATAAGACTATATATACAAGGTTTTAGGTCTTCATTTTGAACACAAAAATTCGGTGATAATCACAAAATTAATACCATTGTTCACAACTCGTGAACATTGAAGAAGGGAGAGATATATCTGATTTTGGTTTGAGGTTAAGAAGACAGCGAATTCTTCTTGAACAACTTCAGACTTTCGGACCTGTAGTGAGGTTGTTGCAGAGGGCTATACTCGGACCTGTGGTAGCTCCTTTTTTAGAAGCTCTGACAGCAGCACCTTAAAGGCATACTTGTGGATCCCGGACCTATAGCAGAAAAATTTTAACTAATTAAGAGCAGTCACCATTACGAACAATTTGGGGAGCATACTATTGTAGCAATGATTTGAAGATACCTGTGGCATCATTGACAGTCACAACAACTCGGTGAAGTGGATGGACTAGTACCTCAGACCTGTGACCTTGAAGGACTCGAAACAGTGATCACATACTTGATATTAGAGGTATGAACTATTTGAAGTCTTGAACAGTGATGAAGACAAGTGGACAGTGAAGTCAGTGAAGAATTTTGGAAGAAATAATACAGTGATGAATATGTCAAGAACATTCAAGTAAGCACTATTCACATTCTCTATTAAACCAAGCAAAGAAGGATTGGTGTCCTTGGAGTAGGAGCTCCTAAACACAAGGTTGGTGCCTTGAGAAGATAGGGTCAAAGCCCTAGAGTTCGGAGCCTCATCAAAGTCCAATTTGGTGCTTGGCAACAGGTTGGTACATGTTTTATTAAAAGGGTTAGTGCCCTCACTCATCTATTGTATGCTATTATTAGAAAGGGGATTGAAATTCTTATTAATCCTTAATATTATCATTATACACCTCCCTGTATTTAATTGTGAAGAATCTAACTGGTAATAATTAACAATTGAAAAGAAATACTAATTCACCCCCCTCTAAGTATTTCCAACAGTTTGAAGATAGATTGGATGAGGCTTTAAACTTCATACCTTGAGAGGTAAGGGTTACCTTGCTATTGAAGGAAAATGGCCTTTGGGAAATTCTGGATAAGGTAATTCCTTCATTGAAAAAACCCAATGCAGTTAGCAGCTCATGAAAAGGACATCAACGCTCAGGAGATTATTATGGATGACGTGAAGGGTCATTTGATTCCTCACTTGGCAGAGAAGACATCGACCAAGGAGATGAAGCTCTAGTGGATTTATTCCAGAGTGACAACACGAACAAGAAGATGGCAATCTAAAAATAGATTCCGCCCAGTATGTCTAAAAATAGAAGTCCATCTATTTTTCCAACTTGACCATCCCTCCACAAATAGCATCCTGCAACTCATAGAATCATGATCGACATGTCTAAAAATAGACTTTGCGCCAAAAATACCCTGCGGGCCCACTTAGTGAAGGTGAATTCTTTCCACTAAGCTCTGTCATCTTGTTGCATTCTCAACACTCCCTCTCAACAAGATACGGATTATCTGCAACCCCTATCCTGCCCCTGTGGTATTCGAATTTGCTCCTGGTGAGCGCCTTCGTCAAGATATCAGCATCCTGATCCTTCGTAGGAATGTATGAAAGTAACATGATCCTCTGTTGCACACAATCTCTGATATGATGATACCGGATGTCAATGTGTTTGGATCTATCATGAAATACTTGATTAGCCGAGAGTTTGATGCAACTCTGGTTATCACAATAAATCACAGTAGGCTCCAAGTGTGAACCGAACAACCCGACCAGGATCTTCCTCATCCATATAGCCTCGCATGCAGCCAAACTCGCTGCCATGTACTCAGCCTCTACTGAACTGAGTGCCACGGATCTCTGCTTCCTACTATACCAAGAAACTGCTGTCGACCCGATACTGAAAATCCCTCCAGATGTGCTCTTTCTGTCTGTTGGGCTCCCTGCCCAATCTGCATCCGTGAAGCCACATAGCCTCACCTCATCCTCTTGTCTGTACCACAATCCATATCCCGATGTGCCTCTGAGATAACGCAATACATGCTTGCTCGCCTTCCAGAAGAGCTTGGTAGGCTTAACCATAGCTTGTGAAAACTGGTTAACTGCATAGCATATATCGGGTCGTGTATTGACCAGATACATAAGCGACCCCACCAACTGTCGATAAACAGTGGCATCCACTACCTCCGCTGAAGTAGCATCCTCCTTCCTCCAACCACCAGGAAGAGGAGTATCAACAGGCTTGCAACCATGAATGTTGAACTTCTCCAGTATCTCCCGGGCATACTTACCCTGAGAAACAAACAGTCCACCACTGCGCTGCCAAATTTCCAATCCCAGGAAATAATGAAGGAGGCCAAAGTCCTTCATCTCAAACTCTTTTGCAAGATCCTCCTTGCATGAGAGTATCAACAGCTCATCACCTGTCAAAATCAAATCATCTACATAAAGTACAATGATCGGCAACTTACCCTCCACCACAATCTGGTATAGGTTAGGATCCGCCTCACTCTTGGAGAATCCAAGTCCGGTGAAATAACTGTCTATCCGTGTGTACCAAGCACGAGGTGCTTGTTTCAACCCATACAGCGCTCTCTTGAGCCTGCACACATGCGACTCGCTGCTGAAGACCTCGAAACCTTCGGGCTGCTCTATGTACACCTCCTCCTCAATGACTCTGTTGAGGAACGCAGTCTTCACATCCATCTGATGAATGTGCCACCCCATCTGCGCTGAGAGAGCAAGGATCGTCCGTATGGAAGAATACCTTGCGATAGGTGCAAAGGTCTCCTCATAATCGATTCCCTCTATCTGTGAAAAGCCTCGGGCAACAAATCTTGCCTTGTACTTCTCCACACTCCCGTCAGCTGCCTGCTTCACTTTGTAGATCCATCTCGAACCCACCACTGATTTCCCTTCTGGCCTCGGGACAATCTCCCATGCTGCTTGTTTCGACAATCGAATCATACTCTTCCACCATGGCATCTACCCATCACGATACACTTTACTGACTTCACTCCCGGGAGGATGAAACAAATCACGACACTCCCATGAAAAGGCCATGTATCCAGGTATCTTGGGTCAGGTGTTTGTCTGTCTGCTTATTTGTGATGTAGGTGCTCCACAACCTTCTGCATATTGAGCCGGTCTCGGCTTACGTAGTGTGGTCAGCCCTCGATGGTTGTGTTTGCCATGAGTGGTCTCTTCCACTCCATGAACCTCCTCTTGTGGCTAATCCACATCCTGAGGCTCATCCTTAGGAACTAATAGCTCCTCATCTGCATGCAAGTGTGGCTCCCTCTCAAGCGAACACTTCATGGATTTCTCCTCATGAAATTTGATATCCCGTCGCACAACAGTCTTGCGACTGTCTGGCAAATACACACGATAGTTGTGGGGCGTATCAGTGTACCCCATAAATATCCCAACCTCCGCAGTAGGCTCCAGCTTCTTCCATGGCATCCTTTGTCACATGAATGTAAACAGGTGAACCAAAAATCCTCAAATGGGAAATATCAGGCCTCTTACCAGAAAATGCCTTCTCGGGTGTACTCATGCCAAGTATCCTGTGAGGACAACGGTTCTGCACATATACTGCAGTATTGCATGCCTCCGCCCACAAGTGAATGGGTAGGCTGATCATGCAACATCGCTCGTGCAGCACCCACGATCGTTCTATTCTTCCGCTCAGCAACCTCGTTCTGCTGTGGGTTATGAGGTGCTATGAGCTCTCTTCGAATTCCTTCTGCACTGCAAAAGTCCTTGAATTCGCCAGAGATGAATTCACCACCATTGTCGCTCCTAAGAGCCTTCACCTGCTTCCTCGATTCTTTCTCCACCAGCGCCTTGAACTCACATAAATTTGAGTATGTCTCGCTCTTCTTCTGCATGAAGAAGATCCAGCACTTCCGAGAAAAATCATCAACAAAGATCACATAATACCTGTGCTTTGCTGTCGAAGCTACTGAGAAAGTTCCACACACGTCTGTGTGAATTCTCTCAAGGATCGTCGTGGCGCGACTATCCTTCTCGTGAAAGGTGGCTTTCACAAATTTTCCCAAGGTACACCTTGCCTTGATACGAGGGCGTAAAGGGGTACTAAAGCGGTAGAAATACATTGCGATATCTTCAAAGCTCCATGGTGAAGGTGGCCCAATCTGCGGTGCCCGCGCAGCTCGCCATCATCCGACTCACCTCCTTACGCAGCACGCCATTGCGGCGCGGCCATCTACCTGCGCAATTGATAAAGGTTCTTAACTCGAACCCTATCCTCCGGGTCTCATCAGTTGCCTTACTACGCAGGAAAGCCTTTCCCTCACTAAAGACAACATCATATCCCTTGTCTTCTAACATCGTCACAGAAAATAGATTCTTCTTCAATCCTGGAACATGCATCACTTCCTTCAATACGAAGGGTTTACCAGACTCCCTCTCAAAGGAAATGGTACCGCTACTGGTCGCACTGTATCTACCATCATCGCCCATCTCGATGTGCACTCCAAGATCTTTCTCATCCAGATAAGTAAACAAATCTCAATCTCCTGTCATACGAAAGATGCATCAGCGTCCAGAAAGCCATGCGAAGTCTGCATACACTTGAGACCAAGCATGTGATCGACGAAAAATCGGCTCAGCTGCGAGGCTAAGGCCTCTCGGTACAGATCCAGCGGCACCTTATTTTCTTCTTCTGGCGGACAATTTGTGGCACCAAAGTCTTGTGTTGGGTGCCGGTGAAAGCACTTCACCTTGGACATGTCCTGCTTCTTGCCTTTCGCACCGGAATGAGAAGCTTTCTTGCTCTTCCCCTTCTTTGCTTTGGCAGCCAAAGCGCAATTCTCTTCATCAGATGCCTTTGATGAAGATCCATCCCTGATACTTCGCCTTATCTCCTCGTGCACAAGATCCGACCAAAGTCGCTCCCATCCTGGCAATTTCTCCCAACCATTGACAGAGTCCTGATAGGAATGCCAACTTTTCGAAAGCCCAAGGAGAGCCAAGCTCACCAAGTCCTCATCATCTACAGTCACCCCCACACTTCCCAGCTCATCCCTGCATTGGATGAACTTCATGAGGTACTTGGGCATACTGTCTCCTTTCTCCATCTTTATGTTTCTGAGTTTATCCTTGAGCGCCAACTTCCTCTAGTCACTCTTGCTTTGGAATAAATCTGTCAAGGCTTTCCACATCAAATATGGAGAAGCCTTACCATGCAGGCTGGACACTATGTGATCCTTCACGCCCTCCAACAGAATCCTTTGACACTTTGCTGTCTTCTTTTGCCAAGCCTCAATTACGGCAGGATCGCTAGAAGTAGGCTTTGGGACTTCAACATCTATGAACTCCTTTAACCCATTGTCATCTAACACCGCCTCCATCCTGTCCTTCCATGCAATATAATTCGAGCTGCCCTCAAGGGCATACTCCAATCGCAATCCATTGAAAGAAATCTCAACTTCGACACCAAGAAAACACTGCTGCAAATTCGAATTCCACCAGCGCAAAACTCAACCGCTTCAATGCTTTGCAATTGCTCCAATGATCAATATCGCTCCGATACCATGTAGAAATTTGAATAATAGATCACTTATTCACCGAGATTATCCTGATTACACACTATTTGAGCTTCATGCATAATACATAATCTCTTCTACCATTGATCATCAATTTGAGGAATTAAAAACAATCGCATGTGCACATTAAAACCACATAATCAATCGCACATATAAACACAGTGTTTATGGGAAATCTTAACGTTGAAAACCCCCAACTATCTGTATATTATAATGATAGAGTTCATGTAACAATAATAGCAAAAATCTCCTCACAAGCTCTCAGCACTATCCCACATGCTACACACAACACAGGCTCAGATCAAGCAAGTCACATGCTCAAATCTCCTCCACCTGTTAGCCTGCCTCTACTGCGCAATCCAATATGGATAATTATGAGATCCAAGTTCGAATCCCACCAAGATGTACTGCGCAATCCTCATTGGCATCTCCATCAATGTGTGTGCAAATCTCATGCACCAGTATAGTCACAACTGATAATCAACCTGCTCTTTCACCTACCTCCATCACTGATCTCCACTGAAACTGTCCATGCAATGAAGTTAACTGATGTGTTCATTAGTTGATTTATGAGTTAATAATTAGTGAATTAATTAATAATTAATTCACACCACTCATCACTAGTGTATTAATCAGTTAGACTAAATACAACTAGTTCAACTAAGTCAAACTGAACACAACTCCATCAACTCCTCAATTAACTCCACCAAACTCACTCACATGAGTTCTAACTGAAGTCATCATGCAATAGCTCCACTTAGACCCTAGGAATAGCGTAATTCCTTCTGTCAGCTGCATGTGCCACATCCAGGCATCAAACTTAAGTGCTCCAAGAGGATAAGATAATGTTTATAGTCCAAATATTATTAATAGCTAATAATATTCGACATATCTATTTTTAGACTAGCAATCTAAAAATAGATTCTGCCCAGTATGTCTAAAAATAGAAGTCCATCTATTTTTTCAACTTGACCATCCCTCCACAAATAGCATCCTGCAACTCATAGAATCATGATCGACATGTCTAAAAATAGACATAGTCTAAAAATAGACTTTGCGCCAAAAATAGCCTGCGGGCCCACTTAGTGAAGGCGACTTCTTTCCACTAAGCTCTGTCATCTTGTTGCATTCTCAACAGAATTTTTTTGTTATTTTTTGGAATGGCCAAGTACTCATTCGTCCAAACGAATCTATTACTTGCACAACAATAGTCATCAAGGTTAGAGAGGGAATTTAATATGGTTGAAGGATAAGTTTGATTAAGCCTTCGTACATGACAATGACAACATGTGTGGGTTGTGACATAGGAGGATGGAACAACTACACTATAGGGCGTTGTCGATCCTGAGTGCACTTTTTACTAGTCTCCCATATTTCTGTATTGAGCACCAAGACATGTGCAAAGGATGTGTACTTGGAAAGAATGCCAAGGTTGCTTTTCCTAGTAGCAACAGTAGGTCCAAGGGGAAGTCGGATCTTATACATTCATATGTGTGTGGACCAATATCCCTAACATCAGTGTAAGGAGCACTATATTACGTGACTAGCATTGATGACTTTTCCAGGAAATCCTGGATCTTCTTCATGAAGACCAAGGATGAGGTCTTAGGTTGGTTTCGAGAGTTCAAAGCTTAGGTGAAGAACCAAATAGAGAGGAGGATCAAAGTTGTAAGGTCATGCAATGGGGTTGAATACACATCAAATGAATTCAAGAATTTTTGCAAGGAGGCAGGGATCAAGTGGGAGTTGTTAGTCTCATACAACCCTCAACAAAATGGGAATGGGAAGAGAAAGAATCAATCCATCATCGGTTCTGCTAAGGCTATGAGACATGTCTAAGATCTAACTATCTTCCTTTAGGAAAAGGCATGTAACATGTCAATATACATAAAGAACAGGAGTCTTCACAGGATCTTGGGGGACAAGAATCCTTAAGAAGGTTTCACTAGGGTGGACCTAGAGATTGGATATTTAATGATCTTTGGTTGTCTAGTATACATCCATGAGCCTATGAAAAATAGGACAAAGGTGGAACATTTAAGAGAAAAGGGAATATTTGTGGGGTACAATGAGACTTCCAAGGCTTACAGGATCTTCATTCCAACGCATAGGAAGACAATTACGAACATAGATGTGAAGTTCAAGGAGAACTTGGAATCTAGGAAATATCATGAGCTACTAGTAGTGATAGAGGATGAGAAGTGTGAGGCTTTGAAGGATGAACAATATTCAACAGTGTCCAATTCAAGGAGTTAGACTTCAAGTGTGGAGGAGCCAGTAGCTCCTCCTAGCACTGTCCACAAATCCAGATGGTTTACATAGACAATGAAGGTTACTCATAAGCATGTTAAGGCTCCTCGAAGCACTTTCAAGGAGAGCATGCCTCCTAAGAATTTTTTGAACTATATGGAATTAATGAGTAGCATCATTGAAAAATAAATAGGCCAACAATTTTGGAGGAATTCCCTCATGGAGGATGGTGTGTCAAAATTTTGATAGGACCAAAGGGAAAGCCAGTTCTAGGTAGCTCTTCAAGAAGATCCTTCTTCACTAAGAGGGAGTGTCAAGACATGTGGAAGTTGTCCAAAGCCTTTAGCCTTATCAAAAGTACTTTATTAGAAGATTTATTAAAGTAATTTCTTTTTAAAAGAGTGAGTTTAATCTAATGGACTGCAAAGGTTATTTGCATTAGTGAATTAGAGAAATATCAACCATTTATTTCAAGTGAGTTGAGACCTAATCTCAACTTTCAATCACTTTGGAGATTAAAGTTGTAGATTTGGTCAACAAATCAAGCTTATAAAAGCAAGGCTAGGTGAAGGAGGAAGAGTCTGAGTTATTGAGTCAGAAAGGAAAATTATCATAAGGAGATCTCAACAAGGGTGAAGTATTTTCATCCAAAGATCAAATCCAAGGGAGGAGACTACAATCAAGTAATAAAAATAGAGAAAAATCCAATAGCAAAAAATCAAAGGATGGATTGATGGGCAACCAAGTAGAAGTTTGTAAATCACACAGGGCAACAAGTACAACAAAATTTGTGTGGATGTACAAAGTGAAAAAGTAGTGACCATACACATGGTTGCACAACACAGAATTGCGTGAATTCATACAAGCGTCATACATCAAGTCAGCAAGCAGAGGGTTGTTCCAAAAAAATTATAAGGGTTGTACAAGTCATACATGTGCTCAGTGAATTCAAAAATAGTTTGTTGTAGTTTGTATTTTTCTCAATGGGCCATTTTCTCGATAAGGGAACCCTTATATGTCGTGAATTTAATTAGTGAACTGAAAATATGAAGGGAAAAAAATTATGTGTCTACATATGTCAAATTGGTCGATTTGCTTCCAATGATTTTTATTTTATTTACTAGTTCACTTTGGTTCAAGGAAAAATCAGCACTATGTTGCAACCCTATCTAGGGTTTTGAAATTTAATATTTATTTCTATTATGTAACATCGTATTAAAGCTTATGTGAGCTTGAAATATTGAGATTTAAGTGCAAGAGTTCAAGTGAAACATTCACATTTCAAGTCTGTGTATAATAGGTACAAATCACCACACTATATTAGATACAAAGAGCCAACCTAGTCACCATGTAGAATATACAACAAAGAGCCACAAACATGTGTAAGAAATAAGTTGAATTGTCATTGTTAAAGTTGTTGGAATACACAATGAAGTGCTACCAATTAATCTATGAAATGATGAGGTCATCAAATCAAAGTCATTATATGAAATTTGCCACTATTTTATATATGTAAAATCATCCCCACACTTATCAATACGCCAAGGAGTCACCATACCACAAATTATAGAAAAAAATAAAGCATCTACCAAGCAAGGCATTATCATCAATTTACGTTGTGAAAGGAAGAGCCACCAACTCCCAAGGAGCTATCATATCAAAGTAGAGGAAGTTGACATCAATTTTAGAGTCACCATACAATTTGTATTCATCCACTATACAAAATTCATGCAACCGTTATCATGCAAAAATCCTTCAATCATCATACAACATGCATGCAAGCATATATCAATTTACCATTGCTAATGAATTCCATGCAACATTATACAATGTTTATAAGTAATATTGTGAACTGTACCAAAAAAATATTTGTTTATATAATTTGGGATTTTATATCAAGCAAAGAGTAGTTTTAGATTGTTCTTTTAATAAACTAAACAAGGATATGCCATTAAAAAGTTATCGAGGTTTCAATTTCCACATTTAGAAAGTAAAAATTCAAAAGTAGTTAATGAACAAAAACATGTGAGTAATGACAAAGGGGATTAAGCAATCACTTATGAATCCTAATAAACCACTGGAATGGAAAAACCACAGATGATAAAGGCAAAGCTATCTTGTTAAATACTATGCCTTCTAAGTATAACAAATTTATTTATACTCTCAATCTAAGTCATAGGTCATGCACCAATAGGGTCTCGTGTCATGAATCCTGTATGTCGAACACAAAGTTGTGATCATACGTGTCACATGAGTTTGGCATGTGTATTTTTCATCAATCTAAGTCAAAGAGTGTGAATCTATGGGGTCTTGTGTCATGAATCCCACATGTTGGACACAAATCCATGATGACATGTATCACACGAGTTTGACATGTGTCGTATCCATAAGATGTGTAGGAAAGGATTTTGGCATGTGTATTTTTCACAAGACACATGCTGAACTCATGTCTAACACATTCCCTACATGTGTCTTGCATTTAGAACATGTCTGACCGGAAAAGGCACCCCACAAGTCTAAAAAGGTAATATGTCTTCCTTTTTCAATAATTTTACTCAGCAAATTAGAGTGTCAAGGAATTTTGGAGTGAAATTGAGCATTTTAGTGGGGTGTTAAAGGGATTCCAATTGATGGGCAGGAGGATTTGTCCACCAATCTTCAATTTTTTCCTATAGAAATCCATTTTCTTCCTCATTTTTTTTTAATCTAGAAATTGCTAATTGATCGAGGTTACCTGCGTGAGACCTAGGTTCAAATTTGGCTACCACAATAAACCCTAGGCTAGTGCCAACAATTCATAAGCCAATGCCTAGCAGGAAACTTATGACTTAGCAAAAGGCGCCCTACTTGGGGGCATCTAACCTTCTAGCTTTATCATAATGGACCAACATGTCACTTTATGGGAATAGAACTTGGGTGGAGAGGATCACAAAATCTTTCCCCACCACACAAGCTAAACCCACGAGACAATTTTCTTCCTCATTTCACAAAAACCATGGCTCAATCAAGAAGGGTAGTTGGAGAAGGTCAAATGAAAGGGAGGAATGCCCCTCTTGAGGTTATCCCCCTTCCAATTTCATCAACCTCTACTAATATGCCATCTACTAGAAGTGGGGGTGCAAGTGCAACTTCAAATGCTAAAGAAAACATTGTTGTAGCAAGAGAACATGCTCAAGAGCAAAATTATCCATTATGAAAGCTTGTTAGAAGACATCAAGGGCCCAAGACCATGTTAAAGGTGACAGGGAATGTTCTTTGGACATGAGGATTTTTCCATAATCAATTTAAGAACACCTACCACTAATTTAAAGTCATCTTTTCAATTAGAGGAATTTTGAGGTCTAAAATAAGTTTCCTAAGGAAATTCTAAAATAATAGTGGAAATAATAAAATAAGATTAGATTACATCATCAAATTTTAGAGCGAAAAAATAAAAAACTATTTTTCCAACTCATATTTTCAACTTATCTCCCTATGGGTTTACTCAAATTTAGAGTGGGAACACTCATTGGATGTAGAATTTGATTCATCATCCAATGAGTACCTACGTTGCATACTTTCGATGAACCCTGCTACATGAAAATGAGAAATATTTGAAAATTATCTCTCTATGGGTTTACTCAAATTTTGAGCGGGAACACTCGTTAGAATCAGAATTTGATTCTTCATCTAAGGAGCACCTATGTTACATACTTTCGATGGACCCTTCTACACGAAAAATGAGAAATACATGAAAAATGTGATTGGATGCAGAATTTGATTCTTCATCCAAAGAGTACCTACGTTGCATACTTTCAATGAACCCTACTATACGAAAAATGAGAAATACATGAAAAACGTGATTGCATGCAGAATTTGATTCCTCATCCAAGCAGTACCTATGTTTCATATTTTCGAACCCTGCGACACGAAAAATTAGAAATACATGAAAAATGTGATTACAATCACGTTTTTCATGTATTTCTCATTTTTCGTGTAGCAGAATTCATTGAAAGTATGCAACAATGGTACTCCTTGAATGAGGGATTAAATTTTGCATCCAACAAGTACTCCTACTTGAAATTTGATTAAAACCTTAAGGAGATAAGTTGAAAATACGAGTTGAAAAAATGGTTTTATTATTTTATTATTTTTTAATCATTTTACTTTTTTACTCCAAAAATGGTAAATCATCCCTCATTGTTGACATCATCATATTGAATCATATTGGTTCTTATAAAGTTTATTTTGGTTGTACATTTTTCTTAGGAGACCCATTTTATACCTTAAAAATTCTCTAATGGTGCACACTTTGTGGACTTGGACAATATCCATGAGTAAGAGAAAAATGAAAAGAATTGGAAAACGAGGACAATGGTGGGTTCAGAAAAGTGGCAACATGTAAGAAAAAAAATGATTATCCTCTTCCAGTCTTGAGGAAATCAACTAGAAAATATCTATTTGGGAGTGCAAGTGTAGGTCAAGCAACCAAAAAGAGGGCAAATAGTCCAATGGACAAGTTATTTCAGCGAGAGACGCAATATGAGGTTAATCTTACCATTGGGTTTTCTTTTCTATCTCAAATTTACTTTATTTAGTATTGTGTGGTCTCCTTTATTTATTGAGATGTTAAGAGCTCTAGTTGAAGGGGCTCCAACCACATGCATGCCTCCTAGTTCAGAGAAGCATAGAACCACATTGTTGGCTAAGGCAAAGGAAGAGGTGGATAAAATGTTGGAGTTTATTAAATCATCAAGGCCCTCATAAGATGTTAGTATTGTTTCAAATGAATGGACAGATACAACATGTCATCCACTCATCAACTTCATGGCATCTTCCTTGACAGGACCATTCTTGAAAATAATGGATGCTCTTGGAAAATACAATGTTGAAAATATTAACGAGAAAGGGTTCCTTGATTTGTGCCTTAATCAAAGGAACCACGAGTTTCTCCTTAAGCATGCACAAGTTCCTATGAGTTAAGAGCTAATTCCTAAAAAAAATAGGACTTCCTATAATTTAGGATCAATTCCTTAAAGTTAGGAGTTTTGAAGCAATTCACTAATGTAGTAAAGTGGAAGGTCGAGTTATTAATCTTCTAGTGCGAGTTAATTGAGGAAAAGAATGTGTGTTTGAGTCTCAAGTCCTTGATTTGAGATAGGATGAGTTGCACGAGTAGTTAACTCATGCTAACTCTGTCAATCACAAAAGAAAAATCATTAATCAGAAACTCACTAAACTTAGTCATTCAAATTGCTTTAAAAGGAGGAACGAAGGCACAATTTGATTCATTGTCTTGTAAGTATGAGTTGGTGAGACAAGGAAGTAGAAAGCATAGGTTGGTGCTTGTGTGTTGAGGCTTGTGAGAGAAAGGTGTGCCAAGAGAAGCTTGTGCGCATAAATTTAGGAGGCAAGGATCAACAGTCTTATAAGGGTTTCAAGCCTGGTTCAAGGCAGGAAAACAAGGTCGCTTTCAAATTGAAACAAGTTGTACTTGTAAGAGATCTATTGCTCAAATTTCTTCAATAAATTTCTCAAGCAAGTAGAGGGTTTTCCTAGTTAGGTTCCCTAGAAATATATTGTGTTTTGCTACTGTGTGACTGTTATTTATTTATGTTCCTATTCCACTACAAAAATTAGTAGAGAAATTATGTGTTTATATGAAAAGAAAGTAGTTTTCAAATTGTTCATATTAGCAGTTGCGAAATTTCATGGATTTACTACATACAAGAATGCATAAATATAGCTAAGTTGTTAAATAAACTTATTAAAGATGTAAGCTTTCATTCTTGTGTGCAAATCATTACAGATTGTTGGAACACCTAATCCTCCATGGGTAGGTGTGGAATGCGAAAAGTCACAATGGAGTCCAAGTGACCTTGGAATGTGAAACCAAGAGTCACACCATTGTACTATAAATGTACATCATGTATAATGGAAAAATAAGAAATCATCACGCTTATCCTTCATTGTGTGTTGAGTCTCTTGTGTGTGTGTGTTATTCTCCTCATACACCATGTGTGTGCTTAACATGGTGTTTAACATGGTATCAAAGCGGGGGATTGCTGGCCCTGCTCCAAATTGAGTGAGCCATTTGTGTTTATGGCCTGTGCATATCTGCATTTTTGCAACATTTAGAAGGTTTCTGCAGCAGTGTTTTTGCCACCATTCAGAAGTGTTTTGAAAGAGCAGCATTCAAAATCCAAGCATTTAGAAATTGGCAGCATTCAGGCATTGGCTTTGAAGAAAGGCAACATTGCCCATCTGAAGGTTTTCATTCTAATTTTTCTCTGCAATTTCTGCTCATTAAAATCTGCGATTTGAGGAGCTGCTGGATACTATTTATATTGAGTTTCTGAAGAAATTTCTAAGTTTTTCATTGAAAAATCTCTACAAGTTTCTGTGTTTTTTTTAATGGAAAAGATTTTTGAACACTGTTAAATTCTGCAATGGAGTATATTGTTGTATATTTGAAAAAATCTGTTGTTTTGAAGACTATTTTGAAGTTGCCCTCATTTCTGCACTTTCTGCTGCTATATGGCCCTCTGCAATTTTTTGAAGAAAAGTTTTGGGTTTTTGAAGTAAAGATTTCTGAGTTTTCTCTGCAATCACTGAAAGCTCTGTTGTTGTTTTAAAGTCTCTTACTCCTCTCTACTCTAATTAAAAAAAAAACAAAAATAAAAAAAATTTCGGCCTTCAGGCCCTCTATGCAATTCCATAGCCTCACTCGGCCCCTGCATAAACCCTTACAGCACTACCCATCCCATCTCCCTAAAACACATAAACCTCACCCCTTCCCTCGCTGCATACACAACACACTCTCCCATAGCCCCTCCTCCCCGCGCCATCTATCCACACATCTATCCACACAAACCCCTCCCTACTCCGCCTGCAAACGCACCCTAAGACTCTACACGTCCCCCTACCCTGCTCTCTGCTCCACGGCACAGCTGTCTCCTCCCCCCTCTCTTCATACGCCCTCCTCTTCCTACAGCCTACGGCGACACTCGCCTCTCCCCATACGCAACTCCCTATCCTCATACGCTCGCTACCTATCCTTCACTGCATTTTTTTACACCTACACTACGCTCGACCCTTATAAATATAACTTACCGCTCGGCTGCTGCCCCCTTACGCACACTACCCTCATCTCGTTTTAAAAAAAAATTATTAATACCACCCTCCCCAGCTACAATACCGCCCCTCTTTTTTTTTAAAAGAATCGATTTTTATACTTAATTTTTTTTAATATCCGCCTCCCATTTTAATTTTTTAATAGCCCCTCTCCCCCATTAATAAACCATCCCCCCATTTAAAATTCTCTCCCCTCCTACAATTGAACCCCCTTCCATTTTCATTTTATTTTTTATTTTTTATTATTAAAAAAAAAAAAAAAAAAAAAACCTTTCCCCATTTTATTTCCCATTTCAAATAATTAATTTTTTTTAATTAATTTTAAATTTAAAAAAAAAAAAAAAAAAAAAAAACAACACTGAGAGAGAAGAAGGACATTGAAGACGAGAGAGATATGAACAGCAGAGGAAGAGAAAATGACATATCAGTAAATGGACAATACACATAGAGAAATGAGAAGATTTGACATTTTATGATTTGTGGCATATATAAGAGGGTGATTTTCTGAAGAATTTTACATGAGAAAACAAGTTTTCCATCATTTTAAAACAGCTTTTTGAAGGAAAATTCAGCTGCCTTAAAGGCCTTTTGCACAGTGGTTTTTGCTACACATTCATTTTGCAGAGATATTGACATTGTGTTGTGAGTGGAATTTGCCTCTTCATTCATAGTTGGAATCAGAGAATTTGAGTTGTTGATGTAACTTATTGTTGATTTCCATCCATCATTTGAGGAGCACATTTTGTGTTTTGAGAATTCCTTGGAGTCATTTGTATTTGTTTGAAAGGAATCACGTTGTAAACGGGTGCATTTTCGATTGTAGCCGACACCCTTCATTTTTTGAGCCTAAGTTGTTGAAAATGGCCAAAATCAATGAGGCATTAGAGTTGTTGAATGACCTCATTCATTCCAATGTTGGTGACATGATAAAAATGAGCAAGAATGCTCTTTGTAATATTCAGACTTGTTTGCAAGATGCACAAGAAAAGATTGAGTTTTTGCAGTTGGAAACTCAGCTTCAGCAAGACGAACTTCAGCAAAAGAGTCACCATTCTGAACCTGTTTCTGTTCAGAAGATTATGAAGGACTCTCATTAGAAGAAAGAAGGTAAAGTTGCAGTTGATTCACATTCAGTTCCTTGTTCAAGAGCAGATGTACATGCAGATGCAGCAGCTCAGCCTGCACTTCCTAAGCCCATCATCAGACCTTGGGAAGAGCTTGTCCACAACAAGCACCGAATTGGTCTTGGATATGACAAGGATGTGTCATTTCATATTCCAAACTACACACAGCCCATCATATTTCAGAGCGCCGGATTCCTGTATGACAGTTCACCTGCAGCTGTTCCAGATCATGCTCCACTTCCACAACAGATTGAGAAATGCCAACACTGTGATCGAGTTGGCCATATGAAAGATCATTGTTTTGATCTTCATCCATGCAAGCATTGTGGTCGGCACACCCATTCTTCAGACAGATGCTTCAGACACAAGCCTCCTGCAAGAACCAAGATTCATCTTGGATGGATTGCTTCTTGGCAATGGGCATCAGCAGCCAAGAAGATGTTTACGACACATGTTAGAACTTGTTCACGCATATTGAGCAAACTTGCAGTTGAGTTTTCGCCATCATCTCACCTTGTCCCTGACAGGGGGGAAAATGGTGTTCATGTACAAGCTTCGACGACAGATCAAGAGAGCCTGAGCCACAATCTCTCATTCCATGTTCAGAGTTGTAGCCAGCAGTTCAAGCGAGCCTGAGCCACAATTCGTCATTCCGGATTCAGAGATGTAGCCAGAGACACGGATGCCCTTGAGCATGCCTTCGGTTGGTGGACAACCTTAAACCATCATCTTTGGTTGGTGGATAACCTAAAACCATCACAGGTAGTAGACCTCCCTTCTTTTAGGTCGAAGGTCTCCCTTTCATATGAGGAACACTTCCTCTAGCAGAAGCCTTCAGCTTAGCAGCCTTCAGCTTCTTGCCAGCTTTGGTTGAGTTCCAGGAAATGCTTCAAGCATTCCAGAGTTGTTGGTAATCCTAAAACCATCACAGGTAGTAGACCTCCCTTATTTTAGGTTGAAGGTCTCCTTTTTTTATGAGGGACAATTCCTCTAGCAGAAGCTTTCAGCTTCTTGCCAGTTTTGGAAGAGTTCCAGGAACTGCAACAAGTTTTGCGTTCCAGTGTTGGTGGTCATCCTCAAACCACCTCTTTTTTCCAACATTTCAGAGAGTTGATTCAGCTCAAGTGCTGCCATGTATACTTTGCAGATTTGTATTACAACTATTTTCTTGGACTCACACATACCCCTTCGGATTAAGGGGGGATGTTGGAACACCTAATCCTACATGGGTAAGTGTGGAATATGAAAAGTCACAATGGAGTCCAAGTGACCTTGGAATATGAAACCAAGAGTCACACCATTGTACTATAAATGTACATCTTTGTATAATGGAAAATAAGAAAGCCTCACGCTTATCCTTCATTGTGTGTTGAGTCTCTTGTGTGTGTGTGTTATTCTCCTCATACACCATGTGTGTGCTTAACATGGTGTTTAACACAGATAATGCACATGTTTGCAAGGTTTTTGGCATGAATGTGGAAGCAAAATATCCACAAATATTTTGGACACCTTACATTGTTCATTCTTTGAATTTAGAACTTAAATCTATTGCTTCAAATGTGACATGGATATGAATCTTATTGAAGATGCACACCATATCTGCGATTTTGTACAAAACCATACCAATGCCCTCACAATCTATAAAGAAGTAAACATCTATAATTACAAAAAATTGTAGATACACAACTTGCATCCTCATTCATCATGCTTAAGAGTTTGAGAGAGGCCTAAATCACTTTTGGGTCCATGGTTATTTCAAAGTTTTGGTCTTTTCGAAGAGATACACATTAGGGAAATTTTGAAGTAAAAATCTGGTCTCAAAACAATAATGTACAACAAAAATCAACTTTATAAAAAATAATAGGATTCAATATGACGGTGTCAACCATGGGGGATGATTCACCATTCTTGGAGTATAAAGATAAAAATATAAAAAAACCTAAAAATAAAAAACTATTTTTTCAGCTCGTATTTTCAACTTATCTTCTTACAGTTTTACTCAAAATTTCGACCAAAAGCACTCATTGGATGCATAATTTAATTCCATGTCCAAGGAGTACCCATGTTGCATACTTTCGATGGACACAAGATGATCTTCAACTTGAGACTTCATTATGTTGATTTTTGGGTAGCATCGGATGTGCTCTAGCTCCGAAACTTTGTGGAGGGGCTAAAACACATGAGATCTCCAAGACCCTGAAATCGTTTGGAGAAATTCCACCATGAACTTAAGTTATTCAAATAATTAATTATTTTAATAGAGGCCCTAAGTCTAACTTAGGGAAATTAAATAATTAAAGTGAATTAATTTAAACATGTGGGTGAGAATGTTCCAAGTGACGAGGATCAAGCATTTTCTAATCTTAACCGTTGATTAGAGATTAGATCACGGTCATTGAATGTTCAACAGGAAAAGTATTAAAGGAATGTTTGGGGTCAATTGGAGAACACACACAGAGTGGCAGCATTGGAGCTAAGTTGAAATTTTGGGGCGCAGTTTGCTGAGAATTTCGAAGTGAACTTGCAATGCAGCGAGGGGCAGTTCGATAGTGGGATTTCTGATCCAAGGCCGAAAATACAATAGCAGAGAGGTAGATCGACACCAAAGAGACAACACATGCCTAGGAAGGGTGACGCAGGCCCAAGAGGGGTGACACGGGCCCAACCAAGCTCACACAAAGCCAGCGCAGAGGCTCACATAGGCCTAGAGGGGTAACGCAGGCCTAGAGGAGCTGACATAGAGCCGATAGGGGCAATGCTGGGGTTTCAGTGGGCCAAATCGGGCTCGTATTCAACAAATCGGAAAGGGTGACGCAGTCTCAGCGCAGAACTTGCTGGGGACTGTGCAGGCACCTATGGGGTTCTTCATTCTGAGTTGAATCAGCCATAATATCTGTCTGCAAAGATAGAGGTACTTCTGTCGGGATTTTCTCTGTTGGGTAAATCACTACTAGTACCCTAGTTTGTATTCGGAAATCTACATAATAATAAAAACCCTCAAGAGCTATAGCACCGATTTTCTCGCATTGGGTTTTTCCGGGGACATTTTTCCAAAAAATCTTGTGTCCTTTGCCGAATGTGCTTATTTCTTCAATACTTGATCTGTATATATGTGTAGGCAGCGGCTATTTACTTCGATATTTTTCAAGTATTATTTAGAAAAAATAACTTGTTAAGTTAATAAAACAAGTAGAAGTAAATCAGATTACTGTTGCAGGATTTTTGTTTAGTAAATTCATAAATGTTCACATATTATACTTGAAATACAATTGCAGTAGATTAACTAATGAAAAGGGGGAGATTGAATGTTATTATTGCAATAAAATGGGTCACATGGCCTGGAATTGAGGCAATGTTCTCAAGAAAATCTCCACGATAAACCATATGTCACTATAGTAGCCGTTGAAGATCCACCAAATGCAGAAAATGGTGATGAGCTTGATAGAGAAATGACATTTTACACATTTTAAGAAGCTCACACTTTGAAGGCAGAAAGAGATATAATGTGGATAAAGCTCAACATGGATGGTTCTTAGATAGTTCAAGAGTTCATGGACCTTGGTAATTATATCCTTTAAGGCTCATGAGACAACCAAATGGAGCATAATGGATGTCTCTCAATATGGATAGTTATCCAGTAATTCAGGAGATTCATAATTTGAGAGTTCAAAAAGGTAGTATGCAAGAACTTGGGAATCCAATCTTGAAACTACACCTCTACGAGGGTGATATGGACTGAATCATTATAATGTTTGTCATCCATCTTGACGCTTTGAAAGTGGAAAAAAATGAGTGATCAACTCACAAAAACATTTTACCAATGGGACTTAGTTTGACAAATTAGGGTCTAAAACCTTCCGAGAGCACTTTGAAGTATCAAACGACATTTTTTGGGGGTAAAACTTTGATTCTTAAATAACATGTTTTTTCTTATTCTACACACAAAAACCTTTCCCATAACGCAAGAATCACCTCAATGGAAGTTCGTATGCAAAATTTATGTCACTTGAAAGTTGACCTTCTTGTTTTGGCCATCATAATTTGAAAAGATGTCACATCAACCCCCATTATTCATGGAAAAGGGCTAGCTATGTGATCATGATGAAAATGACTCTAGAAAACTCCATATTGTAACTCTAGTTCAGAGTTGAAGGAGTCAAACCTAACCACTAGTAGGCTATTGGGTTGCGTTATAACTAGGTCATTATGAGAAAAAGGGACTAAATTCTTTTCAAAGGCATTTTGTTCCATGGATGAGCAAACTAGTCGAAAGGGATAGGAAGAGAATACATAGAGGATTTTTGCACTCTAGTAGCTCATGAGCCACAAGCCTCGTCTCTTTATACTTGCAACAATTTTCTATTTAGAAAAAAAGAGCTGAGTGACCTCACCTTCCAACTGGGTTTTCTTCTGAAGGAGTTTCCCATGATATATCTTATCTTGTCTCAATTGTGGTTTATGATTTTTTATTTTGTTGTTCTCTATTTTTTGCATAATCATAATTTGCATACATACACAATAAACATTAATTTATAGATTCAAAAACCTAAAGAGAAATAAACCCTCATAGTATAGACTTCAAATTTCAAATATAATTTTATCAGTCTATTGTGACAAATTTTCCAGTGGAATATCCATAGCATTTTATGGATTAAAGCTTTACAAAGCAATCTGATATAACTCTATGTGGTCTAAGATCTACTTTTTCAAAAAAAAAATCTAAAAACTGCTTAATTATGATTAATTCTGATATTTTGTTTTCCAATTACGCGTTTGATTTTAGTAAATTGTGTTTTGAAGCACAATAGAACTTGAGATGGGGCATTACGATATAAAGGTTGCATGTGTACCACTTTGACAAATAAGACCTCTCAAACTCTTTATAAAATCGATAAATCCCATTGTAATAAATGCACCAATTATTCTCAAACTCTATAAAATAGGTAAATCTCATTGTCATAAATGCACACCAATTATTCTCAAACTCTATAAAATAGGTAAATCCCATTGTAATAAATGCACCAAGAGGGCTATTATATTCTCTCATGTGCTCCATGATGTAGGTAACCATATCTAAGATTTCAACATTTAATGTTCATGGCTATTACATAACAATGACAAGTTAATAATAACATGATACTAAAATCAATGATTAAAATTAGTTTAAGTTTAGTAAAGGTGATTAGCCCACCTTAACCATCCATCAATGTGTTTTATTTTAGTAAAATGTGTTTTAAAAACATCGTAAGCCTACAGGTCATTACAATATAACGCTTACATGTCTAATAAAAGTAATTTAGATTATAAAGTGAGGGGGTGTTACAGTATAACGCTTACATATCTATATAGTAATTTAGACTATAAAAGTGAGGGTTACTGTTATTATTGTTTCTTAGGATTTTGGAACACTTGATAGAAAAGCTGAATCTCAATTTTGTAAATGGACCAGTTATAATATATACGAGGGTTATTATGTAATCTCTCTCATGTGCACATGATGTAACAGCACATGTGCACATGATGTAACAGCACATGATGTAATTCTATCTGGGATTTCGACATTTAATGTTCATAGCTGTCACATAACAACGACAATGATATAACATGATATTAAAGTTAATGATAAGAATAAGTATTAAGCTTAGTTAGGTGATTGACCCACCTTAACCATATGAGCATGAGTAATTCATGTATTTAGATGGCCTACCTCAGGCTAACTTTATGATGTATTGCTGCAGTATTATCAATAATACATGGAATTTATTATTCTCTCCGCATGTGTTTATTTTCATGTGATGTGTATATGCAGTTACAAAATCATTCATATTTTCCTTCTAAGTTCTAACAATGAGAACACACTACCATTTGTCATTTCATTCTTTTTCGATTGAAAGGAATCAAGTAAAGTGGTTCTTGTAAAGGAACCAAGTGACGTTGCAAAATTTTGACGTTCTCAGAAGCAAAACATCATTGTAAGGAGATCAAACAGTGCTAAAATGTCACACAATGGGCAAATATATAGAACGTTTTCTCACATGTATGATTAACAGGAAATTACGTGTCATGCAATTAATTAGTAGATTGCAATATTTTGCTCTCCTCTGAATTTGGAGAGCTGCTCCCTAACACACGGCGTAGGAGTTGTTAGTGCAACAATTTTCAGAAACTAATGAAAAACATGGTGGAAAGCTTCTAAGCTTCCATCAGTAGAAATTTACTCAGTATAATTATGACCATGATAGGAAATACACTTACAGAATAGTATGCAGACCCCCTGCTTGTAATCAAAGTGAACCTACCATTGAGCCTCATGGCGTAGCTGCATCAGAGATGTCAAAACCAAACTTTGGTTTTTTTTCTGCTGCCTTGAGAATCTGGAAAGAGCACATTAGTGTTTCATCCACACTCATCATTGCACCAGCATTGTCAAATGCGCCACAGTAATTTGGCGCTGAAAAGATTGTTACAAGTTGCCTATCAGCAAAAAACTCATAGCCATCCTCCACTACCTGCAGAGTTAGAATTTATCAGCATCTTCTCTATCTTGATATACACACGAGTCATATAAACACCCTAACATAATAATCTGCAATAATTGCCTTCATAGATTTTCAATGCTAATTTATCCAAAACACAAAAAACCTCATGAGCTCGACATATGAGATCCAGATCATGCTTCTGAAGGAAGTCAGTGACTCTATCAGGACCAAAAGTGTATGATACTCCTCTATCATTCATCCCCCATCCTAGAGTATCATTATTAGGATCTGACCAAAGAAGATCACATAACAATCCTGCATCGGGAACATCTGTAGGCCGAGGTATATTCCTGATTTGGTCTAAGCTATTTAGATCTGGTGAAAAGCCTCCATGCATGCATAGTATCTTTTCATCTATGAGAGCTGCCACCGGGAGGCAGTTGAAGCAGTCGGTAAATACTTTCCATAACCTAACGTTAAATCTCCGTTTGCATTCATCATAGAAGCCATATATACGATTGATTGAGGCACATTCATGATTACCCCTCAATAAGAAGAAATTTTCAGGATATTTAATTTTGTATGCAAGGAGAAGGCATATTGTTTCTAGGCTTTGTTTGCCACGATCTACATAATCACCTAAAAACAAGTAATTTGCTTGTGGTGGTAAACCGCCATATTTAAAAAGCCTTAAGAGATCCGAATACTGCCCATGAATATCACCTGCAAAACAACAGTGCATAAAATTAAAAATCTTAAAATATGTTACTCTCTAGCAACAGAAAAGTATAGACCAGAGAGATGATTTTGTTTAACATCACCAGAAATAGTAAAAGCACAACACCCCGAACACAGCTTGATATAGCAAACTCTCATAACAAGGACCTGTGTACGTGGCATTAAAGAGTCCTAAATAACATTGTATAAAATAACATCTATAAAATGGCCCAAAATGTAGAGCAATTGTCACCAGGCTACTTGGTGATTTGTATTGCTGCATAAATGAAATAAGATACAACAATCTTAGCTGCTAAAACAAATGAATTTATATCCCATGCATACAAAGCTACATCTGCTTTATTAAATCGACACCATGCAAATGCTCAGCAACAATATTCAAGAGACTCTGTAGTCAGGAACTCAAAGATTCCAGAATACTAGATCACTTTGCCATTAAGAGGCATGTAATTAAAAAGAAGCTACTAAAGTTTACACTCTCACTTCAAGACCAGAATATCAAGAACATTAAAATATCATCAAATAAAATCGAAAGACAAGCTGTTGAGAATCAAGATCTGAAACAGATGAAACTATTTTTGTTTTAAAAAAGTTTTCCTTTTTTAAGATTAACAGCGCAGATGTAAGCACTAGTGAAATATTTAACATAAAGCAAGAGGCATGCATAATGCTCAAACCTGTTCAAGTTTTCAATTTGAATTCTTTGAAGTCCAAACTGGATTCTCCAGGATGCACCAAATCATATAAAGACCCAGACCAATCTGGAGTTTCTCTTATCAAAAACCATTAGACAATAAAGGAAAACAATATAAAAATGCTACCTAACTAATGCCAATAGTAAAAATACTATCAAAAACCATTAGCAAATAAAGGAAAATAATGTAAAAATACTATCTAACTAATGCCAATGGTAAAAATACTATCAAAAACCATTAGACAATAAAGGAAAATAATGTAAAAATACTACCTAACTAATGTCAATGGTAAAAGCAGAAACAAGAAAATAGAAAGAATAAACGAGTAGACGTTTTGGCATTCAAACATAACCTTGGGTTGTCAAAGCCATCGAAACTCAATGTATCAATCTGAACTCTTATTCTACTATTTTTTTTTCTCATATTATCAGCCAATCCAAACATGTGGCAAATAATTTCCAGTGTAACATTTTTGTCCAAATAATAGTAACGCTTTGAAATATATGAACTTTTTTTCCATCAGAAATACATTTGTATTCTATATAAGAATATACATGTTTCAGTTCTCATGGGACTGCTTAGACAACAAGATTCAAAGCCATTACAAGAAATACGCATTATGAGCTCAACTTGTCACATGCAAGAATTAAACCTGAGTGGGGAGGATAATAACATTGCTCCCAACCACCTGAGCTAAACCCAATTGACATATATAAACTTAATTACAAAAATAGCCATTATCATTTTAATGTTTTATTGTATCTCGCATTATTGTCATTTTAGTTTTACTAATATTCAAACTAGCTAACATACAAGCAACAATTTTTCCCAGCCACCCTCGATCAGGTGTCAGCTACTCTGAACTTTTGGAATAAGCTTTACATGAAAAGATGAACTATGATAGTAAGAAAGTTCGCATGGTAGATATGAATGTCTGATGCATTTGGTGTCTGGATATCCATCATATTCTTCCTTTATATGCATGTAACACACATTGTTATGTTTACCTGTTTTTGTATATTTTGCTGCAACTCCAAACTAAGGAACCCAAAATTTAAAATATTGTATCAAAACCCAATAATGCGCCCAAATTATATGTCCAAGATTCCTAATATGCCATAATTTGCACTTGCTACCATGTAGTCATGGAAGAAAATAAATGACTTAACATGGAGGCCAAGGAAAACATGAAAGAATCATATACACAAATAACTTCAAAATATGTAGTCCAGAATATATGTCTTTATAAAGAAACGTTTTTCCCATTGCAAATATTAGTCCTAATGTCCTTAAATCCCAAATTCCTACGTGTCATCGACATGGTTATAATTTAAAAGTGTGAAACCTAATGTTAAGTCATAAGTCCTAACTGTTCTAGTCATAATGTTAGTAAAAACAAGAACCCTAAAAATTTAATATAGTAGTTGAGAAACACTTCAAAATATTGGCTTGGCCTATTAAAAAACCTTGTAATCCAATATCAGGCAAGTTTGAGTGACTGAAGATCTTGACAGTTAGCAACTTCTCCTTGTATAATTAATTTTGTTCTCTCTAATATAATTCTGCTGCTGACTTTTAAATATTGTCTTGCTAATCCCTTTTTGCCATTTTGATTCAACTTTGGGGCCTTTGGCACCTCATTCTTGGCAACTCCTTCCAATTATCTTTGATGTGTTTCGCTAGAGTTTATGATGTGTGCTGTTCTACTTCATAGTTGTCTCCACTGATATCATGTCACTTGGTATCAGAGAAGTCTAATCCTTATCAGTATCAGATCCTTGGCTCCTTTGAAAAAAATCGATTTCTTTAGGTGTGATTTTGTCAGCATTCCAGGCTGTGGTCTAGCAGCAAGTTGGAACAGTTGTAATAAGAATGACTCGTGTTCAAATCCTGGTTGGCAGGCCCCATTAAAAAAGATGGTGATAAGTCAAAATTGTGAAATAGTGATAAATTCGTAAAGCAGCTCTGTTCCTAGGAGCTAAGCCTAAACAATTCTGTTTAAAAAAAATGTTACCAGGAAATTATTTATTATGAATAACCTGCCATTTGATTGGAGTAACTGAATGTAAGCTCTCCACATTCTCTTCACTCACAAACAACAATTATATATGCTGTTATGTGTTTCTCCATACATTTTGGTCTTATCTGCCTCTAGGTGCATTCTCCTGGTGTTAGAACATAAAGCCTATTTGCAAAAGTGGTAAATAAACATGAAATATTAAATACAAGGGAAGAAACACTTGTTTTCATTGTCAAAGCCTGGATCACCATGCTCATGACTTTCCTTTCATGTGGCAAGCCGCAAGCCAACCCTGCAACAGCCCAGCCTCTCACACAACAAGCACTGGCATAGATGGTTGGACTCAGGTGATAAGAAAGAACTAAAATCATTGGAGCGACTAGAACTCAAACACTGAAATCCATAGCCTCTAAAGCTCCAGCCATAGTTGGACCTAGTAGGTCATCAGCAACAATAGCAATAAGACTTCTGCTAGCTCAACCTAGCATGGGAGTGGTAACCAGAGAGTTTTCTCTCCACCCCTACTCTTCAATGCTCATAGCAATGAAGTTATGGTTGAAGATGATGGCCAAATGAAACAGCAAAGACATCTTAACCTTAGGGACTGGTTGCTCCAATGCTCAACTTCTACAAATAACCTTCTTGGCACTCTCCTAGACCTCAAGGACAATAAGGTGAACCTGCACGATGTTATTGGTTTGGAATGAAAGTGACCTTCTGGGATGTCTAGGGATTAAATGATTAACGAAGGAAACAAATCATCCACCAATTGTTGACTTCAATTGGTGGGGCAAATATTCTCTTCTTACAAGAAATCAAAATCACAAGGTTTCCTATTATGACGGCCTTAGCATTTATATGACGATGGACCCAACATATTATTCTAATAATGTTGAAGGAAATGGGGGTGTTTTGTGTCAATCTCCCCTCACTAAAGTTAAAGTCATCACTGATTGGGGAATCCATCGCTAGCAAAGAATCTCCACAGTCAGTTATTATCCCTAGCTAATATTTATGCCTCCAAAGATTCGGGGTAGTGTGCAACCTTCTAGCATTGGCTAGTTGAAGCACTACCTAACACCCCATGACTCATTTGTGAGGTGTTAATTTTTAACATGTTCATGCTTGGGTTAGATACTTCATAAGCCCATTCTTTATTCCATTAACTTATTAATCTTTGACATATAACAATAACTGATGCAAGAACATTCAACATTAGTGCAGAAGACAAGCCAAGATAAGAGAACACAGTAATTGGCACAAGCCAGGGAAAACCCCCAAGATGGGGAAAACCCTTTTTCAATTCTTCTTTTATTATATCAAATTTTCAGCAGAAAGAGAGAGTACAATAAGGATTAAGAACCAATGACTTTTGTGCACCAACAAGACTGGTTAGGGCGCACCAATAGCCCAAAACTAGTGCTCTAGACATATTGTATCTTCCTCCCAATGGTCTGCTCTCTTGAAGTCTACTTCTGGACATTCATGCACTGATCTAGGGTTTGAGGCTCCTCCTCAATGCACCCTACAGCAACCCTGTATGAACAGCTATATGAACTGATCCCAAAATCAAGGAAGAAGCCCCTGATCTACTGCGTTGTACCTTCTAGTGACTGTTGCTTGAGAGGAAGAACCTTCCTAAGCCTTACGGCCCCACAAACAAGTGCTCCAAACTGCTGTTGTAGCTGACCCTTACCTGAGGCCTGAACAGAGATATAAAGTATACTAAATTTGCATAAAAGCCCTTCTTACCTCTCTTCTGAACTGCAGCCTGAATCAGCAAAGGATCTGCTGCACTAACCAACCTTGAAACAGTCCTCCAAGTCTTCTTACTGGCTACGGCAAGCCTCAGTCAATGCAGCCTTTCTTCTACAGGAAAAACGGCACCCAAACAGAGATAATCCTCCTCCCAAACTCGGCACCTGCTCCTAGACGTCCTAGCCTCAAACTCGCACACTATTTCAGAAGTATTTTGTACCTCTATGATCTCTCAAATGAAGGTGGAGGCACCTCTATATATAGGAGACGATGGGGGTCAAGAGACGTGTCTATTGGGTTTAATGAGCCGACATAGGAGGGCGACCTTGGTAATTTACATGTGAGAGAACATAAATTCAAAAACCCATTTATCCTTATCCAATTTTGTCGATCTTTAGGTCGATTCTGGTCCTCTCAAAAAGAGGAATTCAATGCCATAATTATCTTCTTCAAAGGAGCAGTCCAAAGTGGAATTTGGCCCTACTTTCCAATTTTAACACTCCCTCTCAACTAGGGAGAATTCCACCAGACAAATCATCAGTCATGGTCACCGATCATCATGCCATCCTATTGCCATGAACCATCTATGTATCTCATCTCATATTTGCTCTGCTGAACACCGATATGAATAATGAAGCAGAATCGATCAAGAGTGAGTCACAAAACCTTGCCACTCTCCATTGACAAAGGTCAATCCACATAACCATGTGAAGAACCAAAATCAGACTTGATCTCAAGTTATCAAGTTTGTTGAACATTAGCATCCTAGACATAGGGCGTACAGCAGTACACGATGTGTCTATCGGTAGTGCTATGGTCCCTATCCACTTTTCCCAACTCATTGGCCAGATAAGAGGTACTTCCCATGCGCCCAGACTACATGGGTAGGATGATGCAGGAATACCAGCAACGAAGAGTATATCACATCCTGCTCACAACCACATGTAGGGAAAGGAGAAACCACATCCTACAAACACGTCACAATCAAACGTAGGGAAAGGAGAAACCACATACTACAAACAGATGTCACAATCACACGTAGGGAAAGGGGTAAACCACATCCTACATGTTGAGAATTAGGTAGGGCTAGGTTTGATTCAAATTCTCTACTTGATAATTACTTGTGAGCTTACTATTGTTACTTATGTCTTCTCTTCTCAGCTTATTATGTCTTTCATCAAGTCAATTACCAAAACACAAGAGACACAAATTTAGGCTCTTCAAACTAGGGCCAAAACCTCTCCCTCTCGGAGAGGAAAACCCACAAGAAATTATTCTTATAGACTTTCAGTTGACAAGTACCATGACCATAACACAGAACCTTGACCCTTGTATTCCTTCAAGAACTTGTCATTGTTTCTTCCTTGACTCCTTAAGTTGATCTTTCTTTTCTACACCGTCCTACACCTGAACTAGAGAACTCGGTCTCTTTCCCAGTAATGTGCTTCTATCTTTTACCTTTCGTCCTTCAAGTAGTTCTTCCTTAGCCTTCTATCTATACCCAAGATCGAGCTCTTGCACTTGCTAGAATACCCCTCCTTAACGTTGTGTATACTATAGTCTCCTTCAGGGATATATGGAATATGTTAGCCTAAGACTGAGGCTTCTAACTTGCATTCCTTACGGTCTTCCCTTCTTCGTTGTACAGTCACCTTTACCCACACCTTAATTGTAGACTTCTTATTACAGAGGTAGCCTTCGACTTACCTGAGATATACGAGGTAAGTGTGGCACATGTCTCCCTTTTCTTTAACCCAAACACAATACTTTTTCACGCTGGAATGTCCTTCCTTTTCTCACACTAAAACACAGACCTGAACTTCACATTCCATCACAGAGCTTGCCCGAAAATCCTTCCTGCAATTCAGTCCGAAAATCTCAAGCCAACCTAAATTTTGTCCTCTGAGTTTTCTGCGCAGTGCAGTGGGCTATTTATAGTGGTCAGGCTTTGTAATAAGCCGACCTGACCATGAATAGGTGTGATGGTTCATGAGTTGACATGTACATTGCTTGTAAGCCGACATTGCTTGTTGTTTATAGGCCAACTAGGAGAGGTATTCCAACGTTGATTTGATCCAGAGTATCATCATTAGTTTGAGCAATGTCTTCAAGCTTATTTGACAAGATCTTTGAGGCATACATCGATGACTTTGACACTTCATATACATGACTCTTAATTAATACATTTATGACAAGATGACAAATCCTAAAAGACATCAAGAAGAAGTCTTTGACCTATAATAAAATACTTGCTCATGAAACCCATGAAGCAAGCTCAAAAATACATTTTATTATCTGTCTTCTTCATTACATAAATACATAATTACATGGTCAATATGAAGACCAAACCTAGTTACACTTTCCAACACAGGTACATGGTTACTTTCAATCTAAAGAATCTCATAATAAGAACTGGATTAGTAATCGCATATGTATAGAATCATATCAACCAGCATTGTCCTAGTGCAAGGCCTTGACTAACAGCCCCATCTCTCAACGAGACAATGGGCTACAACGCTGGCGAGACACGTGACTTATAGACACCATCGCCATGTCTCTCCAAGGTACATACTCCACCCGGGTGTTCCCAGAGTATGACCTTCTTGGACTATTCTTCTCTTGGGTAGCTAGCCCTCAAAGAATATCGGTCCACGACTACTCTTACCTTGAATGCCCTATCTCATTCTCAAAGAGTATTGGATACCAGATGATTACCCAATCCTCCATTCTGTCTTCCTAGTTGAAGACCAGGGAGGACCTATTCCACAAGGGAATGTACTCATTCCTATACAAGGAATGTACCTAAGCTCATTCTTAGGAATTACCAAGTTTCTTCCAAGTAAGAAGCTTACCACAAGGCTCCCTCTTAACAAGGGACCCACAACAGCAATGGTGAGACACCCAGATGCTCATGAAGAATTCCTGCCCTCGATGTCATGGATTTTGATATTGAGGAATCTTCAACTGTAGCTTCATAGGGCACAAATCATCCATCACTTTCATCCATGAGTCATGTCATCTACCAGAAAGTGATTCGTTATTCTTTCTCATCTGGTCCACCTTTATGCCATGCTGCTTTCCTTCAAACCATCTCCCAAGGATCTTACATCCTTCCACATGGTTGGCAGCCCTGCATAAACTTATCTAGATAAACATATACATAAGAACTTTTAAATCAAAAGTTACCTCAGTGATGATCTTTCACCATGACATCTTCCTGTAGGCATCGCCATCTTTTATTCAGATTGACACATCTCCTAAATATATGTATTGTTAAGGGTCTTCTTCTTTACTAGACTTCTATCAGAGTCTACATATCTTCCTAGGAGATCTCCTAGTCACATCTTCTTGGCTTCCCGATGATAACTGCCTCTTGACATGGTTGCACTTCATGATCTCTTCCTTTCTTTCTCCACACAGTTTCATTTGTTCCCTGGAACTTCCAGCATTCAATTCCTTGTTTGTATACAACCACCTCATATTCCATATGAGGATATATTTGATTTTATCTATTAATGACAACCTGTGTATTGGAAGAGATCCTCCTTTCTTTGATCATACTTTTAAAGATAGAAGTCCATCACCTGCAACCATATGACATGACTTCACAGCATCCAGTGCTAGGATATATGTACCTTATCTTATCCATTTGAGTCATCCTGTAGCAATTTCCTTAGAATGAAGAACTTCATTCTCTTGACCTGCTTCATCAATATATCATATCCTAATCCCAGAATTCTGCAAGATATAATTCCTGATGGAACCTTTTTGCTTTCTTTCTGACCATTGAAGGAATCCATTAGAAAGTGACAGCACCTGTTTCATAGATGACCCTTGATCCAGATGACTATCTTCCATCAATGTTTTTATCAGTGAGGTTCCCAGGAGCCACTTCTTCTAAGACAAGTGCTCCTTCCATGCTTCTATCATGATGCTATTAATATACAATGCTTCCTATCATACTATTTTACAACCAACAAAAATCACTTAAAGTGGAAGGTGATCTCAATCATAATACAGATCTTTCGCTTCTTCTTTCTTAGATTTATTTGCATCATGTTCTTCACTTTCATCTGTGACATGGGCTTCTTCCTTTTTCCTCTTGTCCTTTCCAAATTTAGGACAATCCCTTTTATAATGCCAAAGTTCATTACATCCAAAGCATTGTACTTTGTCCATATTTCTTCTTTTATTCTATGGACCAAATTTACCGAATCTTCCTTTCTTCCTGGACATGGCTGCAAAGGCTTGATTCCCTTCACTTGATCCTGTATCAGCTTTGGCTTTCAATCTTGTTTCCTCTATTTTACATAGAGACCATAGATCCTGGAATGGTGTTGCTTCTTTCTTCCTGTATAAGCTTGAAGTGAAGTTTCCCCATTCTTCCATTAGAGAATTCAGCACCATTGTAGTCATCTCACTATCAGACATTACTTCTCCCAATTCCCGCAGCTAGTCTCGTATTTCAGAAATCCTCATAAAATATGAAGTGATTCCTTCCCCTCTTGACAATTTCATCTTGTATAGTTCTTGTCTCAGAGAGATTACTTCTCTTGCAGCACTTACGAAGAATAGCTTCACCAATTTCTCATATATTTCTTTTGCAATTTCTAGTTTTGTTACATAGGGTATGAGTGAGTCCTTAATGGATTCTATGAGAATCCTCTGGGCTCTGATTTCTCCTTTCATGTACTTGGCATGAGCTGGAGCATCTTCTTTTGAGGGTTGAGTTGTAATATCTTTTGATGTAGCCCATAACTTCATCTTCGATTAGATTCAAATTTGTCCTCTTCTTCCATGTACTAAAGTTTGATGACCCAACCAATTTGTTGCTCTCTTTGCAATAAGTCATTTTGACAGATTCAAAAGAGGTCATAGAAATACTTACTTGAGTACAGTGACTTCCTCCTTTCAGATTCCTTGATGATGATGATGAAGATGATGACAGGAACTCCTTAGATTGAACTCTCCAACGTAGGTGACCCTAAATCCTTGATGATAAAGGATGTCTTCAAAGGTGTTGTATAATCTTGGATGGTGCTTGATGATGTGTCTTCCAACAATGTCTGCAATGTCATAAATCTTTGATGGAAAAGACTATCTCCTTAATGAGTGGATCCTTTGAATGAGATTGAAGGTCTTCTTAAGATGGCTTGAGAATCTTCCTTGCAAACTGATTTTCCCTTTCAATGTAGACTTTGATTTTCGCTTCTTTTGATCCTTAAGTGTCTCCTTGTCAAGTAGCCCTTTGTCTTCAGCACCTTAGCACCATGTTGAGAATTAGGTAAAGGGGTAAACCACATCCTACAAACACATGTCACAATCACGCGTAGGGAAAGGGGTAAACCACATCCTACATGTTGAGAATTAGGTAGGGCTAGGTTTAATTCAAATTCTCTACTCAATAATTACTTGTGAGCTTACTACTATTACTTATGTTTTCTCTTCTTAACTTATTATGTCTTTCCTCAAGTCAATTACCAAAACACAAGAGACACAAATTTAGGCTCTTCAAGCCAGGGCCAAAACCTCTCCCTCTCGAAGACGAAAACCCACAAGAAATTCTTCTTATAGACTTTCAGTTGACAAGTACCATGACCATAACACAGACCCTTGACCCTTGTATGCCTTCAAGAACTTGTCATTGTTTCTTCCTTGACTCCTTAAGCTGATCTTTCTTTTCTACATTGTCCTACACCTGAACTAGAGAACTCGGTCTCTTTCCCAGTAATGTGCTTCTATCTTTTACCTTTCGTCCTTCAAGTAGTTCTTCCTTAGCCTTCTATCTGTACCCAAGATCGAGCTCTTGCACTTGCTGGAATATCCCTCCTTAACGATGTGTATACTATAGTCTCCTTCAAGGATATATGGAATATGTTAGCCTAAGATTGAGGCTTCTTACTTGCATTCCTTACGGTCTTCCCTTCTTCGTTGTACAGACACCTTTACCAACACATTAATTGCAGATTTCCTATTACAGAGGTAGCCTTCAACTTACCTGATATATACGAGGTAAGTATGGCACATATCTCCCTTTTCTTTAACCCAAACACAACACTTTTTCACGCTGGAATGTCCTTCCTTTCCTCGCGCTAAAACACAGACTTGAACTTCGCATTCCATCACAGAGCTTGTTCGAAAATCTATCCTGCAATTCAGTCCGAAAATCTCAAACCAAACTGAATTTTGTCCTCTGAGTTTTCTGCACAATGCAGTGGGCTATTTATAGTGGTCAGGCCCTGTAATAAGCCGACCTGACCATGAATAGGTGTGACGGTTCATGAGCCGACGTGTACACTGCTTGTAAGCCGACATTGCTTGTTGTTTATAGGCCAACTAGGAGAGGTATTCCAACGCTAATCTGATCCAGAGTATCATCATTAGTTTGAGCCATGTCTTCAAGCTTATTTGACAAGGTCTTTGAGGCATACATCACTGACTTTGACACTTCATATACATGACTCTTAATTAATACATTTATGACAAGATGACAAATCCTAAAAGACTTCAAGAAGAAGTCTTTGACCTATAATAAAATCCTTGCTCATGAAACCCATGACGCAAGCTCAAAAATACATCTTATTATCTTTGTCGTCTTCATTACATAAATACATAATTACATAATCAATATGAAGTCTGAACCTAGTTACACTTTCCAACACTACAAGCATGCAAACCACCAAGAGTACAGAAAAGATGAACCACGTCTTACATGCATGCTAATCATCAATCGTAGGAAGGATCCTACACATGGGGAAAGCATGAACCACGTCCCACCGACATGTCAACCATCAATCGTAGATTCATAGGGAATGAATATGCTACATGTGGGGAAAGGATGAACCACGTCCCACCGACATGTCCACATGTGACAACCAACAGATGCCTATTTGCATCTCTCATGATGGTATCCGCAAGAGAAGGTGAACCACTCATCCTACTCATATGCCATAGGAGAAGGTGAACCACTCATCCTATGCATATCTCATCAATCGTAGGGGAAGGTGAACCACTCACCCGACACACATGTCATCAACCATAAGGGAAGGTGAACCACTCACCCTACACACATGTCAACCATCATGGGGTATCACAGGGAAGGTGAACCACTCACCCTATGCTCGCTCACAGCTCAAGTACCCCAAGCCCCCAGGAGCTCCCAGAGTTCAATGTTCAATCTTCACCAAAGACCCCTTCATATAGGGAACAGTGCCAGGCTGCTTTCTAAAAATCAAGACTAGCTCTTGGTGATGGAATCGGATTGTTAATGGGAGCCTCATAGCTTCATCCAGCAGCATATAGATGTATACACAGCAAACATATTGATCTCAGCAGCACTTAGCAATCCTCTGCTTCTTGCATATCTTGTTTTAAAAAAATATTTAACTGATCTTACTCCCTCTTACTCAGGGAAACCACAAGCCTAAGCTCGCCTTTCCAGAGTGCGAAGTGTCCATCAGGCAACCTGCTCATCATGAGATCTATCCACTCAAACATGCCATAAAACAAGAATGTCCTTTTCTGTACCACATAAAGTGGTATTTGGTGTCAACATGTGAAACACAGGATTCTCTGAATCCTATTATGCAATATATAACAATATATGCATAAATGACTGCTGAAGAGTTTCCTTAAATTTATACATTCGGCTTCGATAGTGCTTTAGAGTAACAGACTTTAGACTTTAAAGTAAGGTGGTCCTCAACATATATATAGCACTTAGATGTGCTCTTTTCATTTGACAGATCAGCAGCGCCCTTCAGAAAATCTTAATGAGCAGCTTATCCAATATTTACAGCTTGACCATAAATCACCTTAGATTCTTTGTATCAAGGTATGCCCCAGTGTCCCCGTGCATAGTCTACAACAGCTGCTGCATTTTACCAGACTTTAATACTCAGAGGCAAAGCTAGATCCTACTTCTTAAAATTACCTCTTTCATTTGAAAAGGGAAGGATCATCATCTGATGGACAGATATCGTCAAAACATTACAGCTCCCCATGAATCATCAAACCTTTGTTAATCTGCACTTCATCATCAAGATGAGACTTTATCATGTTTTGATGTCATTCCATACAACTGCAATCTTCTTCCTTACAGAAAGGAGTGCCACTATACTTTTGATTAGTGGGCAATGATGATAATGGAGGTGTTGATACTCATCCAAGACTGCGAGGTCAACATTCTTACTCCCATGCAGACCTTTGATGTAACTATTGCTGTTACAGACATTACTACTAGAGCCTCCTATTGCAAGACTGGACTGGATATTGAGATCCTTGCTTAAGATGACATCTTGATTTGTCTACAGGAGTTGAACACTTCACAGCAAGTCATATACTCTAGCTAACTAATTAGTTATTTCTTGCATACTTCCACAAATAATAATCATGAGATGATGCCAAGATCCACTGTAGCTACTTCAAGGTATAAGGAATTCATGATTTACATTTGTCTTGTTCACAACTTCGATTGTGAACAAGACTATAACACTGTCATCGATATAGAAGGTTTGCATAATGTTGAACAGACCATAAGAGATGTTGAGCTGCCATTCATAGAGTACAGCCTCACATAGCAGTCCTGGAGTCATAAATAATAGTGAGGTTTACAGCTTCATATCTTCAAACTTTCAGGAGGAGTATCCATAATCTCAACTCTGCCACTTCAAGCTTCTTCTTAGGATTGATTATCTTACAAGAATCAAATGCTTTCAGTGTTTGATGCCTGTAGCTCTTCTTCTTTTAAGAAAAAGGTTTTTCTAAGCTTGATCATGTCACTGTAGAATGTGCAAGTCTTGAATCTCACCCAGAAATGAATATGATCAGCATTCACTTCATATCAATACAAATATTCAGTGTTCACAAATGAGCTGTCTGCCAATGCATAGAACTGAATAATGATCTCAGAGGACATATAATTGCAGCGATCAATGTGAATTGACTCCATATATATATATATATATATATATATATATATGGCAGAGAACCATACTTGATAGCAGCCAACATACAGGGATACTTTACATACTGCACAAAGAGGTCGAAAAACAGGCCTGAGGTGACTATAATAGATGTCGTCAAAATTCTTACTGAGATAATCAACGAACTGAGGAGGAGATTAAAACAAATCAACCCGGTCAGCTTCAGAGATATAGTACAGGATGGAGCGAGCTTCAATCTGCACTTGCTGGCTTCAAAAGCGTGTCAAAATAGAGATACAAATGAGCCCTAACTTCTGTAGCACCGAACCTTTGAATGATGAACCAAATCACAGTCAAAGATAGCTTGTATTCTTCTTCGCTCTCCCTGAGGTAGAAGGCCGAACGGCAAATACCCTTTTAATTGCAAACCAAATCGTAATGCTTAGGATGGGCCAAATGAGAGTGATCGATACTTAATTTATAGTGGATACATGAGGGCTAATTAGCCTTAGATGAACCGACTTGTAGTGCTTCAAATGATCCGACTTGAGATGACATATAAATAAATTTCCTCCATAGTTTGATGAAAAAAGTGGATCAAAGTTCAACATCACATAAACATCTTTTTTTTTTATTTAAAAACCTGTAGCAGACCTTGCTGCCAATCTTTATTGTTCATTAACCCTCTTTATTTCCTTAACTTTCTACTGTCAGCTAATCTGCAGCCCTGGTTCCTGGATGGCCTTCCCTGGCCTATTTGACGCCTTGACTCGGCTTGCCGTAACTTCACATCCAGTTACGGGCTGCTTATTAATTGCATGCCACAGATTTCCCGCCATTGTCAAGCTCTTGAAATACTAGAACAATCCCTTTATACTTTGATAAATTCATTGATCAAAAATGGTAAAAACTTAAAAGATGCAGATCTTGGAGTTTTGTGTTTTAACCTTCACTTGTGCCTTTGCTTAGCTTGGATTAGGATCGCTACCTTTGATGCAGAGATAAGGGCTAAATGATGATGCCCAAATCCATTGGTCTTTCAATGCCTGCAAATCTACTTAAGTGGTCTTCTTTGAAACTTGGAGAAGCCAGAGGTCCGAGTTCCCTATAATTGATACTTCAATGTGATCAATAAACCTCTTTTCTTTCCAAACCTTGCCTCACTTTTTCCATAGCTGAATGTGGTCTTGCTAGATTGCATATTCTTCACAAGAAGAAGCCCTGAAACGGTCAGGGTTACCTATAGGTTATATGTTCTCTACCTTACAACAGAGATCCTAAGTTCGGCAACCTGAAGTTGAATACTTACATAACATCTTAGACACCTTTCTTCCAAATTCAATAGAGCAAAGATATAAATCCATCTTGCCTTTGCTTTTAATTAATGCAGCAATCTGAGGAGAATGAAGTCTTTCTGATACCATGTTAATTTTTAACATGTTCGTGCTTAGGTTAGATACTTCATGAGCCCATTCTTTATTCCATTAACTTATTAGAAATCGTATTAATCTTTGACATATAACAGTAACTGATGCAAGAACATTCAACATTAGTGCAGAAGACAAGCCAAGATAAGAGAACACAGTAATTGGCACAAGCCAGGGAAAAACCCCAAGATGGGCAAAACCCTTTTTCAATTCTTCTTTTATTGATATCAAATGTTCAGCAGAGAGAGAGAGTACAATAAAGATTAAGATCCAATGACTTTTGTGCATCAACAAGACTGGATAGGGCACACCAATAGCCCAAAACCAGTGCTCTAAACATAGAGAATCTTCCTCCCAATGATCTGCTCTCTTGAAGTCTACTTCTGGACATTCATGCACTGATCTAGGGTTTGAGGCTCATTGAGGCCTCCTCAATGCACCCTGCAGCAACCCTGTATCAACAGCTATATGAACTGATCCCAAAATCAAGGAAGAATCCCTGATCTACTGTGTTGTACCTTCTAGTGACTGCGGCTTGAGAGGAAGAACCTTCCTAAGCCTTACGGCCCCACAAACAAGTGCTCCAAACTGCTGCTGTAGCTGACCCTTACCTGCAGGCCGCGGCCTGAACAGAGATTTAAAGTATACTAAATTCGCATAAAATCCCTTCTTACCTTTCTTCTGAACTGCGGCCTGAATCAGCAAAGGATCTGCTGCCCTAACCAACCTTGAAACAGTCCTCCAAGTCTTCTTACTGGCTATGGCAAGCCTCAGTCAAGGCGGCCTTTCTTCTACAGGAAAATGGCACCCAAACAGAGATAATCCTCCTCCCAAACTCGGCTCCGGCTCCTGGACGTCCTAGCCTCAGACTCACACCCTATTTCAGAAGCATTTTGTACCTCTATGATCTCTCAAATGAAGTTGGAGGCACCTCTATTATAGAAATCGATGGGGATCAAGAGACGTGTCTATTGGGCTTAATGAGCCAACATAGAGGACAGGTCGGCCTTGGTAATTTAGATGTGAGAGAACATAAATTAAAAAACCCATTTATCCTTATCCAAATTTGTCGATCTTTCGCTCGATTTTGGTCTTCTCGAAAAGTGGAATTCAATGCCATAATTATCTTCTTCAAAGGAGCAGTCCAAAGTCGAATTTGGCCCTAGTTGCCAATTTTAACATGAGGACTTTAACATGGTTGAGTACCAAAAGATGGGGCATTGTCCGCTTGCATGTCAGTCAAGGAAAAGGAGGCCTAGCTCGCTTTGAAGGCCCACCATGGGCTCAACGACCCTAACCCGTCAACAAAATTCTGCTGATAATTGATTCACTTGGACGAGTTTCAGGAAAAAGCCAAAGAGAACTTATCAACAACGCGATAGAGCTCTTCCTTCAAAACAAAATTTATTTTACTTCAACTCCAATGGAGGCTGACCACTTCATGTTGACAGCACATCCATTCTGTTGGATCATCAGCCTATTTGGTTTTCAATCTCTTGGGGAGCAGAAAAATGTTTCTTCCATAATCTCAGTATATCATGAATGTCTCTCACTTCCAAAGCCTAGGTTCCCTACCCTGCATCTAAACTATGTGGAACCTAATCCCCTAGATGTACAAGGATTCCAGTTGGCTAGTGTAGTGGGAATATGCTATTTCCAAAATACATGTCTTTCTAACCAGCTATGGGAGACAAACTGCTGAGATTCAATGCAACTACAATAAAGTAATTTGTGATGAACTCAAGGAACTCAAGGAAGTCATGCAAGGCTTGCAATGATTCCTCCATGATGAAGAAAAGTAAGCCAAGGCAGTTAAATTGTGACATATGCTACCATTAGATGAGACCCACCAAGCCAAAGGTGCCCAATTGAAAGAACAGCTTCACTCACCACCAAGGATACCCACCAAAGCCTTCTTTAAGGAGCTCACCACCTAGGATGTTATGAAACCAGCTCCAAAAATAGAAGTAAAGAGAGATCAACGCCTTAGAAATCAGCCACTTCGAGGGGGCAACCTCCAATACATTACATAAATGATCAATTCTTGGATGATACAAATGACAAAACCTCCTTCTATATATAGGAGTTCATGGGATCACAATATAATCCTAGACGCTCTAACAATAATAATGTAAGGGCACAATGATAACAATATTGGGGTTAAAGGGGTACAACAATAACAATAAGAGGGTTACACTAACAACAATAAAGGACTATACTAGTAATATAGGGACCTAACATGCCCCTCTCCTTCAAAAAAGTGTTGTCCTCAATGCTTGAGTAGCTCCGGATGCTTCTGTATAAAATTCTCATCGTCCCATGTAGAATCTTTAGTGGGTAAGTTCTTCCACTTGATGAGATACTCTGAAATTGATCGATTTCGTAGCTGTCGAGTTCTTGTTTGTGTGATTGCTTCAGGTTCCAATATGATTTTTCCTTCCTCATCAAGTTCTGGCAATATTGTTTGAACTAGAAATTTGTCACCTATAACCTTCTTTAAGCATGAAACATGGAAAACTAGATGCACTCGCGAAGAAGCAGGAAGCTCCAATTTGTATGCCATAGTACCAATCTTTAGCAACACCTTGTAAGGACCATACTACTTTGGCGATAATTGATTATCCTTCTTAGCTTGCTTGAGGGACATCTGTTTGTATGGTTGTAGCCGTAAAAATACCCAGTCTCCTACGTCAAAACTTCTCTCGCTGCGATGTTGATCTGCCTGTTGTGTCATTCGATTTTGTGCCAAATTTAGGTTATCCTTTAAGAGTTGGAGAACTTCTTGTTGAAGCTCGATGTGATCTTCCACTGCTTGAACCTTAGAATTTTCTCTTAAAGATGATGTGATGGACGGTTGATGATATCCATAAAGTGCCATAAATGGCGTCATTTTTGCTGCAGTATGGAAGGAAGTGTTATACCACCATTCAGCGAGAGGTAACCACTTGACCCATTGTGTTTTCTTATCAGATACAAAACAACAAAGATATCCTTCCAAACATTTATTCACTATCTCAGTTTGACCATCGGATTGAGGATGATAAGATGAGCTATGAGCTAGTTGAGTACCCAAACAAGAAAATAATTTTTCCCAAAAATTTCCAATAAAAATGGGATCTCTGTCACTTGCAATAATCTTTGGGTTTCCACGTAGCTTTTGAATTGTTTCCATAAACGCAGAAGCAACTGTACTTGCTTTAAATGGATGAGATAATGCACAAAAGTGTGCATACTTGGTAATTTTATCAACTACCACCATGATGACACCCTTTCCTTCGGACTTAGGTAAACCTGTGATAAAATCCATTGAAATCTCCTCCCAACGTTGACTTGGAATGGATAGAGATTGTAGAAGACCCGGGATCCTAATTGTCTCAACTTTATTTTGCTAGCAAACCAAACATTCCGCCACAAAATTTTGAATATTAGATTTAAGGCCATCCCAAAAAAACCTTTCTTCACCCTGTGGTAAGTTTTTAAGAATCCGGAGTGTCCTCCTAAAGGAGAAGTGTGCAATTCCAAATAAATCTTTTTGTTTTAGTTGGGAATTCTTACAAATATATAAGCGATCTTTGTACCATAAGGAATCATTTTTCCAACTAAATGTATCAGGCGTACAAGGATCTTGTTGCAACTTTTGAATGAGTGTCCACACTTCTTCGTCCTCTTCCATTCATCTCTTGCTGCTCTTCTGAAGATAGTCTTTGTTCCAAAAAGTGTTTAAGACTATCATGATCAGTTTTTACCTTGAAGTGTCTTCCCAATAGGTAAGGTCGCCATTTCTTTAGTGCATGTAGTATTTCCAACATTTCCTTCTCATAAATGGCTTTATGTAAATACTTTCCTTTGATTGGATGACTTTCAAAAGCAATGGGTCTTCCTTCTTGCATTAAAACAGCACCAATTAGTTGGTTAGGCCATCAAGAGCTACAGCGTCAACCGCAATGGATAGCACAATGGAATGCTTATCTAGATGCTTTAAGAGATACTCGTGTCAGAATTCTGGACCGGGAGGATGAACTCATTTGGACTGTCTATAAACAGGGCTTATACACTCCCAAAGAGGGGTATATTCATATTTATCGATCTCATAGACCTGAATCTTTACTCCCATGATGACGTAATACCTGGAAATTGAAGAGAACTGCGAAAGCTAGGCTCCTCATGTGGTGTATTCTCACTGATAAAATTCCTACGAGGGCCAACCTCCAGAAAAGATCACATATTGGTCCCCATAGATGTCCTCTATGTAATTCGGCTATTGAAGATATAGTTCATCTTTTCCTTCACTGTAATGCTACACATGATCTCTGGCAACTTATCCACTTCTCCATTAATCATAATCTTTTCTTGGGGGGGCTTTCTCTTACTGAAGCATGGGAGACTTGGTGGACATCTGCACTACCCCTTAAGTTGCGTAATCTGCCTATTTTAATCTGTTGGAGTATCTGGATGGCCCTCAACCGGACCATCTTTCACAATATTCCACATCACTGGCCCTCATCTACTGCCCACATTATCTCCATTTACCACTTGATACCAAATGATCCACCCCCTTCACAGCCTCGAGTTATCTCCCTTGAGATTATTGACTTATCACTACCTTGGGCTTATTTCGATGGATCTATTCAAATACATGGTTGTTGCGGTGGCTTCTTACTTCATCACACACCCCACCATTTTTACAAAGTCAAGATTGGACTTGGTCGTGGCACCAATAACTATGTTGAACTCTCATGTCTACTATATCTCCTTCAATTCACCATCACAAAAAATGTTCATGCTCTACAAATATTTGGTGATTTCAAAATTATCATTGACTGGTTCAACCAACAAACAACCTGTCATGTACACACACTGCAGAATATTTTGGATGAAGTTCTACAGCACAAAATATATTTTGATCATATTTCTTGTCGACACATTTGCAGGGAGAGGAACACAATTTCCGACCTCCTTTCCAAGGAGGCGTCGCACTTATCGACTGCTCACATGGAGATTCAGGAGCAGAATGATCATGCATATTATCAGTATTTTCATCGACCCTTTGTTCCTGATCATTGGATGGGGTTGAACCCCCATTAGAGGCTGCAGTTGTTTTTTGTTTTTTGTCATAGATGTATATATGTTCACAGACTACTGATCGTTGATGAGGCACTTATCGAATGTATTTATTTTTGCTACATTACTGATATCTATTGACAGCTTCACTACTGATCTGCATATGCACTTAGCATATACAACATGTAACTTTTATTTTTATTAATAGAAGCTACGATTTTTCCTGTGGCTAGAAACAAAAAAAGGAAAAAAAAAAAACAAACAAACAAACATCACCAATTCCATTTCCTGAGGTATCACATTCCACAATAAAGGTTTTTGTGAAGTCTGGCGTAGCTAAGACCGATGCTAGGCACATTGCCTCTTTATGATGTTCAAAGGCTTTAGTTGCTTCAGGAGTCCATGAACATGCATCTTTCTTCAATAAGGTTGTTAGAGGTATTGCTATTCTCCCATAATTCTAAACAAACTTGCGATAATACCCTGTTAACCCAAGAAATCCTCGCAACTGCTTTATGGTTGTGGGGACTTTCCATTCCTTAATGGCTTTAATTTTGTTAGGGTCTACCTTAACACACTCATGAGATACAATATGACCCAAATATTCCACCTCTTGTACTCCAAAGAAACATTTGGATGTTTTTGCATATAATTGTTTCTCTTCCAATAGTTTGAGCACTCTGTCAACATGTTGAACATGATCCTTCCAAGACCTGTTGTAGATTAGTATATCATCAAAAAATACTAGCACAAATTTTCTAAGGAAGGGTTTGAAAATGGAATTCATCAACCCTTGAAATATAGGTGGTGCATTGGTAAGGCCAAAAGGCATGACCAAAAATTCATAATGACCCTCATGAGTTCGAAATGTTGTTTTTGGAATATCTTCCATCTTCATTCTAATTTGATGATGTCCTGAACAAAGATCCAACTTGGTAAAATAAATTGCTCCATGCAATTCATCCAATAATTCATCAATCACAGGAATGGGAAATTTATCTTTAATAGTGAGCTTGTTGAGCTCCCTATAATCCGGACAAATGCGCCATGATCCATCCTTCTTGTGCACCAATACCACTGGAGCAGAGAAAGAACTTTGACTAGGTTGAATTATACCAGCCTCTAACATTTCTGCAACCATACGTTCAATTTCGCTCTTTTGGACATAAGGATATCTGTAAGGGCTGATGTTTGGAGAAACACTTCCTGGAATCAAATGAATAGCATGATCATGATCACGAATAGGTGGGAGTCCTTTGGGAGTTTCAAACACCTTGAAATGATTGTCCAAGACTTTTTGGAGATCTGGAGAGATTGATGATTTTGATGTTGGAACTTCTAGTGAGCATAATTGTGCAATTACGCCTCATTGTTCGCCTCATTGTTCTTTCTTCAAAATCTTTGTCATGACATTAGAGGTTATTATCTTTCCTGGCTTCCCTGCGATACCTCGTAAATTCGACTTCCTTTCCTTTCGAAAAAATTTCAAGAAAAGTTCTTGAAAATTAAAAGATACCGTCCCCAAACATTGTAACCATTGTACTCCTAGTACAACATCAACACCTCCCATTGGAATGGAAAGCATTGGATTATCCGATACATATTCCCCCATGGCTAGCTTGACATTATGGCATTTTCCAGAGCAATTTATAGTTCCTCCATTTGCAACCATCACTTGACATTCTGGTGTTAGGTATAGGAAACAATTCAATTCTTTGGCTACCTTAACGCTTACAATGAATAAAATTATGGGTACTACCCAAATCAATCAACACTATTACCTTTTTCTTCTTGATATGTCCTTCTATCTTGAGAGTTTGAGGAGTGGTAATACCTGCCAATGCATTACATGATATGGTCGGACTCATTTCTCCTTCTTCTAGGGTTGGTTCCTGGTGTATATCCTCTTCTTTTGAAGTTTCTTGTTCATTTTCTTCCTCCTCTTCACAATCTATGTAAAATAATTTCTTCTCAGCACACTTATGACCTTTAGTGTGTTTGCTATCACAACTATAGCAAAGCCCTTTTGCTCTTTTTTCTTCCAATTGTTGTGGTGTCAACCTTGTAGGTTGTGGAAGTCTAGGAGTAGCAATACTTCCATCTTTATAGATGTGAGTGGTAGGCTTCCTTGTCGCCATAATTTTACATTCAATTTTTCTTACCAATTTGAATGCCTTCTCCAACGAATTAGGTTCCCAAACGCGAACTTCATGTTGGATGTTATCCTTTAAAGTCCCTATGAAGACATCAATCCTGTGTTCCTCTAGAATATTGGTTACCCTTATATTCAATTTTTGGAAGTCCTCAATGTGCTCCACCACTGAACCCTTTTGTTTGAGATTTATCAATTGGCTAAAGAAGGTGTTGCTCTTTGTATCCTCGTAGTGTGCTATCATTTCCTCCGTAAAAATTGACCAAGTGACAATATTTTTACGGGAGCAAAGCCATCGATACCATAAAAATGTATTTTGTTCTAAATGTAAAGTTGCAATGTGTACCTTTTGTGTGTTTTGAACATTATTGAGATCAAAATATTGCTCCATCCGTTGTATCCATGTTACGGGATCCTTGCCATCAAACTTCCTCATATCCATCTTTTGAATATGGTGGGTCTTCCATCCAACATTAGAATTTATGAAATCACGATGAACATTTATTTTGTTCTCATCATGAGTTTCCTCTACTATCTTTTCACCATTAGGAAACATTTCTTGTATCAACTTTGTCATACCTTCCATGTCTGCTTTTAGATCATTCTTCATGTTTTCCATTTTTTCTTCCATGTCATCCATCTTAGATTCCATGCCATCCATCTTAGCTTCCATGTCATTCTTCAAACCATCCATGCCTTTCTTCAAACCATCCATCTTAGCTTCCACGTCTTTCTTCAAAACTTCCATTTCATTTTTTGTTGCTCTTTGCGAGAGCGAAATTTGGTGCACTTGCTCTTGTAATTTTGATATGTCATGATGCGCTTCTTCGTCCTCATGAGTCATATTAGAGCCCTCTGAAGGCTTAGTGGGTGTTGAATTATTTTTAGGAGGCATTTTAGAACCCAATACTGATATCTATTCTACAATATGCGCTTGGAATCAATTCAAACTGATTCTTCAAACAAGACTTACGCAATTCGAAGAGAAAAATACACACATTTTTCTTGCTTTTGAGGAGCTCGATATTAAAACTGAATTATCTTTGTGATTTCGGATCTCAATATCTGAAATTCGGTCCTGTAGTAGCCCTCTGAATCTTCTTTTGAATGCCATAGGTCTAACCTGATTTGGATTCTTCAATGCAAAGTTATTCCCAATCTCCCACAATGACCTAATTATGGACTGGTTCAGTAGAGCAAACTTGTACAACGTGCCACGTGTCATTGTTTCCTCCTTCGGCTCTGAAATTGATACACAGGAAACTACAGTCTGTGTACTTCCTGCCACTTTCACAGAATTCCAATCTGATGCTCATAGAGAGAGTTATGACGATTTTCCCACGGTCACCTCTTTGAGATGAAATTCAGGAGCCTGAAAAAACCCTAACTTCCACAAATCCTATCTCCGAAAATATTGCGAACCAAGATCTGAAATTTTTACAGGAAGTTCCTCAGGATTTCGGCTTCGCTCTCTAAAAATTTCAGCTTCTGAACCTTCGTAGAAAAAAATTTATAGTGCAAATGCCACAATGACGTGTTTTAGGTGAAATTTGGGAGCCTGAAAAAACCCTAGCTTCCACAAATCATATCTCTAAAATTATTGCGAACCAAGATCTGAAATTTTTACACAACGTTCCTTAGGATTTCGGCTTCACTTTGTAAAAATTTCAGCTTCTGAACCTTCGTAGAAAAAAATTATAGCGAAAATGCCACAATGACCTGTTTGGAGCAGTGAAACACTAGAATCCAAAGCTCTAATACCAAATGTTATGAAACCAACTCCAAAAATAGAAGAAAAAAGAGATCAACGCCTTAGAAATCAGCCACTTCAGGGGGAAACCTCCAATACATTACATAAATGAACAATTCTTGGATGATACAAATGACAAAACTTCCTTCTATATATAGGAGTCCATGGGATCACAATATAATCCTAGCCGACCTAACAATAATAATGTACGGGCACAATAATAACAATATTGGAGTTACAGGGGTACAACTATAACAATAAGGGGGTTACACTAACAACAATAAGGGACTATACTAGTAATATAGGAGCCTAACAAAGGACGACAGCAAGAGTATCGCAAATCTAAAAATTGCATTAGACCAAATAACCAATCAAGAAAATATAGTGAAAGAATTTGTGCAACAATACAGACTAGCATTCCAAACTCAATGCCTTCTTAAGGATAAGTGGGATGTTGAGAATTTGTAGGGCTAGTGATTAATACAAATTCTCTTCTTGATAATTACTTGTGAGGTCACTTGAATTACTTATGTCTTTTCTTTGTTAGCATATTTAATCTTTCATCAAGTCAATTATCAGAATACGCGAGACACAAGAATTAGGCTCCTAGAGCCAGGGCAAAACCTCTCCCTCTTAGAGAGGAAAACCCACGAAAAATTCTTCTTATAGATTTTTAGATGACAAGTATCATGACCAAGAATTAGACCCTTGACCTATATATGCATCCAAGACCTTGACCTTTCTTCTTTGATGTCCTTCAATGTTGATCCTTCTTCTCTTCACCAAGTTGCACTGTTCTGCACCAGTACTTCCTTTGAACCTTCAATTGAATCTTCAGTTGCTTGAGCTATATATGTTGGCAATATGATGCAGAGTGTTGACCTTGATGGCAACCCACTGAATGAAGATGAAGACATGAGATTGTTGGCATGTGTTGTCCTTGATGGCAATCCACCTGATGAAGTTATTCTTGACCTGATGGACTTGGTAAATAATGTAAATCTGATATGAAATGATGTTTGTTAGCAATATGATGCTGAGTGTTGTCCTTGAATGGCAACCCACTTAATGAAGATGATGGCAACTTACTTGATGAAGTTGTGCTTGATAGAATATGTCTTGATGAACTAAATCTGATGTATCTACAGTGAGTACAGAAGGTAATGAAGAAAGGAATTCAGTAAGTGCTAGATCTATGATGAAAAGAGTATGTCTCAAGGCATACGCGGATTTGTCTAAGAGAAGTCGCGTATGCACGCGGAAAATAACGTTCCAAGTCGTGTATGGGCAAAAGCGCTCATAAAGTGCAAAACCAGGGGTAACCACCATGGTATTGACCCATTGTATTGGGTAATGATTCGTCTAAATGACCCCGTCTAGGAATACCATTGGAAGTAATGTGGTTTTGGCTCATGGTATTGAAAAAGGGTAAACCTATATAAAGAGAAGAAATTCATTGTGCAAATCATGAGTGTGGGTGCAAGATGTCTAAGCTTGAATGAATACTTCTCTCTGAAGTATATCTGAATGGAAAGGGTTACAATTGAATGATAGATCTGAATGCATGAAGCACCTATGAAGAAAATGATGAAGAAGGGAATCTAGATCTGAAATGTATTTGTATTTGCTACATCTGTTTATGGAATGATTAGATCTGAGATGAGGCGAACATCTGTCTGACGTAAAGGGTAAAATCTGTGTGATGTGTCTGTTCTGAAGAATTGAAATGACCTAAATGTCTGAAGAACCATACGCTAGTTTGCCGCAGAAGAAGCGCGTATATACGCGGCTTCGCTGAAGAGAAAGCGCGTATGCGCAGTGAAATTAGCTCTGTAATTTGTACAGAAGTATACGCGGGTTTGTATGTTAGAAGGCGCGTATATACGCGGGATCAGTGAAATGAAAGTGTGTATGCAAACTAGGGTTTACTGAAGCATGGGGTATGAAATGTCTGATCTGTTCTGCTGTGTTGCTGCTATCTGTATTCAACAGTTCTGAGTTGTTTGTTTCAGTTTGGTTGAATGATGGAGCTTAAATATGTGGAGTGGGTCGAGTCTGAAAATATGATGAAACGTGGCCTGCAAGTTGTGTCCTAAAGGAAGCTTTGGATCCAGTGTGAAAATTGATGAAACGTGGTCCATAGAGGTGCTGAGGGTTGTAGCCTTCAGTCATGGGGTTGTAGCTCCCTTCCAGGTGAGGCTGGTAAACGAGAGCAGGGGGTCGTAGCTCCCTTCCAGGAGAGGCTGGTAAACGAGTCAGGGGGTTGGAGCTCCCTTCCAGGAGAGGCCGGTAAACGAGCGCAGGTGGGTGCCTGCGTGCTGGTCAAGTCTGTGCCAGCACATATGTTGTAAGATGTTTTCTCTATAATAAAATATTGAAGGCTGAGCAACTACAGCGGTGGTTTTCTCCCGACTTGGGTTTCCAGCTAAAAATCCCGGTGTTCATGTGTGATGCTTATGTGTGATGGTTTATTCTGTTCTTACTGCACATGTTTACTGTTTATAGAACATCTAATGAATGAATGATGGAATGATATAAGTGAAGAATTAATGGCATAATTAGATCTCTGTGTATACGCAAGTTTATTAAAGGTTATCCGCGTATATACGCGAGTCTGTATCAGGAAAGTAGCGTATGGGTTTTAGAAGTAAGAAAAAGTAAAAAGTTTGAGTATGCCCTAAATACTGATTCACCCCCCCCCCCTCTCAGTATTTTTCCCAACAATATATACGTTGTGGTTAGGAAAGTAAATCTCAGATTTACTTTCCTTCTTTCTTCCACTTTCTGACCGCTTCTTCTCTTTGCAAACCACTATCCCAACAGCTTCACTTTAGATTAGTCTGCAAACTATCTTTGGACAGATTCGCACTTCAAGATGATCTCATGCTCATGCTCATGCACTTGGACAAATCCACACTTCAAGATGATCTCATGCTCATGCTCATGCACTTGGATAGATCTGCACTTTAACACTGTTGTTTCACTGGAACAGATCCGCACTTCAACGTTGTAGTTGCTTCAGGGTGATCCGCACTTTTGCTTCAATAAGAAGCACCTTATGACACTCAGATGTCACACGGATATATATATATTGACCAGTCCTGAAACCCTTCAAACATCCACACTGAAATCCGCACTTCACTTCAGAGATCACCGAAAAACTTGTCATCCACTGGCCGCAGAATAGAGGTATATATAGAGGTAATTACATTGTCTTTAGGCCGACCTGCCATTTAGCTTGTAGGCCGACTTAACTAACTGTTTGAAGGTCGACTTTAATACATCTTTATAGCTTAACTTGCAGCGTTATTGGAGTGTTGAATGAGGCCATTCATTCACGATTTTCTTGACTAGGTCTTGGAGCATATCTTTAGACTATATCCTTCATATATATATGACACTTAATTACATTTATACCTAAAAGACAAAACACTAGATAGACATCAAGAAGAAGTCTATTAACCTATAATAAAATCTTGTTCATGAAACCCATGAAGCAAGTACAAAATATATTTTATTATCTTTGTCTTCTTCTTTACATAAATCCATAATTACATAGTCAATATGAGGATCGATCCTAGGTACACTTTTCAACACCCCTCTTAACTAGGGAGGCATTCATACAGGTAGATGGTCACTTTCAAACTGAAGAATCTCATAAGAAGAATCGGATTGGTAATCGCATATGTATAGCATCATATCAACCAGTAGTGCAAGGCCTTGACTAACAGCCCCATCTCTCAACGAGAAAATGGGCTACAATGCTGGCGAGACACATGACTTATAGACATTATAGTCATTGTCTCTCCAAGGTACATACTCACCCAGGTGTTCCCAGAGTATGACCTTCTTGGACTATTCTCCTCTTGGGTAGCCAGCCCTCAAAGAATATCGGTCCTCGACTACACTCTTATCTTGAATGCCCTATCTCATTCTCAAAGAGTATCGAATGCCATATGATTACCCAATCCTCCATTTTGTCTTCCAGGTGAAAACCAGAATGATGTGTCTATCCATTCTCTCCACATGGCCTTCACTAAGACTTACGGTTGTTAGTCCTGGTCTAGTGCATGACACATGTATTAGAGAATCACATACGTCACTCCCTCTCAACCCAGGAAGGACATACTTCAAGTTTCTTCCAAGTAACAAACTTACCACTAGGCTCCCTCTCAATCAGGGTCCTACAGCAGCAATGGTGAGACACCCAGCTGCTCATGAAGAATTCCTCCCCTCGATGTCATGGGTTTCGATATTGATGAATCTTCAACCTTTGGCTCCATAGGGCACAGATCATCCATCACTTTCAGTCACAAGTCATGCCAACCATTAGAAAGTGATTCATCAGTCTTTCTCATCTGGTCCACCATTATGCCATGCTGCTTTCCTACGAATCATCTCCAAGGATCATACATCCTTTCTCATGATTAGCAACCCTGCACAAACTCATTCAGATAAACATATACATATGAACTTTTAAAACAAAAGTTACCTCAGTGATGACCATTCACCATGACATCTTCCTGTAGGCATCGTCATCCTTTATTCAAATTGACACATCTCCTAATGATATGTTTATCAAGGGTCTTCTTCTTTACCAGACTTCTATCAGAGTCTACATATCCTCCCAGGAGATCTCCTAGTCACATCTTCTTGTCTTACGAATGATAACTGCCTCTTGACATGGTTGCATTTCATGATCTCTTCCTTTCTGCACATTCTTTATCCCCATGAACTTACAAATTTCCCAGTTCCTCATTCATATACAACCACCTCATATTCCAGGAGGATATATTATGTTGATTTCATCTATCAATGCACTGAGAGATCCTTCTTCATACTTCTAAATATAGAAGTATATTACCTGCAACCATATGACATGACTTCACCGCATCCCATGTCAGCATATAAATGTATACATACCTCATACCTTTTTCATTTAAGTCATCTTGTAGCAATTTTACTAGAATGAAGAGCTTCATTCCCTTGGCCTGCTCCATCAATATGTCATCACATCCCAGACTTTTTTAGCATGGAATTCTTAATGAAACCATTCTGCTTTCTTTCTAATCAGTGAATTCTTAGAGAGCTCCATTAGAAAAATGTCAGCACCAGTTTTCATGATGACCCATGATCCTGATGATTGCCTTCCATCAGTATTGTTATCAGAGAGGTTTTCCAAGATCTGTTTTACCAAGAGCTCCTACCATGCTTCGATCATGATGCTATACTGCTTCCTATCATACAACCAACAAAAATCACTTAAAGGAGAAGATGATCTCAATCATAGTAGAGATCCCTCGCTTCTTCTTTCTTAGATTTCTTTGCATCAGGTTCTTCCCTCGTATCTGAGATATGGGCTTCTTCCCTTTTCCTCTTATCCTTATCAGATTTAGGACAATTTCTTTTATAATGCCCAAGTTCATTACATCCAAAGCATCGTAATTTGTCCATATTCCTTCTTTTATTCTGAGGATCAAATTTTCCGAACCTTCCTTTCTTCCTGTATGTGGCTGCAAAGGCTTGATTCTCTTCACTTGGTCCTATATCAGCTTTGGCTTTCAATCTTGTTTCCTCTATTTTACATAGAGACCATAAATCTTGGAATGGTGTGGCTTCTTTCTTCCCGTATAAACTTGAAGTGAAGTTTCCCCATTCTTCTAGTAGAGCATTCAGCACTACTGTAGTCATCTCAGTGTCAGACATCACTTCTCCCAGTTCCTGCAGTTGATCTCTTATTTCAAAAATCCTCATAAAGTATGGAGTGATTCCTTTTTCCCTTGACAATTTCATTTTTTATAGTTCTTGTCTCAGAGAGATTGCTTCTCCTGCAGTACTCACAGAGAATAGCTCCACCAGTTTCTCATATATTTCTTTAGCAGACTTTAGTTTTGATACATAGGGAATGACAGAGTCCTTAACGGATTCTATGAGAATCCTCTGGGCTCGGATTTCTCCCTTCATGTACTTGGTATAAGCTGGAGCATCTTATTTTGGTGGTGGAGTTGTCAATCCTTCGATGTAGTCCATAACTTCGTCTTCAATTAAATTCAAATCTGTCCTCTTCTTCCATGCACTAAAGTTTGATGACCCAACCAGCTTGTTGCTCTCTTTACAAGTCATCTTGACAGATTTAAGTAAGGTCATAGATACTTACTTGAGTGGAGTGGCTTGCAGCTTCCTTGATGATGATGAAAAGGTTAGGAGCTTCTTCTAAGATAGAAATCTTCAATCTAGGTGATCTTGGATCCTTGATGCTAAAGGATTATTTTCTTGAAAAGTTGATCCTTTGAATGAGATGAAGATCTTTCTCGAAAATAGCTTGAGAGTCTTCCTTGCAAGCTTGATTTGACTTTTCACCCAACCTTTTGATTTTTGCTTCCTAGAGTGTCCCTTTGTCAAGTAGCCCTTGTGTTCAACACCTTAGCTCTGATCCCATGTTGAGAATTTGTAGGGCTAGTGATTAATACAAATTCTCTTCTTGATAATTACTTGTGAGGTCACTTGAATTACTTATGTCTTTTCTTCATTAGCTTATTTAATCTCTCATCAAGTCAATTATTAGAATACACGAGACACAAGAATTAGGCTCCTAGAGCCAGGGAAAAACCTCTCCCTAAGAATTAGACTCCTAGAGCCAGGGCAAAACCTCTCCCTCTTGGAGAGGAAAACCCACGAGAAATTCTTCTTATAGATTTTCAGATGACAAGTACCATGACCAAGAATTAGACCCTTGACCTATATATGCATCCAAGACCTTGAACTTTCTTCTTTGATGTCCTTCAATGCTGATCCTTCTTCTCTTCACCAAGTTGCATTGTTCTGCACCAGTACTTCCTTTGAACCTTCATTTGAATCTTCAGTTGCTTGAGATATATATAAGTTGTAGTTAGGAAAGTAAATCTCAGAATTACTTTCCTTCTTTCTTCCACTTTTCGACTGCTTCTTCTCTTTGCAGACCACTGTCCCAACAGCTTCAATTTAGATTAGTCTGCAAACTATCTTCGGACAGATTCACACTTTAAGATGATCTCATGCTTATGCTCATGCACTTGGACAAATCCGCACTTCAGGATGATCTCATGATCATGCTCATGCACTTGGATAGATCCACACTTTAACATTGTTGTTGCACTGGAACAAATCCGCACTTGAACGTTGTAGCTGCTTCAGGGGGATCCACACTTCTGCTTCAGTAAGCCGCAGCACCTTATGACACTCAAATGTCACACGGATATATATATATATATATATATATATATATTGACCAGTCCTGAAACCCTTCAAACATCCGCACTGAAATCCGCACTTCACTTTAGAGATCACCAAAAAACTTGTCTTCAACTGACTGCAGAATAGAGGTATATATAGAGGTAATTACATTGTCTTTAGGCCGACCTGCCATTTAGCTTGTAGGCCGACTTAACTAACTGTTTGAAGGCCAACTTTAATACATCTTTATAGCTTAACCTGCAACGTTGTTGGAGGGCTGAATGAAGCCATTCATTCACCGTTTTCTTGACTAGGTCTTGGGGCATATCTTTAGACTAGATCCTTCATATATGTATGACACTTAATTATATTTATACCTACAAGACAAAACACTAGATAGACATCAAGAAGAAGTCTATTAACCTATAATAAAATATTGTTCATGAAACCCATGAAGCAAGTACAAAATACATTTTATTATGTTTGTCTTCTTCTTTACGTAAATCCATAATTACATAGTCAATATGAAGACCAATCCTAGTTACACTTTTCAACATGGGAAACCATGCAAAAGTGTTTGGACTTAATCCCATGTCTAGTCTTTGGGAAGCAAAGGAGGCCTTGTGACCTAGCTCAATCTCTTGATGAGTTATTGGTAATCCTTCATGAAATGGTGGAGGATAAGGCCCATGGCCTCAATGGACTCCCTTGTGAATTCTACAAGGTCATGTGGAATTTTGTTAGGCCAAACCTGCTATAGTTATATAAATAAGCCCTTTGATATTGTTCCTTAGGAAAAAGGATTAACCAATGGCTCATTAAGTTCATCCCAAGGCAGGGTACCCAAAGTTGATAACCGATTGGATGCCCATCACTTTGATTAGCACATCTTACAAACTTCCAGCCCAAGCGTTGTCCCTATGCATCAAGCATATTCTTCCTAATATCATCCAACTTGAATAGACAAGTTTGATTTGGGGGACAATAGATAATGTTATTGCAGTTTAGGAGGGCATGAAATACAACAAATCTTCTAGCACTGATGCCCTATTCATCAAAAATTCATTTCATAAAAGCTTACAAATGAGTGGAATAGACTCATCAATATGATCCTCAAAGCCTTGGGGTTTGACCCTAGCTTCATCAACAATGTCAAAACTCATTTTGTAGACACGTCAACTTGCCTCTCCACTAATAAGGGTAAGTCTAAGTGTGTGGGGTTACCTTGATTGATTGGACAAGGCTACCCACCAGCTCCAACTTTACACGTCTTGGTTGCAGAAGCCCTCAAAAATTTACTATGCTCCAAAGTCAACTTGGGCCTAACTTGAGGGACTCCTATCCTTAAACATGAAGGCATGCCACTAATTAATGGGCATTTCACTGATGATTTCTTCTTAAGGATACTCGAGGTCCAAACTTCTTAGGTTCACAACATGACCATTTGAACACCTTTTCTGTAGCCCTAGGGTCATATATTTAATTGACCAAGATGCAATGCCATAGAGAGAGAAAGCAACCTATTCCCAACTAGCCTGCCTCACAAAACTAATCCTAAATCCAACCAAGCTAGATCTTATAATTAAATGTATCCCTTTCATTGTCTAGGCTTCACCATGAGACCTCTGCAAGTTTGTAATTCAAAGGGTTGAAAAAAAAAATTGATAAGTGGATTATAAAGACCTTAGCCTTCGCGAAGAAATTTCACATTTGCACTAATGTGATCATTACAACTCACATTCACTATTCCTCTTATCAAGTTCCCTCGAAAACAGCCTATTCCATGCTAGAGAAGGCTCTCTAAAAATTTCTATGGGCCAACACTGACAAGAGTAACAGGTTTCATAAAATTAATTGGGAGTTATGTTGCCTCTCATGAGAATTTGGAGGCTAGGGTATCATCAAAACCCGCCTACAAACTCAAGCCCTATGTGCCAAATGCATGATTCAAGTTGTTGATGGGAAAGAAGTCTAGAAGGCCCTTCTTCAACACTAGATCAAACAAGGCCCTCCACTTGAAAACATTCTTTGTAAAGAGTTTCTTTTCCAACCCTCTTGCTCACGCCACCCCATGTTAAAGTTTCTAGCATATTTGTTATACAACATATATGGAAAGACAAGGAGGCTATTAAGTCCTACCTATCTTGGAAGGAGCTTTCCTTTCAAACTACCTTTTCTTATCAATAATCACTACCTCTATCGGTTGCCCCTTGTTAAATTTGGCAACAAACATTTAGCACAAACTTCATAGTTCTCAACCTTAATGCCTTTTTACAAGAACCATGGGTGAGATCAAATTCGGTTGAAGAATACAATGTAGGTTTGAAACATCCAAGATTAGGAATCAAGGTTTGGAACCCTAACCCTAATTATTTTATAAAATATTAAATATATGAAATATTGAACTATAAATAATATAATATATAAAAAAATTATGCTTTATAAAATAATAAAATATGAAATATGAAAAAAAAAAAGCTAACCAAATGGGTATCCATGAGAATTGAACCTCTAACCTCATAAAGTGTGGCATCATCAAGTTGGATCATATTCTAACTCAAAGAAGTCAATTTGTTGATCCCAACAATCAAATTGGCTAGCTCCATTTTGCCAATCAAATGATCGAAAACACTCAAATGCTTGCTTCCTCCGTCGAAATGAAACATCTTGTCGTTGTTGCTATTGTTAATGTTTTTTTTTCCATTATTGTTGCTACGGGTATTAGAATTTAGTCCTCTTATACTACCACTAATGTCATTAATTCCATTGACAAAAACCCTATCCACTTCTTTTGTCACCACTCTCCTCTCTTTCCATCCTAGTTGTGCCCAAATCTTGGAGAATCCTAGAGAAGTTGTGCCCAAATCCTGGAGAATCAGATACAAATCCATGAATCCTAATTCTTGCACGATTGGGATCTAGGTACAGAGGGGTTAAGGGCCAAATCAAATAACTCTAGAGTCTACATCCAACTAATGATATTTTTAATAGTTTTTGGTGAAAATAGCTTCCATAGGTCAAGCTCAAGCATAAATTTAACTTATCCAAGGCCAAGATGTTCATTCTAGAATATATTCAAGGCCTCATCCTAGAGCCTTGGTCTTGGAAGTGAGACTAGTAGTTGTAAATCCCATAGCCTACTCAAGATACAAGTAGATTTGCTCTAAGTTGTTCCTTGAAGACCAATTGAACCAATTGTGGACCATAAAATACCTAGTTATTCTGACTTCACAACCTTTCAAAACTAGTGATACAACACACGAAAGACGTATTTGTATCGTGTTAATTCACGAGGCCAAGAGATGAGACTACTCATGATGTCCATAATGTGGGTGAATCAAAAACCTTAGGCACTTGTTCTAATTTCACCCTCTAGCCAAGTCTGCCTAGGCATGGGCTGAGTCATTATGTCAACAGTATATCCCTACTTCCCTCACCTAGAAGGTTGTCTTAATAGGTGATTGATTTCCTTAAGCCACTAAGTTCTAGTCTGCTTGTATGCTTATTAGAGTTGAAGTCTTTTTTGGCTCTAGAAGAGATGCAATGATGTATCTTTAACTTATGTTGTAATATAACAAGTTATTTCATGGTATGATGGCACTCTCATGAGTCATCCCATTATTGTAGATCAAGGTGTATGCAAAGAAAGTTCACATAGATAATATTAAAAATTAAAACATCTTTTGGAATATTGGGGCAAGGGTTCTTGTATTGTGAGCGAAAAGCCACTTGGCCCTCCCAAGCCAAGCTCACATAGAGAGGACAATAGGCCCTACCACTAAGCTATTAAAGAGGCACACGAGCGCAAGAGGAGTTGGAAACCATCCCACCATATAACAATAGACATTTTTCAAGTTTGGCATTGTAATAAACCTTAATCAATAAAAGATCAAAATAAGAAAGACCACTCTTAAGCTTGAGAATTAAATCCTTGTCTTCAAAAAATACCAAATATTTAAACCATAAACAATACAAGAATATAGATAATAACCCTTAAAGGTAGGGTAACACCATCAAATACTCCTTATGGAAGGAATCACTCCAAAAGTCATGCTTGCTAGAAAATAATACATCCAACATATCTCAATACAATGAAACTCATAAGTATTTATATTTTCTCATGACTATTCATAGGGGATCTACACCAACTACCCCTTATTATTGTATTATCTCCTTTTAACTTGATAATGGGCCTATTTATTACCCATTAACTACCAAGTGACCCTATTCCATGATTATAGCCACATTACATTGATAGGTACTCCATATTCTCTTCCCTAAGTAAATTACATTCCATCCCCTTTGACATGTTCCATCCTAGAAGATAATAAGAAGCCATATAACATTACCTACTATGTAATGTAGTCAATTGGAGCCATACACAAGCATCCATTCCTCCTAGTGAAACATGGAGATGGGGTTTAATTGTGACCTTTCCTCCTCAATCTTGATTCTAGTTCTTTTTTGGAATCCATGTCTTCATTGTGCTACTCTAATATCACCATGCCTTGCTTTCATTCCTCCATGTGCCTCCATATTGGTTACCCTTCCAATTCCATGTTGATCTGTAGTAATTTTACTAATGCCCACGCCCTTACCTTGACCATCATTGTTTCACTAGGTGGTGTGAGTGGTGATACACAACAACCTTACTTATCAGCTCATCTATCTTTGACTCTTCAACATGTGGTTCTATAGCTCCTTAGCTGCTTCCTTTTTATACCCTTGTAGGGCTTCTCTTCGTGTGCTTCTATAAGCTCTTTTTTTTATTCGACCTTGAGCTCTTCATCAAATGTGTCAATAGGTACTACAATCAGTTTCCCTACAAGAACTTCTTCAAGAACCGTCAACTATCAAAGGTCACAAAAGCTGGCAAGGGCGTCAATCTGTCTCTATAGGCCCTCGGGAGTATATGCCAACAAGACCAATTCATCTGGAGAAAGGAGCAAGACAAGACAACCATCCCCCTCTTAGATTTTCTCTAATGGTACTCTGGATAAAGTTAGAAAGGCCATGTGCCATCCTAAGACGACCCAAAACTAACTTGTATAGTCTCATGATGGCTACTAGAAGGGTCTCAAATATGCCAACGTCTCGAAGCCACTAGAATAATGCCTCCCTATGTGCAGTATCAAATGCTTTTGAAATCCAACAAAGCAACAATAGACTTTCGAAGAGCGGTGATGAGCCTTCTCAATAATGGCTCGAAGTGTGAAGATGTGGTCAATCGTCTAGAAACCTAGGAGAAAGCCTGCTTATCCTCTAGCTCTAAGATGTCATCTCTCTAGCTCCTCGGAAAGCCACTGATGTAAGACTGTGGCGTAAAGCTTAAGGAAGGTGTAGCCAACCATGATAGTCCTATAGTTCTTCAAATCACAATTGCTCCCTAACTTGTGGATCGATTGGATAACGTGTCTTGCCCAAGTAGGGGGGAAGCCAAAACAAACTACATGGTTGAATAGATTGGCAATATAGGACTCAAGAGATTGGATGTCATGCTTTAGCAATTCTACTTGAAAATCTTCCTCATTTGTTGCTTTGTTGGTGCTCATAGCTTTGACTACTCTCTTGATATCCCACTTAGAGAAAAGATGACATGAGGAGGGGGGAGAGAAAATATGTGTTGGGGTTGTCTAGAGATGCCATAAAGAGAGGTGGTATGGGCAAACATAACCTTAGGTTCAAGGTCAGATGGGTTATCATGGTGTCTAGGAAAGAGGACAAAATGCTTTGGAGAGTGTTGGAGGACTGCGTGAAGTTCACATATTCACTGGGAGAGAAACGCTTATTTTTTACGGCGAAGAAGTTGACAATGGGAGGTGCAGAAGTGAGGAGAGGATGGGGGTAGTGCATGAGAGTAAAACGGAGCCGCTTGTGGAAGGATTTGCATCTATCATCGAACCAATGGTTCATGCGGTAAGAACTCGGGGTAGGTTTATGGACATGCTGACAAGTCGAATGGAGGTAGGAATCAAGGGCAACTTCTTTAAGGATTATTACCGCTCAATCTAGCAAGGGTCCTAGGAGGGGTTCCAAAGGGACAACTGTTAGACCAAGTGGAAATAATGAGACAAAGACCCAATGTCACCTCAGTCAACGTCCCCTACTCTTACGGGCTTTCATCGATGGGAGGAGTCCTGGTATAGGGGAATTCACTATGAATTATGTGTCAATGATGGAGAGGTAGTGATTTCAAAAGCCTATTCATAGGAGAGACTCAAATGATAGATCTTACTTGTTGAAGAAGCAAGGTGTAGGGATCTCCGAGAAAGGCTTTAAAGGAAGCCTAGACCTAGGGATGAGAGATACTCCTTGATAAGGGATGTCCCTGACCTAAGATCCTTAAGGGAAAGGGGCTTCTAAGATGGTCTTTGTGAAATGAGTGATAAAGGGTGTGGGACAACAAAGAAGCCCAAGTGGACCCAAGCAAAGCCAAGGGTTTTGGGTGAAACTTCAAACAAAACGTCTTAAGCAAGCAAGGGAGGAGAAGAGGATTAATGGAGTTGAATTTGACCTGAATTTTTTGTGCAGTGACCCTTGAGGAAGTCGCTAACCAAAGGAAACTTTGGGTCAAGAACAAAGTTGGAGCTAGGGCTTGAGATAATTCGAAATCTAGACATAGGAAATTCTTCAAAATTTGTGAGGGCCTAGAGGAAATCCCAGCGCACTTGTAGTCCAACTTGCCCTCCAAATGGATGGCTCAAAAATATTTCGCTTGATGCCCTAAGAGACCACTAGGGTTGGGGCTTAGAAAGGAGGAGAGGAGGTTAGAAAAGATATTCGTTAAGGTGATCACCAAGGATAAGATCAGTGCCTAGCCTATTGGGAGAATGGAGTAAATGTACTTTCAACTTTCGGATTCCTTTTACCCAATCAACCTTTAACAACTTTGCAGGCCCTAGAGGCAGCTACTAGGTTACCAAAGGAATTTATACTTCTTGTTGCAGGAATTTGATGACTTCTCAAGACAATTATGGATATAATTTACACCTAGGAACATTCATTCACTATACCCAATCATGTAACATATGCAATACCATCTCAAAATAAAATTTTGACTAATTCACATTAAATTAGGGCAGAATTTCATATTTCAAGAGTGAAAAATACATACATTATACATGATTACAAGAGAGAAAGATAGACCATGAAAAATCACTTACAAGTGTAGCGAGTATATCCAATCATCAAAGAGAGACAAAATCGAAGCTCCAAGACCAAGAGAGAGATATCCAAACATAAAAATGCATCAATAATCATCCAATTCGTCCATCAATAGCTATAGTGAAATTCTCAAGAAGAGGAAGATACAAATCCAAGTGATCATCATAATCAAATGATCCTCTCATCAATATATATCATCATCCTCTAAGGGTTTGATTTGCCTAATTAGGGCTAATGATGCCCCTAATAATAAAATGATGTGCAAAATAACATTACTTGGTGACAAGCCTGCCGAGATAGCTCCATAACATGAAAAATGAGCCTCTCAAGAGGGCCAAAATGATAAATAAATAACTAGGAGGGCCACTGGAAGGCTTAGTGGAGTCCAATATGTGTCAAAATGAGTGGAAGGGCTCCAAATATAGTGATAAAGGGAGTGGCCCCTTGATCTCTAAGAAAACGACCTGTGGTGCTCCCAAGTGGTTGTGAGGGCATAAAAACATCCTCATGGGTCTACAAGTAGATCGATCAAGTCTGTATCCCATCTGTAAGCACTCCCTTTGCCTCCCATGGTGAGACATAACCCCATCTGAGCTTTGGATCAAATCTGCCAATTGTGTGGTGCAAGAGTGTCACTGGTTGGGCAAGGTGGTCTAGGTGCATCATCATCATCAAATAAGTGGAACACAAGCGAGCAATGGATGGTACTTGTTGTCGCCCAAACTGTACAGGGAAGATGCGACAACGGTCAAGACAGGGGCTATCACTCTAATCCCCACCCTCTCCGTTCTAGCTCTCTCCCTACAAAAAACTATCGGGGGTAGTCCCTATAAAATGTGAAGAAAGACTAGTTGGCAACCAACAAGTTCAAGAGACACAATTGAATGGCTTAGCAACTTGGTTGAAATAGCAAGTTTAAATGATCTGATTAGATTATGATAATTTTAGATAACAATGGTATGTTTTATGGTTAAGAGCAATTTACTTCAACCTTTTCTTATTAGCCTAATATCAATTTCCAGATTAGCAATCACATTAACATTGAGTGTAAATGTTTATAGAACATAAACAATAAGCAGAAGACAAGCCAAGACAAGAGGACACAATGTTTGGTGGATGTCAGAGAAAAAACCCAATGCGGGGAAAACCCTTTGATCAAATCTTCTTATTATTCTTCAAAAGTTCATCACAGAGAGAGAGTACAATATACAAAATACACTTGCCCAATTGTCTAGTCAAACAGCAGTCAACAAGGTGCCCTAACTAGAAAGTCAACGTTGGTCAAACTAGCAAGAAAACTCATCCACATTAGCTCGATCAAACCCAATCAATGCGGCCTCCAAATTTTCCCAAAACAGATTCGAAAATCTCAGTCAAACTCGGTCAATAGAAAGTCAATGTTGCGGTCAACATTGGTCAACATGCTCAAAATTTCTCGATTTTTGTGCCAGAGGATGCAGCCTAGGGAGATCGAACTTCCTACCTGAAAAACGCAGCAAAACGAGTACGCTTGACCCTCAATCAACGCTGGTCAACGCTCTGTAATTCTGCCAAAAAACCAGATCCGAAAATTTCATACTTGCCCAATTACTTTGCCACACGTGTGAAGAAGAGAGGTTGCTCCTTGTACGAACCAATGAAGAGAGGAGAGAGAAATGTGATGAGTGATGATGTCCAAAATGAGAAAGAGTTCTCTCATATTTATATCCTTCGTTGAGAGTGGAGACACATCCATTGGACTTATGAGCCCACATTAGACTTCTAGCTGACCTTGACAATTTGCACGTGTGAGAGAATAAATTCAAAATCTCACTTCTACTCATCCAAACAAGATGATCTTTAGATCAATCTTGCACCTCTCGGAAAGAGAAATCAAACAAAAATATCATCTCCATCATAGTCTATACCTTCCTTTTGCGAGAAGCCTCGGGCAACAAACCTGGCCTTGAACATTTCAGCACTCCCATCAACTCCATGTTTGAATTTGTAAAGCCATTTCGAGGTGACAACAGATTTGTCCTTTGGTCTAGGGACCACATCCCAGACATCATTCTTCATGATCGATTCATACTCTTCGTTCATTATATCCTTCCAAACTTGATGCTTCGCGGCTTCTTCAAACGTTCCAAGCTCAGATTGAACAATGGTGCTCATGGCTACTAAGTACCCTTGGTACCTGTTCAGCTTCTTACTTTCACAAAATGTCCCCCTTGTTGCAATATGTCTCTCGGCATCTTCGAGAGTATCTCTAAGCCATGAGGGTCTTCTCTTTGAAGAAGAGGGCTCACCAATAAGTAGATCAATGGGATCCATCGGGCATCTGTTCATCCTTCAGTTCTTCTTGCTTTCTTGCATCTTCATCTTTGTCTTCCTTTGAAATAGGAAGATCTCTAACTTTCCCAAGGGCAGCATCTTCATCGAAGGTGACATCATGACTTATTTCCACTTCCCTTTAACCAGGCACATAGATTCTATATGCCTTTGAAGTTTCACTGTAGCCCACAAATGTTTCCTTCTTTCCAGAAGCATCCAACTTGCTTATCTTTTCTTTCGGCACATGAAAATAAACAGGACTTCCAAAAATTCTAAAGTGAGAAACATCAGGTTTCTTAGCGGTGAAGATTTCTTCGGGAGTTTTAGAGTCCAATGCTTGATGTGGGCATCTATTTTTAACATACATGGCAGTGTTAGCAGCTTCTCCCCATAAGAACTTCAGTAGGCCTTGGTCATGAATCATGGCACGAGCTTCAATGATGGTTCGATTCTTCCTTTCGGCAACTCCATTTTTTTCGAGAGTATAAGTAGTAGTGGTCTCCCTCTTAATGCCAGCTTCACCCCTAGGAAGTAGTGCATCAACCCTAGGTCTTTCATCTCAAATTCGGAAGCCAACTCCTCTTACATTGATGAATGAGAAGGTATGCACCTATCAAAAAAAAATCGTCCGCATAGAGCACCAAAATGAGAGGCTTGTCATTATCAACATTGAAGTAAAGGTTCGGATCAGCTTCATCAAATAGCTGTCGATCCTCTCATACCAAGCCCTAGGGACTTGCTTCAACCCATAGAGGGCTTTCTTCAACCTGCAGACATGTGTATCTCGACCTTGTACTTTGAACCTCGTAGGTTGCTCCACATAGACCTCTTCCTTGAGCGAACCATGCAAGAAGGCGGTCTTGACATCCATTTGATGTAGATTCCATCATTGTGAGGCAGCAAGGGCAATAATCAAATGGATGGTGGTATATCGGGCAACTGGTGCAAATATCTCATCAAAATCTAGAATCATGTCATTGTTGAGGATAGCGGTATTGAAAACATACCATGCTCGAGGAAGACCTCCAAGGGCAATAAGAGTGAGCTCCTGATCAGAAATAACCTCTCTAATAGATAGAAGATCATTTTTTATTTCGGTAATCCTCATGAAGTAGGATTGGATGGATTCTCCTCAATCCATCTTGATGTCCTTCAGCTTGTTCTTGAGAAAGAGAATTCGATTTGCGTTGCTAGCCCTGAACATGCTAACCAACTTGTCATACATCTCCTTAGATGTGCCCAGCTCGGAGATGTAAGCAACCAAATGCTTGTGAATAGAATCTCTGATGATCTTCTTGGGTTTGTTTTCACCATTCTTGTACTTTATCTTAGTGGCAACCGGTGCATTTGAAGGAGGCTCGGCAATCTTTCCCTGCACATAGTCCATAGCATCATGCTCCTCCAAAGTCAAGTCCAAGGACATCTTCCATGCATGATAATCAGACTTATCATTGAGCTTGTCATCAGATTTGAAGTAAGAAGTGGAAGCCATTGACGCTAGTCCTTGTCCAAACGAATCTCCGTGATTTCTCTTCTCACTCTTGCTTGGGCTTTGTCTTCGCCCGAGCTCCAATACCATGTTAATTTTAGATAACATTTTTTATGTTCTATCAGCATTTACTATCAATGTTAATGCGATTACTAATCTGGAAATTAATATTGGACTAATAAGAAAATATTGAAGTAAATTGCTCTAAAGCATTTAGAACATACCATTGTTATCTAAAATTAACATATTATTATGGAAGACCAGTGCCTTAAATGGAGTCGATTACTTGCTTAAGAGAGATTATGTACCAAGTCACCGGATGAACAGTTGTTGCTTAAGGATGCTTCACTATACTAAATGAGGTGCAAAACTTATAATCTAGGTGAGATGCAAAATCTTGGTTTATTTTAAGTTATATGCTTGTTCTAAGTATACCCTTCCTCTTAACTATTTTGAAGCTAGACTCTAGAGTAGGTTGTGAGAGAGAAGCCAAGGGGAATCAAGCTAAGGCTCCAAGTTTCGAACCCAAATTCGTCCTTTTTGGCCTCAAATTGTGTGTTTTCCGGCCTTCAACAAAAGTTAGATTCCAGTTTGTAGACCCCATTTTCCAGCATCTAGTTGAGTTTCCAACATGCAGAATTTTAAAGTCTTCAACATCTAGATCCAGACGTTTGCCAATTCACAGATTAAAAGAAATTCCAGATTCCAAATCCTTAGGACACTCGAACTTCGTTAAAAGTCAAAAAGGCAAAAGATGGGAAATTGGTGTTAGTTAGTTGACAAATCCGACCATCTGGATTGTTTCAAAAGATTCAAAATTGGTGTAGTTAATTGACAGATTTGAATATCCAGATTATGGTAATTAACAGAAAAGGCTAGAGAGAAAACAAAAAATCCATTAATTAGCAGATTTGCAGGCCACACAGTCAGGAAAATAGTCGAGTGCAGGGAACTCAAATTGACTTCAGATCAGGTTGTTATCACAATTCTTTGTCTTCAGCCTCATCAAGTCATTTTCGAATGAGATAATTCTTTTTCTATTCCCTCTCTTTCAGCCTCGACCTAGTTCTAGCACCTCTTGACATGTTGTTGATGAGATTTCACTTTTGTACCCATTTTAAGTCTTTTCTTTTAGTTTATTTGATCTAGTCAATTAGCTTTGTTTTATATTTTTCCGTTGATGTAGCATAGTTGTACGAGTTGCTCATGTACTCCTACTATGTACTACATTGGTTATACTCTTTTAGTCGCATTGACTTATTCTTAGGATCCTCCAAGTTGAATCTGGTATTTGACCCCGTATTTATAACCTAGTAAATTAGTCCCTAGGGCCTAAACATTTGGTTTTGGTTGTTATTACTACCATTTTCTATTGAATTCCATTAATTCTTCTAATGAAGAACGGAGAGCTAGAGAATATCCAAACAATGTATTGAGAGCATGAAATTATAGGGATTCACAGGGTAAAATCAATGACAAAACAACCTTAAAGCAATATATGTTGAAATTTGCAACAAGAAACAGTGAAATTGGCAACCAGAAAGGACAAAAAAATCACCCACACATTGGTGAGGTTACACACAGGTGATGAATGTGGGTGTCTAATTTATTTTTCCCTTAAATAAATTGGACAATAAATTGTGATTTCATCTCATAACTACTTGTATCAGTTAATTAAGTCATGATCACTGAGTTAGCTCAAGAAATTCGAGTTGATGGTCTAAGATGAGGCATGTAGAGTGATCATAATATTTTGGGGGTCCAGTTGAAGTTAATGCACTTGTGGGGTGCAGGCATAATCAGTTAACTCAATTAATTGAGTTAAAATCAATTTAACTAGTTCTAACTGAATGATGAATTAGTGAGAGGTCTAGTGAATTAAATTAGATTTAATTCACAAGTAGTGATCAATCAGATAACTAATGGTTCGCTATTAATAGATGCATGCAAGTTCTGAGGAAGGCCTAGTTGAGACAGAGGTTAAAAGGAACATAACTATCAGTTGTATTTTTAGATAATTGCCCGAGTGCAATTATAAAGCAATGAGGAAGCCATGATGGATTACGCAATCAAGGAAGGTTGATTTTCCAATTTAATAGGGGCCTAATTCTTTAGGAATTGCGTGAGCAAGGCAAGCTGAAGGAAGGCTGAGAATTGGCTATGTGTTTGTCCAATTTTGTCTAGATCAGCGGGAGACAATTGGCAAAGTGGTGGAGAATCTCATGAGAGATTAAGCATTGGATTGTTTCATGATTCCTTGACTTTATACAATATATGATAGTGGGGTTTTGAGCAATTGCTTTCTCCAAGAACATCTTGTGTTGTGTGATTTATTTACTTATTTCTCTTACTTGCATGTGACTAAGCGATCATCTTTTGTATTCCGCAAATATTGTAGAAGAATTCAGTATCTTGTTTTAGTACATTCTATACCAATAGATTGAATCCATTGGTATAGAATTTTTGTATACCAGAGCTTCTATATAATTTCTACAATATAACCATCTGCCATTTATTTGATGGCATACATACGAAAAAAAAAAAAAAAATAGAATAATAAAATAAATAAATAAGCAAACAAAACGAAACGTGCCAAGGCGAAATCCCTAAACCTCTAAGCCTAACCTCCTGTCCAACTACTACTAAGGCCTCTTTTTAGTATCTTTATTTCACAGTAATTATACACTGTAACCATTGCACTCTCAGTTTTTGACATGTATGGATAGTTAATCTTGTTGAAATTTGGTTACCGGAGGACAGGTGGTTCCCTAAGGCTTTGATCTTTGGCATAGGGAAAAGTATCCAAAAGATTTTAATCTTTCTCCTAAAGTGACTTTATAATTTTATAAAGTCAAATCTAATTTAAAAGTGACTTTAAGTGATAAAGTTACTAAAGTCTAATTTTAAAGTGACTTTAATAAAGTCAATGTAAAATTTGAAAGAAAAAGTGACTTTGGAAATAAATGACTAAGTGGGTCTTTATTAAAGTGGGGTGAATTAAAAAATATAAAGTGAGATTTAAATGAGCATTTAATCTCAGCCCTAGATTTCAATCTATTTCAGCCATTGGATTTAGGGATTCCCCAAAAGTCACTTAGGGTTAGGTTAAAGGAGGAAAATGAGGGAAAAGGTCATTCATTCTTTCATGAGCAGATTGAGAGAGGAAGAGAAGGAGAGCAAGGGAGATTTTTGAGCAGAGAAGAGAAAGAGGGCAGCTGATAGAGACTTCAGCAAAATCCGTACAGCAACAAAGAGGCACAGTTTCCAAGGCAAAAATCCGTACAACAAGTGTTGGGCACATTTTTCGAGGGAGAGAGGCACAGTAAACGAGGAAGACCGTACAACAAGTTCAACATTTAATTCTGGGCAGATTCTGGGCACGAATATCGAGGAGAGAGACTGCTCGTCAGGAGACTTGGAGCTCTAGAACCGTATTGTGCGCATCCGCACAACAATTTCGTACGTACTTCTCGAGGCAAAGGAGCACAGATTTCAAGGAGAAGAAGTTGTTGGGTTTTCTGTACAGTCCGTACAGCAGTACGACTGTACAGCTGGGCACAAAAATCGAGAAGTTCATTTCAGCATTTAATGCTGTCATAAAAGCTGTAAAATTTCTGTTTTGGGTTTTTACTATTCTGCACGTTTTCCAAGGCGGAGTGAATGCACGGAAATCGAGATAAGTACAGTTGCTTAGTTGCTGAAATTTTTGCTGTAATTTCTGCCTTGCTGTAAAAAGCATTTTCAGAAATAAGAAGGAGCTCTCAGACTGGTTTTCTCCAAGAGTTGTAAGGGGTTTTTCCAGGGTCACCTTGACCAAAAATCTCTGTGTTAAAATGTGTTGAATGGCTTTTTTGAGCTTGTTGATTTTTATTTCTGCATTTTCCAGCATTCTGTAAATTTTCCATAATTTGTGTTTTCAGCAAAAATAATTTTTTTGTTGTTGAATGTGAGGATATGGGAAAGGGCATTTAACTAAAAGAAATAATAAGGTGAAACTGAAAACCGGGGTGGGAAAACAGGAAATTTCTACATGGTATCAGAGCTTGAGTGCTGAAAGTGCAAGCTTTGAGATGTTAAGAAGAAAAAAATATACCGTCGATTTTTTCATACTCGTAAAATTTCAAATAAGCCGATTTTTCACACAAATTTTATCTTTACTACAACAGTGTTATTTTCAGTTTCTAGGACAACAAGGATGTCATTGGGATCGAGGGTGGAGGATAGGTTGGATGGGCATAGTAACTACAACGTGTGGAAGGAGAGAAAACAAAGTATCTTTGAGGAGGCAGAAGTTTGGGATGTCATGGTGCATACCGCACAGCACCCTGTTGTAGTGCCTACTGATGCTATTCAGTTGGCAGCATATAATAAAAAGAATAACAAGGGTAAGAGACTGATTCTAGATGGAATCAAAGACCAACGGAATCAAAGACCATCGCATTCCTCATGTGAGAGGAAAGAGAAATGCTCATGAGATGTGGACAGCATTGTCCAATCTCTACCAGAGTACCAATGAGAACCGGAAAATGGTCCTGAAGGAGAAGCTGAAGACCATTAAGATGGTTAAGGTTGATAGTGCAGCTGGATATCTCACAAAGATTACTAATGTGAGAGATGAGTTGGCAAGAATGGAGAGCCCAGAGGTCATTCCACCCATTGAGTTGGTGCAGATAACAGTGAATGGCCTCCCTAGTTCATGGATGAACTTTGTTGATGGGGTTTGTGCACGTGAGACCCTTCCCACATGGGAGAGGTTTTGGGATGATTGCATTCAGATAGAGATCAGGAAAGGTCAGCTTGGGGCAGCCAAGCCAGTTGAGTAGGATGAGGATGTAGCACTGTTGGCAGGACGCAAGAAAGGCAAAGGGAAGAAGCAGGCTTCCACAAGCAATGGTGGGGGAAAAGACAAAGGTAAAGGTAAACAGGATAACACACAGAAGGGCTATTCCAAGGTGAAGTGTTGGAATTGTCAGAAGATGGGACACTATGTAGTTGTGTGTCCGGAGAAGAAGAAGAAGAAGGGGAAGAACCAGAGCATGGCAGCTTCAGCAGAGGTTGAGGACTTTGCAGATCGCTTTGACCGGGAGTTTGGGTTCATTGCGTCTGAGTCCTCTAGTGCAGGATTACCTGCCAGAGGTTCAAAGGGAGCATGCATTTCCCTCGACTAGCGGAGCATCTTCGGGTATCTGGTATGTGGATGTTGGCCTCACGTCATATGACAAGAGTCCGTGAGTACTTCTCAGAGCTTTCAGAGAGTGGCACTGATATAGAGGTAGTACTGGGTGATGACAGAGTTGTTAGAGTAGTTGGTGTGGGAAAAATGACATTTCATAGGGAACCCAAACCTCCCTTGAAGGTGTCAGATGTTCTTTATGTGCCAGGGATGAGGAAGAACCTCATATTTGTCTCAGCTTTGGAGGAAAGAGGATATGAGATACTGTTCAGGGGAGGACAGGTGTTGATATATCCTAGGGGTGCTCCAGCTGATTCAGCTAGAGTGATAGGTGTACGCCATTCAAAGGTGTACAAGTTTGCATTTCAGCCCCTTTTGGCATTGAGTAGTAGTACTGACAGCAGAGCTAGTAGTTATGAGATGTGTGAGATTTGGCACTGCAGGATGGGGCACATGTATCATGGAGCCTTGAGGACTTTGTGGGAGATCACTACAGGTGTGCCAGATTTTAGTAGTGATCACTTTGATACTTGCAGAGGATGTGCGATGGGAAAGTTTGCCAAATCCCCTTTTCCCAGCAGTGACAACAGAGTGACTGGGATACTTGATTTGATTCATTTCGAAGTGAGCGGTCGGATGTCTCATGTTTCCTTGAGTGGATATGAGTACTATGTTTAATTCATTGATGATCACTCCAAGAGGACCTGGATTTATTTTTTGAAGACCAAGAGTGAGGTCTTCAAGTGGTTTCAGGAGTTCAGAGCTCTTCTGGAGACACAGACAGGTCGGAAGATCAAGTCCCTGAGGTCGGACAATGGAGGATAGTACACCCTTGGAGAGTTTGTTGACTATTGTGCGGAGGCAGGCATTAGGAAGGAGTTCACTATTCCTTACAACCCCCAGCAGAACGGGGTTGCGAAGAGGAAGAACAGATCCATCGAAGGGGCTGCCAAAGCCATGTTACATGATCAGGGGTTGCCATTGTTTTTGTGGGCAGAGGCCTGCAACACAGCTGTTTATTTGCAGAACAGGAGTCTGCATCGTGCCTTGGGGCATATGACTCCAGAGGTTTATTGGCTTTTTCTCCGGGGAAGAGGCTATAATATTGGTCATCTTCGTATCTTTGGGTGTATCACATACTCCTACATACCCAAGGAGAAGAGGACCAAACTAGAGCCCACCGCAGAGAAGGGTATCTTTGTGGGCTACAGTGAGACCTCAAAGGCCTTTCGAGTGAGACCTTAAAGGCCTTTCGAATGTACATTCCTGCACAGAGGAAAGTTGTTGTCAAGCGGGATGTGAAGTTCGAGGAGGATAGGGCCTTTAGGAGGTCACGGGAGTAAGAGTATCTGGACCGGGCCTGGGACCCTCGTTGTTAGCCAGAGTCGACTCGCTGTGGATCCAAAGCACGGTGGATCGGAGGATCCTGAGGTTAATCATGACGATGTCAGTCCGTCGCGAGCAAGGGCTCACAAAGCTCTCCGGGAGGGGTGGTGCTTCTGCAAAGATGCGCAGCAAGCCACTAGGGAGTCCACCGATGGACAGTTCACACGGTACTTCAGCGTTTATAGGTTCAGGTGCAGGCAGGAGGACAACAGACAGATAGTCAGGAGTTCAGGCTCCTGATGATGATGAGGAGGAGTTTCATTCTCCTGTGGGAGAAGTGTGCTCAGGGAAGAGGAAGCCCAAGTGGCTTATAGACACCTTTTGAGAGAGGCCTAGAGGCCACATCTGTGGCCGGGCCTAAGAGGCCGGCCAGAGAGAGTGTACCACCCGAGAGGTTTTGTAGCTATATGGCAATGACTACCGCATCCTACTCCAAGCCTTCTAGCTATGAGGAGGTAGCTAGCCAGCAGGTCTGGAGAGAGGCCATGCAGGAGGAGTATTCTTCTATCATGAAGAATGATGTTTGGGAGGTGGTGCCGAGGCCTGAGCGCAAATCTGTGGTTACTTCCAGATGGCTTTACAAGGTAAAGCATGCTGCAGATGGCATAATTGAGAAATTCAAAGCAAGGTTTGTGGCTAGGGGGTTCTCCCAGGTAGAGGGAGTTGATTATGAGGAGACCTTCGCTCTCGTGGCTCGATATACCTCGATCCACTCCATTATATCCATAGCAGCAGAGATGGGCTGGAAGATCCACCAGATGGATGTGAAGACCGCATTTCTCAATGGCTTCATATAGGAGGAGGTGTACATTGAGCAGCCACAGGGCTTTGAGGTGCATGGGAAGGAGTCCCATGTGTGCAGACTGAAGAAGGCCCTTTATGGCCTGAAGCAAGCTCCCAGAGCTTGGTACTCCAGGATAGATACATACTTGCAGGGGATGGGTTTCACAAAGAGTTAGGCAGATCCGAACCTTTACTATATTGTGATAGGTGAGGAGCCTCTCATTCTGGTGCTGTATGTGGATGACTTAGTCATTACAGGTGCAGAGAGACTCATAGAGCACTGCAAGAGAGATCTTGCGGGGGAGTTTGAGATGAAGGACATCGGCTTGATGCATTACTTTTTGGGTTTGGAGGTGTGGCAGGAGGAGGGGCATTTCTTCCTGGGACAGGGGAAGTATATTGTGGACATCCTTGGCATATTCCACATGGAGGATTGTAAACCCATGTCGACACCGATGATCACCAACTGGAAGAAGCTTCATGCTTCGGATTCCGAGTTGGTGGATCCCACATTGTACAGACAGCTGATTGGTTCCTTGATGTATTTGGTCAACACTAGACCAGATATTTGTTTTGCAGTCAACACGATGAGTCAGCTTATGTGTGAGCCTAGGAAGGTTCACTGGGTGGCTGCAAAACACATTTTGCGGTACTTGCAGGGGACAGTGGATTATGGTCTGGACTACAGGCAGGGGGATGGAGTGAGATTAGCAGGTTACACTGATTCTGATTGGGCAGGTTGTGCTTCTGATAGGAAGAGCACTTCAGGGTGCTGTTTTGGGTTGGGTTCGGCAGTAGTGTCATGGTTCAGCCGAAAGCAGCAGTCAGTAGCATTGAGTTCAGCGGAAGCAGAGTATATGGCAGCCAATCTAGCTAGTTGTGAGGCCATCTGGCTTCGCAAGATGTTGTTTGGCTTATTTGGTCAGCCGTTGAGACTTTCAGTGATTTACTGTGATAATCAGAGTTGCATTAAACTCACAGAGAATCCAATATTTCATGACAGGTCAAAGCATATCGGGATCAAATATCATTTCATCAGAGACTATGTTCAGAAAGGAGCTGTGAAGCTTGAGTATATTCCCACTGATGAGCAGGTTGCAGATATTCTTACCAAAGCCTTACCACGGGGCAAGCATGTCTACTTCGGAGACAAGATGGGTGTGGTGAGGAACACCTTCCTCGGTAAGAGGGAGTGTTGAAATTTGGTTACCGGAGGACAGGTGGTTCCCTAAGGCTTTGATCTTTGGCCCAGGGAAAAGTGTCCAAAAGAATTTAATTTTTCTCCTAAAGTGACTTTATAAAGTTATAAAGTCAAATCTAATTTAAAAGTGACTTTAAGTGATAAAGTTACTAAAGTCTAATTTTAAAGTGACTTTAATAAAGTCAATGTAAAATTAGAAAGGAAAAGTGACTTTAGAAATAAATGACTAAGTGGGTCTTTATTAAAGTGGGGTGAATTAAAAAATAGAAAGTGAGATTTAAATGAGCATTTAATCTCAGCCCTAGATCTCAATCTATTTCAGCCTATGTTGCATGGGTACCCGCACCCGGGGGTAAGGTGCCCGCACCCGCACCGGGTTCCCGTCCCCACGTACGGGGTGCTGGGACGGGTTCTTCCCAGAAGAACCCTGAAGAACCCGAAACGTCCAACTCAAAAACAGGGTTCTTTTAGGGTTCTTTGAGTGCTTTTAGGGTTCTTCGGGTTCTTTTAGGGTTCTTCAGCGACGGAGAACCCTGAAAATGGGTTCTTTTCGGGTTCTTTGAGGGCAATTTAGGCTATTTTTTTTTTTTTTTTAATCAAAATTTGACTATAATCTAAATTTTTTTAATTAAAATTTAAGAATTTTTTATTAAAATTAAAATTAAATAATTTATAACTTATAAGTTAACTATAGTCTATTCGATTTTTTTTTATTTTTTTTTTTTATTTTTTTCAAAACTTAAATTAATTTATTAAATATTTAAATATTAAATAATAAAAACATAAAACTTAAAAATTAAAATTAAAATTTAAAACTTAAAAATTAAAATTAAAATTTAAAACCTAAAGGCTAACTCATAAACTTAAAAACTAAAAATGAAATTAAAACTTAAAACTAAAAGTGTTCGACCAACCCTAAGACTATACCACCGAACTATACCACTGTCTATCGATCGATCATCGACTATACCAGCAACCGAACTATACCACTATCTCTATCTATCGATCATCGACTATACCACTGCGTCTGCAAGTCTGCAACCAAGTCTATCGACTGCAACCAGCGCCGGCACCCTCGACCTCACCCTCCTCCGCTGCCTCTGCGTCTGTCGCCCGCCGTCCAGCAGCCGTCCAGCCGCCGTCATCCTCAGCGCTGTGCAGAGAGGTAATTTTTAAATTTTTATTTTTTATCATCATGTTTCCAAATCACATTAGCTGCAAAAGTCAATGAAACTGCCCACTTGCTCTGCAGTCAGTTGCATAAATAATCAGCATCATCAAAAACGTATAAGTTATAACTAATAATTTAATAAATCATTGCAAGCCCAAACTTGCAGAAAACCTAAAATACCCTTTGAAAGCCTCAAGTCAATGACTATTCATCACAACATAAACTTGAACTAAGGGAAACGATATGGAAAAAGATCAGCTGACTGTTGAAGGCGAGTTAAACAGCTTTGCAACATCTAATCAATGCATACACAGGATGTCTTTATGCAACGAATTATTAAGGAATGGACAGTCTACGATGGTCATATTTAATTTTTTAAATTTCCCAGATACAATACCTTAGAAAGCACATATAAATTATAATGAATAGCAATCCTCGGCCTTTGAATTGGTCTCAATTAAGTCGATGTTCCTTCTTTGTTTCCGATTGTGAAGTAAGGTGAGTCCACAACCCATATCTCATCCACCACAATCACACCTACCACCGAGTCTCCACATCTGCTGGCACTAGAGCCTTTATACTTGTCTTGCATTGCCTTTTACAATTTAAGTGACAGCTTCCAAGTCCTTCACCTGGAGACTGGAAATTGCCAACTGGTCATCAAGATTCAAAAGCACATCCTGGTGAACTTTCACCTGGAGACTGGAGACTGGTCATCAAGATTCAAAAGCACATCCTGGTGAACTTGGGGTAGGGCTCATTGCGGAATTATCGCTGCATTGATGAATGTTGAATGTTCATTGTTCAATGATGTGCATGTTTAAATCTTTGATTCTTGAAGTTTAAACTTTAATTTTTAAATAAAAAATATTTTATTTTTCTTGTTTTATACAAATTCACATATATAAATTATAATTTATATATAATATTATATAATATAATATATATATATAGTATATACCCCCGACGCACCCACGCACCCTGTTTCAAAAAGTGCCGTCCCCGTCCCCGTCCCCGTCCCCGCACCCACGTTTCCTGGCAACATAGATTTCAGCTATTGGATTTAGGGATTCCCCAAAAGTCACTTAGGGTTAGGTTAAAGGAGGAAAAGGTCATTCATTCTTTCATGAGCAGATTGAGAGAGGAAGAGAAGGAGAGCAAGGGAGGTTTTTGAGCAGAGAGGAGAAAGAGGGCAATTGATAGAGACTTCAGCAAAATCCGTACAACAGCAAAGAGGCACGGTTTCCAAGGCAGAAATCCGTACAGCAAGTGTTGGGCACATTTTTCGAGAGAGAGAGGCATAGTAAACGAGGAAGACCATACAGCAAGTTCAACATTTAATTCTGGGCAGATTCTGGGCACGAATATCGAGAATAGAGACTGCTTCTTGGTGGTACGGATTTCTAGAAATCCGTACCACAGCCATACAGTCAGTTTCGGCACAGATTTCAAGGCAAAGGAGCACAAATTTCGAGGAGAAGAAGTTGTCGGGTTTTCCGTACAGTCCGTACAACAGTACGGCCGTACAGCTAGGCACAAAAATTGAGAAGCTCATTTCAGCATTTAATGCTGTCATAAAAGCTGTAAAATTTCTGTTTTGGGTTTTTACTGTTTTGCACGTTTTCCAAGGCGGAGTGAATGCATGGAAATCGAGATAAGTACAGTTGTTTAGTTGCTGAAATTTTTGTTGTAATTTCTGCCTCACTGTAAAAAGCATTTTCAGCTAAGTCACCTGATACGGGGATACGGGGATTCGATGAATCGGATACGAGTACGGTGACCCTCGGACAGGATACTTCTGGGATACGATACGTTATATATTATTTTATTAAAAATATATATATATTTTTAAAAATATATATATATATTAATATATTAAAAATTAGATATTTTTTGCACAAATTCATACAAAATTCATTGATTCAAACATAGATATTAGATACTCATGAATCATACATCATCATTGATACTATAATACAAATTACAATGATACATTGATACACCATACATGATACAATCGTCAAATTTACTCAGAAAGACAAGATTGAAGATAGTAAGATACTGTAGTTTTCTCATTAAGTCATCAGAATCAAAATGTGTTACATAAGAACACTGCCAATGGCAAATAGAAATAGAAAATACAAAAGCAACTATAGTCTACAAGACTACAAGCCTGAAGCCTCAATGAGTCAAAGTCATCAATCCTCATAATCAGCATCACTGTCCTCATCCTGATCATCATGCTCACCACTGCTCTCCTCTGCCTCTGATGCATCCTCCTCCTCTATCATCTCTGCATCTGTTGGTGTGGAGGATGACCCCTCTACTCCATCATCAAATGTGACAGGCTCTAGCACTGGCGCATTGAGATCCAAGTTGGCCAATGCCAACTCAACACTGTTGTCCAGACCCATATCATCAATAAAGACATCCCACATCTTTGTCTTTCCCTTCAACCAATCCTTCCTCTGCCTGTAGATGAGACGAAGGTTGGTGTGCACATACACCATTGTCTCTGCCCTGGACTGCTCAAGCCTGCTCCTCTTCACACTATACAAATTCCCATATGTGCTCCAATTCCTCTCACAACAAGAGGATGAAGTCATCTGAGAGAGGAGCCTCATGGCCAAGCGCTGTAGAGGAGGGCTTGCTGCCCCATGAGTTGCCCACCAAGAATGGGGCTTCTTAGCCCCCCTGTCTCGAATCAAATCATAGCCTCCAAATCGCCCCTTGCCAGTGGAAAAATTTGCAAAGGCATCCTCCACCTCATCAAGGGATGCCCTATCTTGAAAAATCCTCCTCAATGCATCTTTCCTCCCCTGTGAGATTTCAGCATCCATGTGAGGAGGGAATCTGCGGGAAGGTCCACCATTCAGCCACTCATGGCTGTAGTATTTTGGGTTCAAGGAGTGAGCCAAACAATGTAAAGGTGTGCAATTCTTGTCCCATCCGCTGACAAGAATATCCTGTATGACAGTGAAGAAGGCCTCAGGTGATGTCTCATACTCTGGGCACTCACTCTGTAAAATAATGGTCCTCACAGACTCAATCATGGAATCCCATCCCTCATAAACCTCTCCTAGGATGGGTTGGTCTGTATCTGCAAATCTGAGCAAGGAAATGATAGGCTCCATGATCTGAATAATTAGATCTACCTTCTCCCACCATATATCATCCAACATTATGTCCTTCACCTTCTTTGAGGCTGCTTGATCCATCTTTCTCCAAAAAGACCAAAACTCTGAAATAACCATAGACCCAAGAGCGGTCTTGACCTCCCTCAACCTCTTCAACATGATGAATGAAGAGGCAAACCGTGTATCTGTAATCTTCAACAATGATAGATTGTTGTACTCCTTGTAGATAGTGAGGGCATTTGTATGGTTTGTTACAAAGTTGCGGATATGTCATGCATCCTCAATAGTGGCTCCAATCCAAAGCACATCAGAAGCAATAGATTTTAGTGCCAAGTTCAATGAATGGACAATGCAAGGTGTCCAAAATACTTGTGGATATTTTTCTTCCACAATCATGCCAGCAGCCTTGCAAACAGGTGCATTATCTGTAATGATTTGCACACAACAGTCCACACCTACACTTTCAATAACTTTGAAAAATAACTCACCCATATATTGTGCATCCTTGTACTGTCCAAGTGCATTCACTGCTTTCAAGAAAACTGCACCATTCGTGGATGACACCATGAAGTTAATGAGTGGGTGGCGTGCTGGATCTGTCCATCCATCAGAAACAATGCTAATCCCCGATGTTGGCCATGCTGATTTAATAAGCTCAAGCATTTTGTCCACCTCTTTCTTTGTCTTTGTCAACAATGTGGTTCTAAGCTTCTCTGACTCAGGAGGCACATACCCTGATGGAGCCCCATGACAAAGAGCTCGACACATCTCAATAAATAGAGGTGACCATGCAACATTAAAGGATATGAAGTTCTGATAGAAAAAAAATGCAATGGTGAGATCAAGCTCTTCCCTCTTCTCTTTTTGGAAAATCTTGTCCATTGGACCAACTGCAGTTGCCTTTCTCTTTGCTAATTCTCCCCTACTAGAAGTCTCAAAAGGGAACTTGCTGTTGCTTTTCCTCAAGAAGGGAAGAGGGTCATCAGTCTTGGATTTTTTTGATTTTGCTGCCACATTTGCCTCACCAATACTCTACTCTTTCTCCAATTCCTTCCTATCTGACGATTCAATTGCTGTACAACATTTAATGCCACAACCTGAAATACCCAACAAATGAGCTTTCACACAGAAATATGTGCAAGTGAAATAGCCATTGCAAAAATTGCATTTCCATGAACAATTTCCTCCTCCTCCCTTTTTTGCTGCCCCTTCCTCTCTTGTCACATATTTCCACAATGGGTATTTGGGGTCAACAATTTGTTTTCCCTGCACATTTGAAGCTACTGTTGCAGCCCCACTTCCAATGGATGGAATACTTGGAGACCCTGATGAAAGAGGGACAGGAGGAGCATCTCCAATGGAGACATTCTTCCCCTTTCTTTGCCCCTGTCTTGCTGCCTTTGATTGAGCCATGAATACTGTAAAAAATAAACAAAAACAACTAAATATATAAAACATATGCACATGCAAACACTAACAACAAACTAAATGCAAAATATAGATGGACAATGCACTTACCGAATGCTCGAATCTCTTCGAAAGAACTCTCTTTCTCCTTGCTCACACTTGCTCCTTTCTCACACTAGCTCTCCTTCTCACTTCACAAATGAAATGGGTGAAAAAAGAATGAAGAAAAACCGAACTTTAAAGAAAAAATCGCGTGATTTTCCTTGCCGCGGGCCCAGCCGTGTCCCGTTGTACGAGATACAGCGTATCCGAACGAGATACGGTTGGGATACGCCGTACCCCGTTCGGATACACCGTATCCGTTGAATTGGGGCCGAATCTCGTACGTACACGTATCTGGTACAAGGATTCAGGATTCGTGGCCCTTTTAGGCGAATCCTGTGACTTAGATTTTCAGAAATAAAAATGAGCTCTCAGATTGGTTTTCCCCAAAAGTTGTAGGGGGTTTTTCCAGGGTCACCTTGACCAAAAATCTCTGTATTAAAATGTATTGAATGGCTGTTTTGTATCTGCTGATTTTTATTTCAGCATTTTCTAGCATTCTTTAAATTTTCCAGAATTTGTGTTTTCAGCAAAAAAAATTATTTTTCTGTTGTTAAATGTAAGGATATGGGAAAGGGCATTTAACTAAAAGGAGAAATAAAGTGAAACTGAAAACCGGGGTGGGAAAACAGGGAATTTCTACAAATCTAAATACGAAATTACATGGATTCCATTCCATAGATACCATAGAAATAGATATATTAGGGAGGTTTTTCATACTGGATATGAATGGCAGGAATATCAAGAGTCGTATATGTGTGCAAGCTTAATGATTCCCTAACTTTGTACCAATATTTTTTATTAAATGGAAATTAACAGCTTTCAATTACCCGTAGACCTCCATATTTTGAGCAGACAAAAGGAAACCCTTACAAATGCAGGCAAACCTTACTTCCATTTCTCTTTCAATTTTACAAATTTGGAAAAATAAACTTACCACAGATCTTGATGGGGGCTTCGAGGTCCAACAAGTTGGGTTGGTTTATAAAGATCTGTTTAGAAGCGAAGCAGAGCTGCCTAATCTCGGCCTCGGAGATTTGAACTTTCTTCCCGTGTCTCGAACCTCGGACTTCCAGGAGGCGCCCAATAATATCATCCAGAGCATCATCTTCCATCCAAAATCACACACCCCCACCTCTGCCTACCGGCCGGCTGGTGAAAACCCTCAATTCCTTTCTGAGCTTCCGATACCAGAGACTCTTCCCCAGCCAGGAAAAAAATCGAAATCAAACTCTAAAATACTTGTGTGGATATAGCATATAACAATATTAACGACGACGGCTGACATAGCGTAAGAGCGTCTCTTCTAGTCATTCCGATGGGTACAGTATATATTCCTCTTTGAAATATCTCGAATCACCAACGCAACCATCTAAATTAATTTAACTATTTTGTTCCATGTGGCTTTTTGTTAATGGGAAAAAATGACGTGGGTCTATTTGTGAACATTTTATATATATATATTTTAAGAAATTTTTAAAAGAATGAATAATGTGTTTTTTTTAATAAAATTATTGTTAGGTTTTCGTTTGTCACAAGCTTCGCATCTTTTTTATCTGACTTTGCTATTCAGATTTTGTTTGCTTCCTCATCAATTTATCTCCAATCTCGTGTCTCTTTGGCCGGACATCCTATTATTGTTGAGCCGGCCTTGGATCCTCCTTATGCAAAGGAGATTGTTGCTTTCAACTCTCTTGTCGCTAGCAACCCTAAGTTTCAAAAGTCTGCACAATCTTGTTTCATGAAAAAGCCCAATGAAATTTCTAAGTGGAGATCAATGCTCCTCATGCTTGAATTTGTGCTCTCTAGCTTGCATATTGTGGCTTGATTAGCCAGTTCATGGGTCTATGGCCATCTCCACAAACGGTTTGGGCTTGGGTAGAAAAGAATTGGAAACCCTTAATCACGGGAGAAGTTGTCTCTTCTTTTCGTGGTAAGGGTTTTTTTACTTTCTACTATGAAAATAAGTCAGAACAAGACTTGATATTTAGAAGCAGATTGTATTTTATGGGAGACTAAGGTTTATATCTGGATAGATGGAACTCTAACTTCAACCCAGACTGTGATATTCCCACAGCAGTTCCAGTTTGGGTAAAACTTCATTTTCTGCCTTTGCATTGTTGGAATGATGCAACCTTTAGACTAATCAACAACTCGCTCGGTAAGTATATTGATTGTGCAGAACCAAGAGATGGGCTATTTGTTTGTGCAATAATATGTGTCAAAGTGGATATGGATAAGGGTTTATCGGCAACAATTAATCTCTGTATGGACAAATGGTCCCGTGTGCAGGAAGTGGACTATGATTAACTCCTTTTCAAATGCAAAGTTTGTTATGAATATGGGCACTTTGCAAGAGGTTGTCCAAAAACTCAAATTCCCCAGGAGCAAAAAGGAGAGCAGAACTATCAATGACAACAAGCAAAATGAAGAAAAGGGACCAACAGATAGCAACCCCAAGCGGCCACAGTGCCTAAAAAAACCCCTACCAAAGACAATCAGGGTTTGTGACCTTTGGGCCCATCACAAAGCGAATCGAATCAAGAAGGCAAATCTGATGGAGGTAGCAATCGCTTCAAGTTTATTTCTGGATCTACAGAAGTTGGTGAACCTTCTTAGCCAGCTTAACAAAATCCCCCTCCTCATAAAGAGAATGAGACAGCTAGCAGCCTTAAATTGGCCCCTATTAATAAATCTCTTGTTGTAGAAAGTGTGCAAAGCAGTTATAAAGATCAATCATAAGAAGTAGAAGATGATTTTGTTGAGATTCAACAAGATGATGAGCTTAGTGTAAAGAGTCGTCTTCACTAAGTGGGCCCACAGGCTATTTTTGGCGCAAAGTCTATTTTTAGACTATGTCTATTTTTAGACATGTCGATCATATTCTATGAGTTGTAGGATGCTATTTGTGGATGGTTGGTCAAGTTGGAAAAATATATGGACTTCTATTTTTAGACATATTGGGCGGAATCTATTTTTGGATTGCCAGTTTAAAAATAGATATGTCGAATATTATTAGTTGTTAATAATATTTGGACTCTAAACATTATCTTATTCTCTTGGAGCACTTCAATTAAGTGCACAGAGGTGGCACAGCAGCTGACAGATGGAATTACGCTATTCCTGAGGGTTTACTGGAGCTAATGCATGAGGACTTCAGTTAGAACTCATGTGACGGAGTTTGGTGGAGTTATAGAAGTAGTTGGTAGAGTTGTGTTCAGTTTAACTCAGTTAGACTCAATTGAACTAGTTGTATCTAGTCTAACTGATTGATACATTAATGAGAGTGGTGTGAATTAATTAATTCACTAAATAATAACTCATTAATCAACTGAAGAATACATCAGTTAACTATAGTGCATGGATAGTTTCAGTGGAGACCAGTGGAGAGGTAGGTGAAAGAGCGAGTGTGACTATCAGTTGTGACTATAGTGATGCATTGATTGCATCCAACACTTAGTGGAGATGCCAATGAAGATTGTGCAGTGCAAGCCAGGTGGATTCGAGTTCATTCAGAGCCATTCTTCAGTAGGGATTGGCAGTAGAGGCAGGCTAGCAGGTGGCAGAGATCGGTGCATGGATTTGCTAGATCAGACCTGATTAGTGTGTAGCGATTGTATTGTACTGAGAGCTTGACATGTTCAACTTTGTATGAGGATTGTTACATGATCTCTATGACATATATTATATACAGATAGTTGGGGTTTTTAGCTTCAGGCTTTCCCGTTAAATCATTGTGTTAATGTGTGTGAATTTTTATGGTTTCATGTGTGCATTGAAATTGATTTAATTTCCGCATGTGATGATCAATGGTGGAATAGATTATGTATTGTGCATGAAGTTAAAATAGTGTCTGATCAGGAGCATCTTAGACATATAACATATCAGTTATATAATTTCTACATGGTATCAGAGCAGTTGATCATTGGAGCAGATTGCAATTATTGAAGCGATTGAGTTTTGTGCTGGTGGAATTCGAATTTGTTGCAGTGTTTTCTTGGTGTTGAAGTTGAGCATTCATTGAAATGTCTTTCAACAGATTGCTATTGGAGTATGCCCTTGAGGGCAGCTCAAATTATATTGCATGGAAGGACAGGTCGGAGGCAGTGCTGGATGATAATGGGTTGAAGAAGTTCATAGATGCAGAAATTCCAAAACCTGCTTCTAGTGATGTAGCCACACTTGATGCATGACAAAAGAAGACAGCAAAATGTCGAATGATTATGTTGGAAGGTGTGAAGGATCACATAGTGTCCATCCTTCATGGTAAAGCTTCTCCATTCTTGATGTGGAAAGCTTTGACAGACTTGTTCCAAAGCAGAAGTGACCAACGGAAGTTGGCGCTTAAAGACAAGCTCAGAAAAATAAAAATGGAGAAGGGTGAAAGTATACCCAAGTACCTCACGAAGTTTGTCCAGTATAGGGATGAGTTGGGAAGTGTGGGGGTTACTGTAGATGAAGAGGACTTAGTGAGCTTGGCTCTCCTTGGGCTTCCGAAGAGTTGGCATAGCTACGAAGACTCTGTCAATGGTCGGGAGAAACTACTAGGATGGGAGGGACTTTGGTCGGATCTTGTGCAGGAGGAGATAAGATGGGGTACCAGGGATGGATCTTCATCGAAGAATGAAGATGAAGAAAATTGTGTTTTGGCTGCCAAAGCAAGGAAAGGGAAGGGAAAGAAAATTCCTTCTCAATCTGGTGCAAAAGGCAAGAAGCAAGACTTGTCCAAGGTGAAGTGCTTTCATTGTCACCAACACAGACATTATGCCACTAATTGTCCACAGAAGAAGAAAAATAAGCAAGTTGTTGGATCTGCAGCTGGAGAGGCCTTAGCCTCGCAGTTTGAGCTGGATTTTTCGCTGAGCGCATGCTTGGTCTCAAGTGTGATGGGATCAGTGTGGTTTCTTGACAGTGGTGCGTCTTTCCATATGACCGAAGACAAAGATTTGTTCAGTGATCGGGACCATTTCCTTTGAGAGGGAGTCTCGTAAACCTTTCATATTGAAGGATGTCATGCATGTTCCAAGATTGAAGAAGAATCTAATCTCTGTGGCGATGTTGGAAGACAAGGGATATGATGTTGTCTTTAGCGAGGGAAAGGCTTTCCTGCGCAGTGAGGCAACTGGTGAAACCCGAAGGATAGGGGTTCAAGTTAAGAACCTTTATTAATTGTAGGTAGATGGTTGCGCAGCAATGGCAGGCAAAGTAGAAGGAGTGGTGAGTCGAGATGAGGGTGAATTGTGGCACAGGAGATTGGGCCATCTTCACCATGGTGCTTTGAAAATTTTGCAGCAGATTTCTACCGGGCTTCCCAAGAGTACACTTGCGCAGTCAAATCAGTGCAAGGGATGTACTTTGGGAAAATTTGTGAAAGCCACCTTTCATGAGAAGGATAGTCGCGCCACGACGATCCTTGAGAGAATTCACACAGACGTGTGTGGACCTTTCTCAGTAGCTTCGACAGCAAAGCACTGGTATTATGTGATATTTGTTGATGACTTTTCTCGTAAGTGTTGGATCTTCTTCATGCAGAAGAAGAGCGAGACATACTCAAATTTCTGTAAGTTCAAGGCACTGGTTGAGAAAGAGTCGGGGAAGCAGGTGAAGGCTCTAAGGAGCGATAATGGTGGTGAATTCATCTCTGGCGAATTCAAAGACTTTTGCAGCACAGAAGGAATTCAAAGAGAGTTCATAGCGCCTCATAACCCACAGCAGAATGGGGTTGCGGAGAGAAATAACAGAACGATCGTGGGTGTTGCACGGGCGATGTTGCATGATCAGGGCCTTCCCATACAGTTGTGGGCTGAAGCATGCAACACTGCGGCTTATGTGCAAAATCGTTGTCCTCATAGAGTACTTGGCATGAGTACACCCGAAGAGGCGTTTTCTAGTAAGAAGCCTGATATTTCTCATTTGAAGATTTTTGGCTCACCTGTTACATTCATGTGACGAAGGATGCCAGGAAAAGGCTGGAGCTGACTGCAGAGGTTGGGATATTTGTGGGGTACACAGAAACACCCCACAACTATCGTGTGTATTTGCCAGACAGTCGAAAGACTGTTGTGCGACGGGATATCAAATTTCATGAGGAGAAAGCCACGAAGTTGTCGCTTGAGAGGGAGTTACACTTGCATGCAAATGAGGAGCTATTTGTTCTTAAAGATGAGCCTCAGGATGTGGAATAGCCACAAGAGGAGGTTCATGGAGTGGAAGAAACCAATCATGCAACGCCAAACATCAAAGGGCAGAAGCGCACTACAGAAGCTGAGCGACTGAATCTTGATGCAACGCAAAATGTAAGAGCACCTACATCACAGGCAGACAGAGACAATCACCTGACTGGTTTACTGGATACATGGCTCTGATGAGCAAGTGTATCGTGACAGAGCTATCCTCTTTTGAGGAAGCTATGGAGGACCCTGCATGGGTAGATGCCATGGTGGAAGAGTATGATTCGATTGTCAGAAACAGTGCATGGGAGATTGTCCCAAGGCAGGAAAGGAAATCAATGGTAGGTTCGAGATGGATCTACAAAGTGAAGCAAGCTGCTGACGGGAGCGTCGAGAAGTACAAGGCAAGATTTGTTGCCCAGGGCTTCTCACATATTGAGGGGATCGACTATGAAGAAACCTTTGCACCTGTCGCAAGGTATTCTTCCATACGGAGCATCCTTGCTCTCTCAGCGCAGATGGGTTGGCACATTCATCAGATGGATGTGAAGACTACATTCCTCAACAGAGTCATTGAGGAGGAGGTGTACTTAAAGCAGACTGAAGGATTCGAAATCTTCAGCAGTGAGTCGCATGTGTGCAGGCTCAAGAGAGAGTTGTATGGGCTTAAACAAGCACCTCGTGCTTGGTACACATGGATAGACAGTTATTTCACCGGACTTGGTTTTACCAAGAGTGAGGCGGATCCTAACCTGTACCAGATTGTGGTTGAGGGTAAGTGGTTGATCATTGTACTTTATGTAGATGATTTGATACTTACAGGTGATGAACTATTGATACACTCATGCAAGGTTGATCTTGCAAAGGAGTTTGAGATGAAGGACTTGGGTCTCCTTCATTATTTCCTGGGATTGGAAATTTGGCAGCGGAAGGGTGGACTATTTGTGTCTCAAGGCAAGTATGCCCGGGAGATACTAGAGAAGTTCAATATGCAAGGCTGCAAGCCTATCGACACTCCTCTTCCTGGTGGTTGGAGGAAAGAGGATGCTACATCGGCAGAGGTAGTGGATGCCACTGTTTATCGACAGTTGGTTGGTTCGCTCATGTATTTGGTCAATACACGATCGGACATATGCTACGCTGTTAACCAACTTTCACAAGCTATGGTTAAGCCTACCAGGCTCTTTTGGAAGGCAGGCAAGCATGTCCTGAGGTATCTCAGGGGCACATCGGGATATGGACTATGGTACAGACAGTTGGATGAGTTGAAGCTGCATGGCTTCACGGATGCAGATTGGGCAGGGAGCCCAATGGACAGAAAGAGCACATCTGGAGGGATTTTCAGTATTGGGTCTACAACAGTTTCTTGGTACAACAGGAAACAGAGATTTGTGGCACTCAATTCAACGGAGGCCGAGTACATGGCAACAAGTTTGGCTGCATGCGAGGCTATATGGATGAGGAAGATCCTGGTCAAGTTGTTCGGTTCACACTTAGATCCTACTGTGATATATTGTGATAATCAGAGTTGCATTAAACTCTCGGTTAATCCATTATTTCATGATATATCTAAACATATTGACACCTAGTACCATCATATCAGATATTGTGTGCAGCAGAAGATCATGTTACTATCTTACATTCCTACAGAGGATCAGGATGTTGATATTTTGACGAAGGCGCTCACCAGGAGCAAATTTGAATACCATAGAGACAGAATCGGGGTGGCAGATAATCCCTATCTTGTTGAGAGGGAGTGTTGAGATTCAACAAGATGATGAGCTTAGTGAAAATAGTCGCCTTCACTAAGTGGGCCTGCAGGCTATTTTTGGCGCAAAGTCTATTTTTAGACATGTCGATCATATTCTATGAGTTGCAAGATGCTATTTGTGGATGGTTGGTCAAGTTGGAAAAATAGATGGACTTCTATTTTTAGACATATTGGGCATAATCTATTTTTAGATTTCCAGTCTAAAAATAGATATGTCGAATATTATTAGCTCTTAATAATATTTGGACTCTAAACATTATCTTATTCTCTTGGAGCACTTCAGTTAAGTGCACAGATGTGGCACAGCAGCTGACATAAGGAATTACACTATTCCTGAGGGTTTACTGGAGCTAATGCATGAAGACTTCAGTTAAAACTCATGTGACAGAGTTTGGTGGAGTTATAGAAGTAGTTGGTGGAGTTGTGTTCAGTTTAACTCAGTTAGACTCAGTTGAGCTAGTTGTATCTAGTCTGATTGATACACTAGTGAGAGTGGTGTGAATTAATTATTAATTTATTCACTAAATAATAACTCATTAATCAACTGAAGAATACATCAGTTAACTACAGTGCATGGACAATTTCAGTGGAGACTAGTGGAGAGGTAGGTGAAAGAGCAAGTGTGACTATCAGTTGTGACTATAATGATGCATTGATTGCATCCAACACTTAGTGGAGATGCCAATGAGGATTGCGTAGTGCAAGCCAGGTGGATTCAAGTTCATTCAAAGCCATTCTTTAGCAGAGATTGCGCAGTAGAGGCAAGCTAGCAGGTGGCAGAGATCGGTGCATGGATTTGCTAGATTGGACCTAATTAGTGTGTAGCGATTGTATTGTACTAAAAGCTTGACATGTTCAGCTTTGTATGAGGATTGTTACATGATCTCTATGACATATATTATATATAGATAGATGGAGTTTTTAGCTTCAGGCTTTCTCGTTAAATCACTGTGTTAATGTGTGTGAATTTTGATGGTTTCATGTGTGCATTGCAATTGATTTAATTTCCGCATGTGATGATCAATGGTGGAATAGACTCTGTATTGTGCATGAAGTTAAAATAGTGTGTGATCAGGGGAATCTTAGACATATAACTTATCAGTTATATAATTTCTACATATTTCCTTTCATCAAAAGAGACCACTTGGCTAGTATTAATGCTAGCTCAACTGATGAAAAAAAAGGGAGGAAAATAGGAGATCTCGTCGATTAGGTCGCAAATCTAACAGGGAAAAAAAAGTTGGAACAAGTTGAAAGGATAAAGAATTGGGTTTTCAACACACAATTCCCCGTTAGTTAGCGGATCATGGAAATAAAGGAGGGAAGAAAGGAGCATCAACATGCCCCAACAACGGGACCCACTCATCCCATAGTAAATGATGAATATAGTCTCTTGGAATTGTAGGGGTTTAGGATCTGGAATATATATATATATATATATATATATATATATATATATATATATATCAAATCTACGATCCACAAAGAAAACCCATTTGTGACCCTCATCTAAGAAACAAAAATGTTTGAGAGTGATCTCTCCCAAAAGCAATATAAAATTTGGAATAGAAGCAATATCATAACATTCGGATCTCACAGACCATCTGGAGGTCTTTGTACCATGTGGGACCTAAATCAACTGCAACTTTTGAGCACCATGAAAACAACACATTGGATTGCTACCACTTTCAAAATTTTGGATAGCCATCAGGTATGTATTGTAATAAATTTATATATGTCAGTGTTGTTATCACTCTAGTAAATTTTCTATCAAAAATATTTAAAACTTTGTAACTTACTAGAGGTAACCAAGAACCTCTTTTGAAATCTAGGATCTAGCCTTCCTAAATTCCGGAGAGGGATCTCTCCTCAAGATTTAGCTTGATTTTTGTTATAAAATTTTAGGCTAGGTATGATTGGACAATTTGTTTGTTTTGAAAGTTTGGTGGGAATAAAAGGTACTTCAAGGTGAACCACAGAGGGATCTACCAGACCATTGGGCTATGGAATCAACTTTTTGGCAAGCAAAGCTAGGAAATAAGGTCAAAAGAGAAAATGTACTAAGGGCAGGGTAGATGACCTTCAAAGGGTTTTGAAAGAGGCTTTTTGATGAAATGGGTGAAATCTGAACAAAAGGGCAATTAAGAATCCTTAAGTTACATAAATGAAGATGAAAGAAAGGGGGTCAAATAGGGACAAAGAGCATTTAAGAATTCTTAAGTCCGGTTATCAGCAGAAAACATATCAATGAATAACTAGTAAAAAACAAGGAGTTTTTTTAACACTAATCATGTTTAAGCTTTCCTAGTTAATCATTAAAGACATAAACACTAAAATGTATGTATGGAACTTTGAAAGATAAACAGTGAAAACAGGAAAATACTTGACTTATCTGATCAGCACAAGAATCCTGAGTTATGATGTCTATTTGACTTAGTTCCAGTCTGTTGCTTTACAAATTGACTCACACGAACTCTAAAGTATTCGACAAAAATGTCTATAGTAGTCTTGACAAATTTTATTCCACCATAAAATACTTGAAAGAGTGAAGTATTTATACAAATTCTAAACTAGAATATCTTGAAAAAATATCAAGATTGGATCACAAATATCTCTAACTCTTTTACATAAATATAAATTAAGTAAAGGACACTCAAGACTAATGCATCTATTTGGCACTATTTTTTATGGATAGGTGATGACTAAGAGGAGAATTCGAATTTGATCCAGCTCTTAGTTGATGATGAGGCATCCAAGTCACTAACTATTTCCTTTCTTTGTGCATTCTGCTCCAGCAATTCTACAAACTTGGGGTTCAATGATATCTTTTTATTTCTCAATCTGAAATAGATATGTAAAAAGTGAAAGAGGTTATTGTAGATAAATATGTTGGTGAAATAAACCTCTTTCATTTTCCTAAATTTATGCTCCCGCTGTCCATAATAGGCTCTACAAAAAGATGTGTAAAACAGAGTTTTACAGAGTCTGAAAAATAGGTTGTAAATATGTGCATGTATCTCTCATTCTGAAATGAATGTGCAAAAAGTGAGATAGGTTTTTGTAGATGGGTCTCTTAGGAACAAAAACCTCCTTCAGTTTTGTATGATGTATTTTTGATTGGTCACAATCTTCTCTGCAAAATGATGACTTAACAATAATTTTCCGTAAAAAGTGCTCTCCAATATTGTTTAATATTTCCCAATCCATAATGGCTGTTAGAAAAGTGAGAGAGGTTTTTGTATATTGCCCTCTTAAGAACATAAACCTCCTTCAGTTTTTCAAAATTCATCTTGGATTGGTCACAATATGTTCTGCAAAAAAATGGCTTAAATAGGAAATTTGTGCAAAAAATGTCCCTTCTTGCTATCTTTTTCATTTTTTCACGTTTTTGTTCTTTTAACTGTTTTACTTTCACTTTAGATAAAATTCATTGTTGGTGAAAGTATTTTCATCTCTTTTTACCATTTTACTGCCTCTGTATTTATTTTTATTGTTTACTTTTGACTGCTCTTGAAACTTTGTTTTAACTTTCACTCTGACTTTTACTTCATACACTTTAACCGCTGATACTCTTTGACTGTTATGTTTTCAGTGTCATTGTGAATTATAATTTCACTTTTAACATTCACTATGCACATTTCATCATTCTGATCTCTCTCTGACTTGATTTTATTCTTTCTTTGTATACAAATTGTTTGTTGAATGAAGATATTGAGTTAAAATCTGAGAATTTGGAGCAAACAATTTTGTCAACTAGTATTGAAACTATTGGCCCAAATCCATATTCTAATAATAACCTGCAAAAATCAAACAATTTGTTAATGAAATATAGGTCTGCAGGGAGGTGTTTGAAGGTTTTTTGAAAGTCCTGTGGAATGGGATCTGTCTGTGGAGGTTTTAACTCTGTTTTTTAGACATTCTTAGGCTTACTTCTACAAGATTAGATTGTTTGCAGGAGTAATTTACTTTAACAGAGGGATAATTGAGAAAATCTAGCTAAGGATAGTCTATTTTGAGTTTTCTTTGCTCAAATTAGGCTTCTGAGAGATGAAAACTGGGTTAAGATAGGAAACAGGGTTTCTTGAAAGGTACAAATGTGGAAAAGAAGTCTTTAAATCAATCTGTGTTCGGAATTTGTTTTCAAAAAGAGACTACAAAATGAGGATTTTGGCTTTAAAGGGATTTACAGATGAATTCAAGCTTCCTTAATTCGTAGGTATTTTTATGCTTTGACAGGGTTTCTGAAGCTTTCTGTGGTCAACATAGGCTTGAAATTCTTTTAAAATAGTCGGGGCGGGAGTTAAATCAGTAGGGAATGCAACAAACCGATATAAAAATGATATCTTAAAGTTTAACCTTAAAAAAATCATCATATTCGACTTTAATTACAAGTTTATTAAAGGCGGGAGGCGGATTTGGTTTTTCGATTGCGAAAAATTAGTGGTTATCGCATTGCTCCTGAGCGGTAAACGATTTTTTACTTTTGCAATGTGATCTAATAGAAATGAGACACATAGCGGATGGTGGTTTCGGGAAACAACTTTTATCGCAAAATTTTTAGCCAACTTCGCTCGATCACTTTTGTAATGCAATATGAGATCCGCGCCGTTGGATTTGATTGAGCGATGCGAACGGCTGAGATGCATCAGGAAGCTGCGAGGAAACAAGGTGGGACCGGGGTTTTTGATATGCGACGTTGATTTGATAAGAGAAGATCGACGGTCATGTTTTGATGCGATAGGGAATGGTGGGGCATGAGGCCCAATGATCACAACGAGCGTAGATCGTCGGATTTGAATATAAGAATGATCGGAGGGTTGAGGATGAGAGCGAAGCTGCTAGGTTAGTTGATGAAGCTTATGTATAAAAGGAGTTTATACATAAATTAAAGTGAATGAGGCGGGTTAATAAAGGGTTTAACCAAGGTTTAGTCTATGGTAAAGGGATATATACTTGGGGAAAGGGGTAAGGTTAAGGCGTTAACCTTGGGTAACGCTTGTGCGGGAGGGAAGGTGAATGTATTATGCGGAGGTTTTGGTTTAAAAGACAATACACAAAGCATCGGTAAAGGCTTTTTTTATTTTTCTTTTGATACATCACATTCCGATAACTTTTCCTTTGTATTTTATTATATTATATAGTTTTAGATTATTTGGAGGTCCAAAACTATAAGGGATCAGGAGTATTTTATTAGGGTAGTTTTATGTCAAAGGGGTAATCTAGGGATGTTATTTCAACATGTGATTAATATCTTTGACATAAAAATCTAATAATAGTAGGGTTTTTTGGGATATTAAATAAAAAGAAATTATATTAATAGGACTAGGATATTTGATAGGGAGTTAATAAAATAAGTTAAATGTTAATATGAAAAGGGACAATGAATACTCAAAAATTTATAAATAAAACTAAGGAAAGTGAAAATTAGAATAAAGTTTTGTTTTCATAACTCATTCACTTTTACTTAGTATACCATGTTTTTTGAGTGTTTTATGCTTTGTAAAATGGGAGAAGTTAATTAAATGGGCATTTATGTAACATTTAAGTAAGAAAAGAGTTCTTACTTATGAAGTAAAATGGTGATGAGTGCATGAAGGGGTAAATGATGAAAATTTCTGGGATTAATATAGAAACTTAACATTTTCAACTAATTAGTATTGAGCCTTAGGTCCGGTCCCAACAGAAGTCAAGGAAATGCCTTGAGCCTCTTTGACTGACAGTCTAGAATATCAAATTGCTATGGGGAGGGGAAATTAGTTATTTATAGCCGGGTGAAAGATATTTACAATGATGTTTCCCACCTTCTTCTACCTACCCAGTCATATCCTCTAACATTTTTTCCTTCTATTTTAATCAGGTGCATTTGAACTAGCAACCTTACAACATTTTATTCTTTTGAAAGCAGTAAAAACTATCTAATTCTACCTTATTTCATCAAAGAATCCAGATTAAACTGTTGGATTATTTTATTCTCTACCTAACTATTGAAATGTCATGATTAAACTGTATGACAATTCTTTATTATCTATCTAAAACAAGTAAATTGAAACATGATAAGTCAAGATTAAATTGTTCAACTCATCATGGACTATGGCATTTATTGACACTCTGCCATAATCAACTGCAAAAAGTAAAGTAGTGGCATTTAGACTTACACTTTCATGCGTTATTCATCTTTTTTCTTTTGGGGTATATTATTTTTCTAAGTCCTTTGATCTTCTTTTTGAGACTTTTACCCTTTGTTGTTGTTTTTTTTCCATTTAGAAATAGCAGAATAATACTTAGAAAGCAAAGTATGTACATATTTGGAATATCATGGTTAGTCATAATTATGAATCATATATTTATAGAATACTAACAGTGAGCTCTATGGGGATGACATTCCCTGGTGAAATTTCAAGAACTTTGAGATCAGTTGCCTTCATCTTTGACCTTTGATGATCTTAGTAAGTGTCTTTTGTCTTCTGCAAACTGAAATATGATCTAAAACTAAAACAACACACAACAATTTTCAAACCAACTTATAGATATTAAACTCCTTAGGACCTCATCCTTGGCTTTAAATCTTAATGAAAAAACTAGTTGAAAATTAAAAACTAACAAAAATGCTCAAAATTCTAAGCTTATTAGCACTCATCTACCTACTATAATCTACTAGAAATATTATTGAATCAGGTAATACATAAATGCCAATGAAGCCAATCAAGTAGTTGTAAAAATAAATGAATAACCTGATTGCTTGTGATCAAAATTGGAAGTATATTATGATAATGTACCTTTATAATAAATGATATGATGTGTAAAGGCCACTTTTGATGTTTTTATCCTTATAGAGAAAACATGTTTGCATATTTGGGCTAAAAATATTCTCCATATAATCTGATATAGGATCAATAAAAGCATGATGTATGTTATTTTCTTCTAGGCCTTCAATGACTAATTGTTTAGTTGAATTATGAATGTTAGACCTTGAAACTATTTCTTTAGTCTTGTGTTTGGAAGAATAATAATCTTCAATATGCAAGTCAAAAGGTATTACAATTTCTTCTTGCTTTGGACAAGGAAGATTGTCAAAGAAACTTTTAGGATTTCGAAAATTGTATGAGTGAATTTGAGAATGCAAAAGTTTGATTTCAATTTCATAATTTTTCAGAAATTATATCAAGAATCCATTTTTTAACTTGAGGAGAATATTTTCTTGATTTAAAAATAAGAAAGAGAACTTTTAGAAAATCCTCATCAAATTGAAAATCTAATATCTCATTCGTCAAACTAGATAGTGTTTGTTCTATGAAGTTATCTTGAATTTGAAGAACATAGTTATCATCATACTGATCATATTTAGGCAAATCTTCAGAAGAAGGAATGTCATCAATTATAAACATTGGATCAACAGAGTTCTCTTCCAACAATCCTAATATATCTTGATTAGATTGGTGGCATTCTATTTGAAAGTCATTATTTTGCTCAATAGGAGTGTTATCAAGCAATGGGCCTTTTTGGGAAGGTAGAATAACATGAGCATCAACTTGTTCTTTTGTCTCTTCATGGATAAAAACTTTAGTACATTCATTAACATTAGAAGAAGTAGAAACAATTTCTTCATTATGTAAATATTTTGAGGATGGTTGCATGTTTAGAAGCAAATTGATTTCTTCTTCGATGAAGGGGGGTGGAAATCTCTAAATTCTTAGATTGAAATGACAATTGTTTTTTCTCTTATCTAAAAATTGATCATGAGGTTGAATATTTTCTTTAACTTCATTCAAAACATTAAATGAAACATCATTTGTTAATCCAGAGGGGTTTTGTGGATCTTGATTCATCTCTTGATCTATTTCATCTTTGTTTAACTCCTCTTGATTATTATGACATTTAACTTGAGAACGAAAGTTCTGGACTTCTTCTAATAAATCTTCAGGATGCGAATTTCCAAAATCTTCATTAATATTTTTAAGGTAATGTATAAGATCTTCAGTTTGATCACAACAATTTTCAGCTAATGATGAAGATGGAAAATCTTCTTTGTAATGCTCATAAAATACCTTATGAAAATCTTTTAGAGAAAAAAAACTTACAGGTTTGAGAGCTTCGTACCATTCCCTTGCTTTTCCTTCTAAGGTTGCCATGAATATTTTCATGAGGTAATCCTCATGCCAATCACCCTTCAATCTTTACGAGTGTATATGAAACTTAATGAGATTTAATAAAGGATCATCAATATTCTCATCTCGAAACATGGGCAGATTGTTACCCCAATTTATTTTTGGTAGCTTATGTGGAAATCCAGGTATGTGATTTCTGCTCATGGGAGCATATTTTCGTTTTATTCTTGGATCATCTTGAAAATCAGCCATAACGAAAGGCCACGGTATCTGTAAAACCAAGTTAGAACCTTATATAAAATACAATACATATTGAAAAACTTTCTTAACGAGAAAGAACATAATGTCTTGGATTAAGATCCAAGTTGAAACCCTGATATTTCCATATTGTTCTTCCAGGTTCATTCCTCTAGTGGAGTCTTGATTGTGAAATTGGTGTGGAGTCGCCAAGTGGATGATTTTAACCTTTGTGTGTCTAATCACTGTCCACCATCATAGATCAGATCTGAACCTGTAAAATATTTCTGAAGAAAAGGTTAGTTTCCCCAGTAGAGTTGTCATTATATTACCCACAACCTTTAAACTTAATCTTAAAATAGAAAATATACGTTTTAAAAATCTTCCTCTAGGATTAAACTTAAAACTAGAGGGTGGTTAGTTCCCCAGTATGGTCGCCAGTATGTTATCACTCTAGTAAATTTTCTATCATAAATATTTAAAACTTTGTAACTTACTAAAGGTAACCAAGAACCTCTTTTGAAATCTAGGATCTAGCCTTCCTAAATTTCGGAGAGGGATCTCTCTTCAAGATTTAGCTTGATTTTTGTTATAAGATTTTAGGCTAGGTATGATTAGAAAATTGGTTTGTTTTGAAAGTTTGGTGAGAATAAAAGGTACTTCAAGGTGAACCAAAGAGGGATCTACCAGACCATTAGGCTATGGAGTCAACTTTTTGGCAAGCAAAGCTAGGAAATAAGGTCAAAAGAGCAACAAAAATAAGGCATGGTAGATGACCTTCAAAGGGTTTTTGAAGAGATTTTTTGACAGAAATGGGTAAATCTGTTAAAGGCATTGGGCATCTCAAGTTATTAAACAGATGAATGTGTTGGAATAAACAGACTATATATTTAAGAATTCTTAAGTCCGGTTATCAACAGAAAACATATCAAAGAAGAACTAGTAAAAAGCAGGGAGCTTTTTAACACTAATCCTGTTTAAGCTTTCCTAGTCAACCATTCAAGATAGAAAACGTATAAATGTATGTATGGAACTTTAGAAAGAGAAACAGTGAAAACAGGAAAATACTTTACTTATATGATCAGCACAAGAATCTTGAGTTATGATGTCTTTAGTCTTAGTTCTAGTCTGCTTCTTTACAAATTGACTCACACAAACTCCAAAGTATTCAACAAAAATGTCTATAATAGTCTTGACAAATTTTATTCCACCATAAAATACTTGAAAGAGTGAAGTATTTATACAAATTCTAAACTAGAATATCTTGAAAAAATATCAAGATTAGTTCACAAATATCTCTAACTGTTTTACATAAATAGAACTTAAGTAAAAAACACTCAAGACTAATACATCTATTTGGCACTATTTTTTATGGATAGGTGATGACTAAGAGGAGAATTCGAATTTTATCCAACTCTTAGTTGATGATGAGGCATCCAAGTCACTAACCATTTCCTTTTTTTGTGCATTCTACTCCAGCAATTCTACAAACTTGGGGTCCAATTATATATTTTTATTTCTCAATTCGAAATAGATATGTAAAAAGTGAAAGAGGCTATTGTAGATAAATATGTTGGTGAAATAAACCTCTTTCAGTTCCCTAAATTTATGCTCCAGCTATCCATAATAGGCTCTACAAAAATATGTGTAAAACAGAGTTTTACAGAGTCTGAAAAATAGGCTGTAAATATGTGCATGTATCTCTCATTCTTAAATGACTATGAAAACAGTGAGATAGGTTTTTGTAGATGGGTCTCTTAGGAACAAAAACCTCCTTCAGTTTTGTATGATGTATTTCTGATTGGCCACAATCTTCTCTGCAAAATAATGACTTAACACGAATTTTCTGTAAAAAGTGCTCTCCAATATTGTTTAATATTTCCCAATCCATAATGGCTGTTAGAAAAGAGAGAGAGGTTTTTGTAGATGGCCCTCTTAAGAACATAAAGCTCCTTCAGTTTTGCAAAATTCATCTTGGATTGGTCACAATATGTTCTGCAAAACAATGACTTAAATAGGAAATTTGTGCAAAAAATGTCCCTTCTTGCTCTCTTTTTCATCTTTTCACGTTTTTGTTCTTTTAACTGTTTTACTTTCACTTTAGATAAAATTCATTGTTGGTGAAAGTATTTTCATCTCTTTTTACCATTTTACTACCTCTGTATTTACTTTTACTGTTTACCTTTGACTGCTCTTGTAACTTTGTTTTAACTTTCACTCTGACTTTTACCTGATACACTTTAACCACTGATACTCTTTGACTATTATGTTTTTAGTGTCATTGTGAATTCTGATTTCACTTTTACCTTTCACTATGCACATTTCATCATTCTGATCTCTCTCTGACTTGATTTTATTCTTTCTTTGTATACAAATTGTTTGTTGAATGAAGATATTGAGTTAAAATCTGAGAATTTGGAACAAACAATTTTGTCAACTAGTATTGAAACTGTTGGTCCAAATTCATATTCTGATAATAACCTGCAAAAATCAAACAATTTTTTAATGAAATATAGGTCTGCAGGGAGACGTTTCAAGGTTTTTTGAAAGTCCTGTGGAATGGGATTTGTCTGTGGAGGTTTTAACTCTGTTTTTTAGGCATTCTTAGGCTTACTTCTACAAGATTAGATTGTTTGCAGGAGTAATTTACTTTAATAGAGGGATAATTGATAAAATCTGGATAAGGATAATCTATTTTGAGTTTTCTTAGCTCAAATTAGGATTCTGAGAGATGAAAACTTGGCTAAGACAGGAAACAAGGTTTCCTGAATGGTACAAATGTGGAAAAGAAGTCTTTTAATCAATCTGTGTTCAGAATATGTTTTCAAAAAGAGACTGCAAAATGAGGATTTTGGCTTTAAAGGGGTTTACAGATGAATTCAAGCTTCCTTAATTCACAGGTATTTTGATGCTTTGACAGGGTTTCTGAAGCTTATGTGGTCAACATAGGCTTGAAATTCTTTTAAAACAGTCGGGGCGGGAGTTAAATCAGTAGGGAATGCGAAAAAATGATATAAAAATGATATCTTAAAGTTTAACCTTAAAAAATTCATCATATTCGGCATTAATTACAAGTTTATTAAAGGCGAGAGGTGGATTCAGTTTTTTGATTGCGAAAAATTAGTGGTTATTGCATTCCTCCTGAGCGGTAAATGAATTTTTACTTTTGCAATGCGATCCAGTAGAAATGAGACACGTAGCGGATGGTGGTTTTGGGAAACAACTTTTGTCGCAAAATTTTTTGCCAACTTCGCCCGATCACTTTTGTAATGCGATATGAGATCCGCGCCGTCAGATTTGATTGAGCGATGCGAACGACTGAGATGCATCGGGAAGCTGCGAGGAAACAAGGTGGGACCAGGTTTTTTGATATGCGCTATTGATTTGAAAAGAGAAGTTCGACGGTCATGTTTTAATGCGATAGGGAATGGTGGGGCATGAGGCTCAATGATCGCGACGAGCATAGATCGTCAGATTTGAATATAAAAATGATTGGAGGGTTGAGGATGAGCGCGAGGGCGCTAGGTTAGTTGATGAAGCTTATGTTTAAAAGGAGTTTATACATAAATTAAAGTGAATGGGGCGGGTTAATAAAGGGTTTAACCAAGGTTTAGTCTATGGTAAAGGGATATATACCTGGGGAAAGGGGTAAGGGTAAGGCGTTAACCTTCGGTAACGCTTGTGCGGGAGGGAAGGTGAATGTATTATGCGGAGGTTTTGGTTTAAAAGACAATACATAAAGCATCGGTAAAGGATTTTTTTATTTTTCTTTTGATACATCACATTTCAATAACTTTTCCTTTGTATTTTATTATATTATCTAGTTTTAGATTATTTGGAGGTCCAAAACTATAGGGGATTGAGAGTATTTTATTAGGGTAGTTTTATGTCAAAAGGGTAATTTAGGGATGTTATTTCAACATGTGATTAATATCTTTGACATAAAAAGCTTATAATAGTAGGGTTTTTTGGGATATTAAATAAAAAGAAGTTATATTAATAGGACTAGGATATTTGATAGGGAGTTAATAAAATAAGTTAAATGTTAATATGAAAAGGGACAATGAATACTCAAAAATTCATAAATAAAACTAAGGAAAGTGAAAATTAGAATAAAGTTTCGTTTTCATAACTCATTCACTTTTACTTAATATATCATGTTTTTTGAGGGTTTTATGCTTTGTAAGATGGGAGAAGTTAATTAAATGGGCCTTTATGTAGCATTTAAGTAAGAAAAGAGTTTTTACTTATGAAGTAAAATGATGATGAGTGCATGAAGGGGTAAACGATGAAAATTTCTGGGATTAATATAGAAACTTAACATTTTCAACTAATCAGTCATTGAGCCTTGGGTCTGGTCCCAACAGAAGTCAAGGAAATGCCTTGAGCCTCTTTGACTCACAATCTAGAATATCAAATTGCTATGGGGAGGGGAAATTAGTTATTTATAGCCTGATGAAAGATATTTACAATGATGTTTCCCACCTTCTTCTACCTACCCAGTCATATCCTCTAACATTTTTTCCTTCTATGTTAATCAGGTGCATTTGAACTAGCAACCTTACAACATTTTATTCTTTTGAAAGCAATAAAAACTATCTAATTCTACCTTATTTCATCCAAGAATCCAGATTAAACTGTTGGATTATTTTATTATCTACCTAACTACTGAATTGTCATGAATAAATTGTATGGCAATTCTTTATTCTCTATCTAAAACAAGTAAAATGAAACATGATAAGTCAAGATTAAATTGTTCAACTCATCATGGACTATGGCATTTATTGACACTGCCATAATCAACTGCAAAAAGTAAAGTAGTGGCATTTAGACTTGCACACTTTCATGCTTTATTCATCTTTTTTCTTTTGGGGTATATTATTTTTTCTAAGTCCTCTGATCTTTCTTTTAAGACTTTTTACCCTCTTTTTTGATTTTTGATTTTTTACAAAATATGGGAATACAACTTGCAGAAAGCAAAGTATGTACATATTTACAAGACTATCATCAGTTAAGTCAAAATTATGAATCCTATATTTATAGGTTGCTAACAAGTACATTTTAGATAAAAACAAGAATGTTGGAGATCGCTAATCAATCTCAAGGAGATAGAGTTTGGGCATAATTGCATTTTAGGAGGGGGGCTTCAACACCACCCTAGATTAGAGAGAATAAAAAGGGGGTTTTCTAGTCTGGGACCCCTTTCAGGATGTTATGGATTATTTGATCCAAACCCTTAACCTCCTTAATTTTAAGCTTTAAATTTTTAAGTACACCTGGAGCAATAAATTCCTTGAACCAGGGCATATCGTTGCTCGTCTAAACTACTTCATAGCCTTTGTTTCCCTCTTATCTTTAAATCTATCTCTTCACTCTTTCATTCTCCCCTGGAATGGCTCTGATCACAAACCCATTCGCCTCTCTCTCTCTCGCCCCCATTGAACTATAGTCCCATTCCCCTCCACCTCTCCTCTCTTTTGGAACTTGTTTCCTCGATTTTGTGATATGGTAAAATCCTCTTGGTCTGAATGGGATAACGACAATCCAATTGTAATGTGGGAAACAAAGATAATAAAGCTAAAGCAATGCATTAAGAAGTGGTTGATTAGAGGGAAGATTGAGCATCAACACATAATTTTACAATTGGAACAATAAATGTCCTCAATCCAAGAAGAGCTAGAAACAACTCCAATATCGAAGAGTGTCCTTCAGAGAGAAGCAAAAACATGTAATATGTAACACCCTCCTCCCACACTTACCCAATTTCACCAGTCCACTGGGTAAATATGTGATGAAGAGTTAATATGATATGACTCAACCTCCTAGGTGCAGTTAAGGAAATAGATCGATATACTAAAACCTTATTGACCTTCCTCAGAAGCTACAGGACCCCTGGGAGCCAAAAAACCACTCCAGGTGCCCAAGCCCTGAGTTAACTTTCTTTTTCACTGACTTGGACTCCCATTTGCTTGCATAACAAGGCAATCCAGCGACTGGAAGCCTCTAGATGCATGGATAACCCTGCCTCCCAGTGACTTCAGACTAAATTACTTAGTTTTGTACATGCGACCCTGAGATCTAAGCCACTTTTTCAAGGCTAAGATCCAGATCTCTGCCCAGAACTTTATAGAACTTTCCAGAACAATAAAAGACACAAGGACAAATCCTTTAACACAAAACTTAGACAATGAATTGACCTAACCAAGCCTAACCATGATAGACATTCCGTCAAACACATTGTAAACATACAATCTATAGGTCATCAATGCATATTTAAACATAGGGGTCTCATACTTATCTGAGAATAAAAAATAAGGTCTAATGCCCTCTCATAATAGTTGCAAGTCATCTATTAGGTCATGCATTCAATAGTTGTTCATTTACTAATCAAAATATGTTAGGAGCCATAACTAAAATCTGTCATAAATCCATGCTTATAACCAACATATAACCATATTAATAACAATGATAGAATAGCTAGCAAAGCCATGTAATAACAAGTATAAATACTCATTAAATACAAGAGGAAAGAACTCATATTAATATATGCAAAACCAACCAAGTCAGGGACTTCCATGTACCACCCGACCATGGATTGGGTTGAACCAAATCTCTCTTTCAGTCAATCACCCCTGCATCATATTCCAAGCATGAATGTGGGATTGCAAGGAAATAACCAACCAAAAGCAAACCAGGGCTTCCAGAGGCCAAACTGCCTCAACTAGTGATTCCACCTCACGGTCGGACATCACTAACCATCACCAGATCGGTCTCTACCCAAGTTGTCTAGGGTTCTAGAACGTTTGTTGCAACCCGGCTCTAGGACTAGTGACTCAACCCACAACTGTCACAGAGCTCCAAAGCGTTTTTCCAACCAAGGCTCTAGGACTAGTAGCTCAACCCACTAAGGGCTCTAGAGCATTTGTCAAACGCAAAAATCTAGGACTAGTAACTCAACCCAAGTTGTTCCAGGGCTTCTAGAGTGCTTGTCCAACCAAGGCTCCAAGAACTAATAACTCAACCCACAACCATAAGGAACATGACCGCCAACCAAAAAGCAAATGGTAAAAACCACGACACCGTGGCTATCCAGGAAATGGCAAGGCTAGGCAAAACCACTTTCAATCCAGCCAATCCTCCATGCCAATGACATATCATAACCAAATAACCCCATGCATATACCATGCATGCCAAAACTAGCAAGGAAATCATACATGTAACTCAATACCTGAGAAGAAAATCTGTTGTAGTTGTTGATCTTGTTGTCCCCTTGCGCTTTCCTATTTTTCCTTTGTCTTCTTTCTCCAAATCCAAAATTATGTCAAAATCCTCCAAGAGAGCTCCAAGAACCTCTATGTGTGCAAAAGTACAAGAGAGAAAACAGAATGAAAGTGCCAAATATTGAACTGACAAAAGTTGTGAATTGGTCCTCAAAAGCCTTTTTATCATTGAGGCCTTTATTTTCTTCCTTTTCCATTATTTTTCCTTCAATTTTCCTCACATGCAATTATGTGACCTTTCACCTTCATCTTCTCTTATTTTCCATTATTTCATAAATAAAATGCTTATTAATGCTTCTTTTCCTTTGTTGCTGCCTTTGTCAATTTCAGTAGCAATTAATTAATCACAAGCAATCCCCATCACTATGTTTTTGCCAACATTCATCTTGGAATACATGTCCCATGATCTTGGTCTTATTTTTCCTTTATTAACTTTATTACATGGATTTTTAACCAGGGTTGTTAAAGAACACTCCCCCTTGGGGGAATATCGTCCTCGATGTTCAATGACACCTATAAACCAACAAAAAACATGTTGTCCATTGAACTTTATAACACAACTTGATACAACATTTACATCATATCCATCTGCTAAAACACAACCAACATATCATTAACACCATACCACTTATTGGAGCTTTATAAAACAGCTCGATGCGGTATTTACAACATATGCATATATAGACATAACCAAACACAACATCAAACATATACCAAAAGACATATTCTCAACCAACGAATAGAGAAGGATAGATAGCTCACATTTGATCAACCATCTCCCATGTAGCTTCATTGGGCCCAAAGTGCTTCCACTGCACTTTAACTTGCTCGATTTCTCAATTTCGAAACATGAGCATCTTTCGTTGCAAAACGCACTGAGGTTTTGGCTGGAATTCTCCTTCTGTCTCCACCTGCAATACAAACTAGTCAATCACATGATCAATATCCTCCACATACTTCTTAAGTAATGGCACATGGAAAACATCATGGACTTTCACTATCAGGCAGTGCAAGTCGGTAGGCTACTGGTGCAATCCTCTCAAGAATCTTGGAAGGCCTACAATACGGAGGTGTCAGCTTGTCACATGATCTAATCTTCAATGTGCTCTTCTTGGGCTTGATGTGCAAGTACACATGTTCCCAACTTGAAACTCATTAAACACCTTGTGTTGATCTACATAGCTCTTTTGCATGTCCTGTACTACCTTTAGATTATTCTTGATTACCTACATTTCATGTTCCATCTCTGCCAACATGTATGATCCAACCAATACCCTGTTCACTGGATCACTCCAGTTGATAGGAGTATTACAACTCTTCCCATAAAGTGCTTCAAATAGACTCATCTTCAGTGATTCCTGATACCCATTGTTATACACAAACTCCACCAATGGAATATACTCTTCCCACTTTCGTTGTTGATGCATGGCGTACATCCTTAACATGTCCTCCAAAATCTTGTTGACCCTCTATGTCTATCCATCTGCGTGCAAATGATAAGTTGTACTAAAGGCGAACTTTATCCCCAAACCTGCAAATAACTCTTTCCAAAACCTGGAAGTGGATTTGGCATCTTTGTCTGACATTACCTTCTTTGGAACACCATGCAACCTCACTATATCTCTGATGAACACACATGCTACTTCACTAGCTGAATTCATAGGCTTTACTGGAATGAAGTGTGCTACCTTTGTCAACCTGTCAACCAAAAATGACCTCCCATTTCCACTCTGGAATCAAAATCGGTTGTAGTAATCAACCTGGATGCTTACACTCTACCTTTACCTGCTGACAATCCAAGCATCTCGCCACAAACTCTAGCCACCTCTTTCTTCAAATTCGGCCAATGGTAGGACTTCTTCATAACTGTCAAAGTTTTCTGATAACATGGGTGACCTGAATAGGGATTAGCATGGAATTCCCTCAAGATAAGCTTCTTGAGTTCGCTGTTGTTCGACACATAGATATTATCCCTAAATCTCACCAAACCATCTGTCATGAGATGATAATCCACATCCTGATCACCTATACCTTGCTACTTTGACCTGTGCTTAAGCTCCCTATATTTTTCATCTTGTTTTCTTGCCTATAATATTTGATCTTGTATATCTGTCCCATATGAACTCATATTTTCAATGTGATTCACCTACACTCTTCTGCTAAGTGCATTTGCAACCTTGTTCTCCTTACCCTTGATGTACCTGATCTCAAAGTCAAACTCATTAAGTGTGTTCAACCATCTAGCTTTCCTGTCATTCAGATTTCGTTGATCAAACAAGTATCTCAGCCCATTATGATCACTCATCATAATGAACCTCCTACCCAGAAGACAACGCCTCCACATCTTCAGTGCATGGATGATCGTTGCCAACTCAAGATCATGTGTCACATAGTTTTGCTCATGCTCATTCAGTTTCCTTGATTCGTACTATATCACCTGTCCCTCCTGCATAAGGAATCTACGAAGTCCTCTCTTGCAAGCATTTGCGCACACGACGAACTCTTTATCTGGATCTACAATCTTTAGAACTGGAGCGTTTGTCAACAACTGCTTGACCTGTTCAAAACTTGTTGCACATTCCTTTCTCCATTATAATTTCTTTCCTTTCCTCTGCAATGATTTAATAAGATAGGAAATCAGTGAGAAGTTCAATATGAACCTCTTGTAATAATATGTTAATCCCATGAATGATCGAAACTCATCCACATTCCTAGGAGCTACCCATTCCAGGATAGCTCTTATCTTTTCCAAATCCACTATTATGCCTTCCTTGGAGATAACATGTCCCAAGTAATTTACCTTTGTCTGAAATAAGCTGCATTTACTAGACTTGGCATACAACTAATGCTCTCTTAGCAATATTAACATAGTTGCTAAGTGTTCAACATGCTCTTCCTCATTCTTAGAATATATTAATATATCATCAATGAATACAATCACAAACTTATCCAAATAAGGATGCAATACACTATTCATCAAGCACATAAAAGTAGTTGGAGCATTAGTCAGACCAAAAGGAACTACAACAAACTCATAATGCACATACCTGGTCCGAAAAGCAGTCTTGTAGATGTCATCTTCTTTAATGCGTACCTGATGGTATCCTAATCTCAAATCAATCTTCGAGAACATTGTTTCTCCCTTTAACTGATCAAACAAGTAATCAATCCTCGACAACAAATACCTGTTCTTAATCATCACCTAGTTCAAATGCCTATAATCAATACAGAACCTGATAGTGCCATCCTTCTTCTTCACAAAAAAAACTAATGCACCCCAAGGTGACACACTCAGACTTATGTATCCCTTGTCCAATATTTCCTTCAATCGCATCTTCAGTTACACTAACTTTGGAGCATTCATCATATAAGGTGTTTTTGATGTTGGTGTTGCTCCTAGTACCAACTCATTATAAAATTCCACTTCCCTATGAGGCGAAAATTATGAAATATCTACTAGGAACACATATTGAAACTATTGCCTCAACATCCTTACCTTTGTCACTAGAAATATGTGCTGCAAACAATACACACCCTTTCCTACGACTATGCTTTTCCTGCATAGTTGTAACCATTCTAACTTATGTTGGATTCCTCTTACCTGCAAGATTCTTTCTTCTCCATTGTCATCTAGGCACTCAATAGCCTTGTCATAACAATCTACTTTAGTCCTGTGAAGATACAACCAATTTTTTAGCATAGTTTTATGCTTAGTCATGAGTGTGTTTTAATTTAATTGTTTTTTTGGATAGAAATTTGTAAATTTCAAAAAAATTTAGAATGATGCTGGAAGTTCCGGTAGTGTGTATTTTAGCCTTGTCAGATAGTCTGTTTTAATTTTGTTTTATGTGTGTTTTTCCTTTACCCGATGCTACCTGAAGTTTTGGTAACCTCCCCTGTTTAAAAAAAAAAAAAGTGCATTGGATTTTCTGTTAGCCACGTGTTCCTGATATCAATAAAGTTTTAAATATTTTATCATGAGCCATGTCACGTGATAGGACAATTTTACGTTTGAATGATGTTGAGTTAAGTTGTGGCCATACATAGAAGAGTTAGGTGTTAATCCACAGTTATGAGGAACCAATCGTTGTTTGTCATTTCTGAGAGTCTCATTCGTTATATCCACATGTCAAGGTACACATCTAGTGTCAAGGTAAATCGTGGATTTGTGATTTAATGTGCTGACCATTTGGTTAATCATGCATGGGCACTGCCGGAATTTTAGGCCTACCATAACATACGATGGAGGTGATTGTCATCTCCAATAACGTTCAGCGCCAGCCACCTGTTGTGGATAATCTGAAATAAAGCAGGGAACTAAAGGATATCATGAAGTGTGTTATATGGTCCAGGATATTTCCCATTATGAAAAGATTTTATGAATGAATAAGTGAACTGACATATAATTTTAAATCACCGAAATAAAGGGAAAGAAATCGGTTTTCGAATTTCGCTATTGGTGAATGAGCAGTTCCAGTGAGCAACTTGAAGAGGGAGACTCAGTTTTCAGAAAATTTTCATTGAAGATACAACAACACATGTTAAGTAATATTTCCCAATCTCGACATCTATCATATTATAGCAGACAACCTTATTTATTACTGAATATGACTAAAAAAAGAGGAAAACTTAAATGTATTGAACCTCAAGCAGTTGATTTAATAGATTTCAATTCGAACGTGAGGAGGTTTTTTGTACAGGTTGGGTGGTATCCATTTTTTTCAAGGTTAGGAAGCTCTCATTTAGGAGTCGCTAAGGATTTTTATCTCTCATTTTATGTACAAGAAGCAAATGTTTATGGCCTCAGATTGTAGGTATCAACAGAATCCATTGCCGAAGCATTCCACCTCCCACGAGAAGGAGAAAAATGGTTCAATAGCCAAGTTATCACTGGAGGAGACCTCAATAGCTTCACTAAGGATGAATACGGAGACCCTAAATGGGCTAAAGGGATTCCTAACAGTTATCTCAAGGATGAATGGGCTGAAACTATTAAGCTCATCAAGATATACCTTACCTGTGAGACGAGGTATATTGTTGTTTTATTGTATCACATGAGGTTTTTGTTTCACATTGTAGGTATGAAGACCCTCAACCTACCTTTCTTCCTGCTAAAAAGCTTGACTAAGATGTCAACTAGGACACAAACTCATGTAACATCTTCAGAGTATAATATCTACCATCGAGCTCTTATCAAGGTGTTGGTTGTTGAAGATCTCAGAAGAAGAAATTAGACTTAGGATCATTTCCTATTTTACAGGGCAGGCCAACCTGCACCTACATAGAACATTCATGCTCAGTAATATCTAGCCTCACAGCAACATTCTCAACCTGCCAAGCAGAAGGGAAAAAGTCAGAAACCAGCTACTTCATTAGTTGGTAAAAGGACTAAAAGAAAAGATAAGAAGGTGAATATCTACAAGAAGAATAAGGGCAAGAAGGAAAAGGCTCCCCCAACCAAAGTTGAAGAGAAGTTGGAAAAAGGATAAGGTTCATCTACTAACAATCCCAAATCAATGAATATTGTGCCTTGTATTTCTCCTTTTCCCAAGGTGTCTGAGCACGGAGAGGGAAGACTGCAGCTGCAGAAAAATCAAAAGAACAGGTGTTGTCGGAAGTTTCGGAAGCAAACATTCAGCAAAAGGTTCAGAAGGACTATCAACCCACCAAATCAGATGAGGAGTTCCTGAAGGATGCAAGGTATGATATTAGCAGCTAGAAAAGACAAAAGGATGCAAGACAATTTGATGGTAGAAGGAAAAGACATACAAGAGCCAACAACAAATTCAGGTTGAAATCTAAAGCCATGCATAACCCAAGCGTAATGATAGAAGTTATAGATATTGAAAGGCAGTCTGAAGGGTTACAGACTGTAACTCCTTCAATTGCAGAATCTAGTGGGTCCAAGAAGAAGGGTAAGGGTAAATCCCCTTAAGACCAGCCAACAGGATCCTCTAAAAGAAGAAAAATCCAGAAGAGCTCAGAAGAGAAAAAGGCCATTGCAAAGGAGACAAACACCAGGACCGCAAGGTCAAAATCAGCAGTTGAAAAACAAATAGATTTAGAAAAGCTTGCAGAAGTTGCAGCCCATATGGAGGAGAGCTAAAAGGATGTCCAAGTGAAATACCTTTTTGCCTACTAGTTATATCTTTGAACAGCTCAATTTTCCGAATGTTTAATTCTGCACAAAAATTTTCAAGTATCTTGTTGTGCATTTTTTAAAAAGAAATAGAGCATTACTGGAAATTCCGGTAGCATTACAGTTTTTGCACAGTTACAAGTTTTTATTGGAAGTTCCAGTAGCATCTATTTTAAATGATTTTTGACAACTGTCAGCAGAATTTTCGAGCTAGTTCAAGAATGATAAGGACTCCTAATGATATGGACATTTCAAGCGCTGGTTGATAAGTGGTCTTGAGGTTGTTAAAAGTCACATTTAATGAAGACACATGGGTTTTAAAGAACCAAGGTCATGGAGAGACAAATCAACAGAAAAGGAGGCAGGTTTACAGAACACTCAGTAGCACAGTTCGAATTGTCTTCTTTCTTCCTATCAACATCTTTCCTGTTAGTTATATTTCGATAGGATATGTCTTTAATGTCCTATAACTCCTATGTAATGCGAGGAAGAGTGGATCCTTCTTTTTAGGAGAGATGGAGTTGGTGCCTCTCTCTATAAATATCATTTGTGAATGCCATTGGAGGGTTGGATTTTGGTGGACTTGAAGACTTTTCATAATAAAGAAAACTCCTTTTTGTACTTCATGCTGGAGGATTTTGTGTTTCAATGAATATCTAATGTGTGGTGTGTTTATTTTATTGTTTTATTCATTTTATTTATGAGTTGCAACAGCTAGCAAAGTATGAGTAAGAGAATTGTTATAGGAATTAGTAGTTAATTATCTACTATTTAGTCTTCTACAAATCATGTATATGTTATGTAGAGCATGCTAGTGAAGGTTTCATGAAGGATTTATGAGATTCTTTATGCATGTTTTCTTTTTTTTTCAAAAATTTATTTCTTTTACATGAAATAGATTTTATGTAAAAGTTCACTATTATAGCTGTGCGACTGATGATTTTGAGAGGCGACAAGGAATTGAGGAAGGATGGCTGCTAGACTCTCATGGCGGCTACTAGGGTTTCGCCATTACCTGCTCTAGACTCCCTCGCGACACTGCATAGAGGACACCTAAACTCCGGTGATCGACGACCGCATACTTTGGGATTCAAGGTTTTACAAGTTATTCTTAGCTGTCTCTGTGGTGCTCGGCGGACTTGGACACACCTGCTGCTCCTGTGTGCTTGCCTCATATCACGCGGTGACCTCCAAGCGCCTTCACTTGCTCACCCTGTACACCTTCTTATGGCCGCCTATCAAGAATAACAATGGACACTCTTTGGTTATATTCGCTCTGTCGCCATTTACACTCTCTGCACTGCTTGGAACACCGTTACCTATAGGCATATTGCTCCTGAATCTTTTATGACCGGTTTCTTTGCTCTGTCTGGTGACAGTTGGGGCTCTTTTGGACTTATACAACGGTTCTGTCTTGGAATTTTTTATGGAAGGGGTCTAGGATGAGCAGTTATTGGACTATTCAGAGGACCCATATGAGGGTTTATACATTTGGTCCCTCTCTAATTGGTTCTCCTCGAGTATGCAAGTCTCTCACTCAGCATATCCTCATTGTAATCTTGCTCCTGTGGATCCTCTTACTTCAGTTCCGTCCCCCATTGCTTTCACTGGCCTAGACTCCTTTATGGTCCCGACTCTCTCCTCATCTTCCCTTTCTATACTATCAGCTGTTGAGCTGGACCTTATCAGCTCACCGGATCTCTGGCCACCATCCCCCACATCCCTCGATTTTCTTGCTCATTCATTCACCTACTCTCCTTCGTCCTCCACATTTACCATTTCTCCCCATATTCCTCTTATTTCCTTGCCTCTACAAACCTCTTTACCCATGCAATCCTTTCCCCCTTCCTCTTCCAACATTCCTCCTTCGGCTTCCCATTCGCCTGCCTCTCGTCGCTCCTCTGGCTTCTTCTCTATCCCTCCCTCTGTCACCGATTACCCTCCCACCGTTTCAGCACCTCCCCCATCGCATTCGGCTGTTGCTCTCATTTCTTCTGGCACCTCACCCCGTGCCCCTCATTTCACGAAGTGTGTCAAAGCAAACAAATGTGCTAGTTTCCTCACTCTCGGGGCTGGGGTTCAGATGGCAGACGTTATGGGTATTGTTGACAGGGTTCTTGTTGGACGGATCTGAGGAAGAAACTATGGGGTCAAGCGTCTGAATCTGTGGGCACAAGAGATTTGGGGTGATCTCATATAAGAGATGCCCATCATACACACACTGACCAAGGGTTGGTTTACCCTCCGCTTCTCCTATAGAGCACCTACTTATATTATTCTATCAAAGTTTTGGCACATCAAGATGGCCCCGGTTCTACTCAAAAGATGGAGCCCTCTTTTCGATCCTGATAAGGAACCGCTGGGTGCAGGCCCCATCTGGGTTCGCCTGCCAGGTCTGCCTTATCATTTATGACTGAACAGATTTTCATAGACATTGGTAATCTTCTAGGCACCTATTTGGACCATGATCGTTCTTTCATCACCTCTGGAAAAATGGCCTTTTCCTGAATTCTGGTACATATGGACACTGGAGAAGGTTTGGAGGAAGCCATCAATATTCAATGTTGCAACTCGACCATGGAGCAAATACTGGACTACGATGGGGTCCCCTTCCATTGTCATCGATGCCACAAAGTTGGTCATGTCTTCAAGGACTATCCTATATCGGGGTTGACATAGGCTTCCAGCTCCAGCATTGGAAGACATCCGATTGCACCGATCTCGATTTCACTACAGAGACGGTCATCGCTCTTGGGAGTACCTCAGTCTACTGACTTATCCTCGATGGCGGAACCCTCAGATGATTTGGACGCTCCCGCCAGGATTACCGCTTCTAGACTCCCTCTGATTGCGGGTAATTCCTCCTCCTCTCCTTTTACTTTCCTATCTTTTCTTTCTACGGCTTCTGTTTTGTGTTATGACTCTGCCCTGGCTGGTTATGTTGTTCCATCCATCTGTTCTCCACCTTCCTCCTCCCCCTTATACTTCCCCCCCCAACCCCCCTCATTACCCCACCTTCTTCCTGCTTCTTCCTCGACCATCGTCCCCCCATCCACTGCTCCCCTCCCTTCTTCCCCCCTTCCCTCTTCCCCTGTTCCATGCTCCCCTATTTTTCTCGAACCCTCTGATTCTTCCTCCTCTCATACCTATAACCTTCGCTCCCGTTCCCACCTACCGAAGGGCCTGGCCTCTCACACTAGTCCTCCGCCTACCTCACACAAACCCTCCTAGGGTCAACATTCTCATATCTCCAAAGCTATTCACCTTGATGGACTTAAAGTTGCATCCGGCTCTCAACTCTCCATTGATGGGATTCTTAGAGCAAGACAATCCTCCATTCTGGTTTCCCAATGATTTGTCTTTATTTTAACTGTCGAGGGCTTGCTAGCCCTGCGAAGAGACTTGCACTTCGCCGACTCTTTACTTCATCTCATGCCGATATCATTTGTCTTCAAGAAACTCATGGTTCTGTGGATATGGTTACCCGTGCTCTCATCTCCTTATTGCCTGGTTGGAAGATACACGTTGTTGATGCCACTGGGCGCTCGGGGGGTTTGGCCCTTTGTTTCAACCCTCGCATAATCAATCCTATTAATATCCGGGGAAAGTAAAATGCCCTTGGCATGGAGGTATTATCGAGTCCCTTGGAATGAAATTCACCATTATTAATGTCTATGGCCCCTGCTCCAATAGACAAACTTTATGGGACTCTTTTATGAAATGCATCTGTTATGCGGCCGGAGAACATTATCTTGGTTGGGGATATGAATTTCTCTCTCAGGATCTCTGAATCTTGGGGGCCTAATGTGCGTGCAGATACTCTATCTAATTACTTCATGCATTTGCTTTATGCTCATCATCTAGTGGATCCCCTAATTACACCCCCCTCTCCAACTTGGCGCAACAGACGTACTGGGGAATAATTGGTGGCTCGGACGCTTGATCGTTTCCTCATCAAAGATGGATTACTACAAAATTTTGGCTCTTTCAGACAATGGATTGGATCTGGGGGCATCTCATATCATTCTCCAATCTATCTGGAAATTACTGGAGCTTTTAAAAAGTCAACCTCCCATTTTAAATTCTGCTCTATTTGGTTATAAGATCCTGACTATATCAATACGGTGAATAATCTTTGGAGATTACCTCCGCCTCCACATTTAAGCTCACCATCCTCCATTTTTTCACACAGACTCCTCATCACTAAGAAGGATACTGTCATTTGGGTAAGGGAAAAAAAAGATTCAAGGATTGTGAATTACTAGATATTAAATAGCAAATACAGGGACTGGAATCATCAATTGGAGGTGGGTTTGGTACTGATGCAGATAAGACACTGCTCACCTCACTGGAAACCACTTGATTAAAGATCTTTCAAACTAGAAATGAGGAGTGGAGACTCAGAAGTCGTGCCACATGGATCAATTCGAGGGATGAAAATACTAAATTTTTTCATCATTATGCTAATGGTAGAAAGGCTATTAACAGCATCTGGGAGATTGATAATGAGGATGGAACAAAAGCCTCTACCTTTTCTCATCTAGCCCAGAAAGACATCAACCATTTCAAGGAGATCTACAAGGTAACCCCTTAACCCACCCTGACAGAAATTATAAAGGTGGCATCTCTATTCCCCAGGTATGTCGATGTAGCGGCAGAGGATGATCTACATCAACCTGTTACTAGCTTTGAACTTGAATCCGTTCTTAAGTGGTTCAAGAAGGACAAGAGCCCTGGACCTGATCACTGGGTGGTGGAATTCTATCTTGCTTTTTTTGAATTTTTGGGCCATGATCTATTCGAATCTGTGGAAGAAACGCATCACTATGGACGCTTATATGATGCTTTCAATGCCACATTTATTGCTCTCATTCCCAAAAATGATCACCCCACATCTTTTAATGATTACCGTCCCATTTCATTATGTAATTGCATATATAAGATCATGGACAAGATTATTTCTAATAGATTGAAACCAATCTTATCTACTTACATATCTCCTGAACAATTTGCTTTTCTTGAAAATAGACAGATCCATGATGTTATTGGAATTGCTCAAGAAAGCCTTCACTCTATGCACACTAAATGCATCAAAGGCATGATTCTTAAGATAGATTTGGCTAAAGCATTTGACCAAGTAAGTTGGCTCTACATCCGCATGTTGCTCACCCATCTGACTTTTCCCTTACAAACTATCAATTGGATCATGTGCAGCATCACTACTGTATCTTACAACATTCTTATCAATGGGGCAGCGACCAATTTCTTTCATGCAGAGTGGGGACTTCGTCAAGTGTGCCCCCTATCTCCCCTTCTGTTCCTACTGGTTATGGAGGGGATTAGTAGATGCATAATTGATGAAACCTCTAGAGGCAGATTGAAAGGCATCAAACTATCGGAAAACTGTGTTCTCACACATCTCTTATTTGTTGATGATATCATTCTCTTCCTTAATGGGTCCCTTAGCGACTCCATAGTGATCAAAGCTATTTTGATTCTTTTTTGTTCTACCATAGGTATGCAATGCAATAATCATAAATCCACAATGACCTGTCACGGCTGCACTCCATATGAGATATATTATGCACAACAGAGATTCCCCTTCAATCTTATCAAATTTGAGGACGGCTTGAAATACTTGGGATTTTTTCTTAAACCTGTGAACTATAAAATTGCTGATTGGAATTGGCTCATTTCCAAAATTGAAAAAAGACTGAACAACTGGTGCCACCGCTGGTTGTCTAGAGCTAGCCGGCTAACACTGATCAAAGCAGTTTTGGAGGCCACTCCTGTTTATTGGATGTCATTAGCATGGATCCCAAAAGGCATCCTCCACAAAATTCAGAAAAACTGTAGGCGCTTTCTTGGGCTGGGCGCTAAAGAGGGACATGCATTTTCCTGGACTAATTGGTCCCGTATTGCCTTACCTAAGAGATGGGGTGACTGGGGCATCAAATATCTGCCTACCTTTGCACTTGCACTAGCTGCCAAGCTTGGGTGGTCATTATTGACCAGAAACAATCTATGGACTAGAGTGACAACACAGAAATACATTTATCCACTCTCCCCCACTGATTAGATTCAGAATCCACTCGCCTTCCTCTACCATCTGGCGAGCGATTATTACAGCTATCAAATTCATCAAGGATGACCTGACTTGGAAAATTGGAAATGGTCGCAAGATCCAGATTGGCCTTGATTTTTGGGTTGGGTGCGGGAATGCCCATCTCCTCCCACAGGCTCTCATTGTGTTCCTCAACCAAGCAGGCTACATAACACTTAACCAGATTGCCCTGGAGGAACGAACAACACTATTTTCTCAAGGGTGGATGGATCACCAGGAATTAGGAATTCAACCACAGTGGATTGCAAACTGGAATTCATATTTGGAAGCTCTGTCTGACACCCGTGTTCGTTTGAAGGCTTGTGAAGATGAAATCATATGGATTATTTCAAAATGGGGTCAGTATACACCTAAATAAGGATACACTCATATCTACCAGGATAATAGACTTGATTTACTCATCCCTTGGTGGCGCTATCTATGGAATCTTAAAGGCCCAACCAAGGCTCGACTACTCATGTGGTGCATTCTCACCGACAAAATCCCCACTGGTGCTAATCTGCAGAAAAGATTTTTTTTATGGACCTCACAGGTGTGCACTTTGAAAATTTGAGGCAGAAGATACCCAACACCTATTACTAAATTGCACTGTTGCACTCGAACTTTGGACTATTGTTTCCTCATCTATCCATATAAATCAACGTTGGACTAGTATCTCACTTACAGAACCATGGAAACAATGGTGGACCGCTGCAAATCCCATCAAACTTTGGAACCTTCCCATTCTTATCTATTGGAATATATGGATGGACCGCAATCGAGCCATTTTCCATGACACCCCTCACCATTGGTCCTCATCAGCTGCTCATATTCTTTCCATTTATCATATATCCCTGATGACCCTCCTCCTCCTTGTCCTCGCACTATCACCCCCGAGATCATTGCGCCGCTCACTCCCTTGGGCATTCTTTGATGGGTCTACACAGACTCATGGTTGTGGTGGTGGGTTTATTCTTCATCTCTTTATTCATCATTCATTTAAATTTAAAGTTGGACTTGGATGTGGTACCAATAATTTTGTTGAACTATCATGTCTCCTATACCTGCTTCAGTTCGCCATCACTAAAGAAATACATGCTATACAAATTTTTGGGGACTCCAAGATTGTCATTGACTGGTTTTCTGAACTATCGACATGTCACACACATACACTTTAGAATATATTGGCTGAAACTCTCATGCTCAAAGCACATTTTGATAATTTTTCATGTCGGCACATTTACAGGGAGAGGAACTCAATTTCTGACCTCCTTTCCAAGGAGGTGATGCACTTATTGGCAGCGCACATGGAGGTACAGGAACATAATGATCATGCATACTACCAGTACTTTCAAAGGCCATTTGTTCCTGCACATGGGTGGGGGGCTAGCCCCCGATAGATTGGACAACTGAACTTTACTCACATTTTTTATTATAGCATATTTATGTATATACTTCAAACTGACTCCATATGGAGAATGTCTTTGGTATCACTTTGTGAACACTTGCACATATAACAGATGTTTTTTTGTTTTGTTTTTTCTATATGCTTACATCACTATCTATATCCAAGCTACTTGTTGATTTGCATATGCTCATGCTTCTACAACATGTAACTCTTATTTTCTAATAAAAGTTACGATTTTTCCATGGGAAAAAAAAGTTGTACGACTGATTTAGGATATGTTTATTTCTTAGAATAAGTACCAAGTATCTGTCACCTTTCATCTGTAAAAATATGCTCCCCTATACCACAAATTTATCCATACAATTTATACTTGCCACAACTTGCCAAATTCATGAAGGCCTAAAAGAATAAAAATCATTTCAAACTCTTTAAGAAGCCATCCCACCATTCAAAATCTTTACTTTGAAATGAACTATGATGTGTAATGCTTACTCCTTTGCAGTCAAGGAGTGACTCCTTACGCTAACACAATCCATACCCAACAACATAATGTATGTTCCCAACGCAAGCACATTCAAATGTGTTGATGCAGTCATACCATTCAACTCAAATGCACAAGCCCTTACGCAAAGATGAATGCTTTTCTTAGTTCCTGTAACCAATTGCACTAACCAAGGGTTTGCACGTACATCTTTATTCAAAGCAAAATTATCCACCAAGTCAAGATTAACATAATTATAATTAGATCCGGGGTCAATCAAAATAGAGACAACTTGATCAAAATAGATGTTTAATGATTCACCTACCTATTATCCAACGCTGCATAAATATGAGGAATACTTTGTCCAACCTCACCAACCGTTTGTGCCTTCTGAGCATTTTAGATCTGTGGTCTACCAACTTGCTATCGTGGACAATCGTTAATGCGATGATCCTTACCATAGCTCCAACACTATAAAGGCTTCATGCCATCACCTTTGTTATGCTCCTTAGGCTAAAATCCCTATCCTTTGTTAGATTGAACTTCTTGTGTGACAATGCATTCTCTTTGTTACCTGTGTATTGCAGGCTTCCTTGCTTCTTATCCCATTTTCCCGTAGTCTTGTCGTTACCTTTACAATTGTTTAGGTTCAGAATTGTGCTTTGATTGCTCATAACAATGCTTCAACTTTCTGATGTCCTCTTCGAGCGATCTAGGCTCATCAAATTCAATCCTCTCTTTGAATGATATCGTTAACCCACTAATGAAACTTTGAATCTTAGCTTACTCCTCCTTAATATAAGGCACATACATCAACAACTCCAAGAATCTGCAAGTATAATTCTCATTCGTCATAGATCCCATCTTCAACTCGTAGAAATCCTTTGCCTGGTTATCATAGTATCTCTCAGATAGATACTTCTTCCTAAAGAGTCTTTCAAACTCCCTCCAAGTCAACTACCCTTCCCAAATGCCTTTGACATTCTTCACATATTTCCACCAAATGTTTGCTTTATCTTTAAGACTAAAGGTATCTATCCTGGATTCATATTATTTGAGTAATCATGCATTCTCAAGAATTTATTCATCCCAAGAAACCAAGCTTTTGCATCTTATGACTTCTTCATTTCTCCATCAAAATGTAGGTGGTTTTGCTTTCTTAAACTCTTTAGGAAAATATTTCTTCTCACTCCTCCTATATGTATGGTGACGGTGATGACCATATTGTCTCTTTGAACCAAAACTAGGATAGAACCCATGATCACTGCCCCTCGAGTCAAGTGTATCCAGAAATCTGTCAACTCTGACTATATCCTCTCTATCCAACCTGCGTCTAGATCAAGACGTGCTGCCATATGCACCATTTATCATCTCCTCATGTCCATGAATAATCCTAATTGGTCCCTGTCTCTGCAAATCTGATATATTCTGAAGAATCACTGCATTAACCTCTGCTTGGTTCTCCTATACCCTAGCAAGCCTTTCCTATGGCTGAATGATCTTGTCATTATCCACTTTGAAACTTATTATTTCTGCCTTTAAACTTCTCAATGTATCCACTATGTGAGGGGAATACTAATCACCATGTTTTTGATCTCATATTTCGGGAGAGTCACCTGAACTATAGTCCACCATTTTGCTCGTCATCTTGATGTAGAAGTTGATGATGTTGTTGTTGTAGTTATATATATATATAACTACAACAACAACATCATCAACTTCTACATGATGACACAACTGCAACAATGACCATCACCATGCATACATAATAAGCACATATGTAACCTAAATGCACACATGAAAAACACATTCCGCCCATCCAGTCTAAGTGATGAACTTGGGATCTTTAATAGCACTCTGTAACACCCTCTGCCCAAACTTACCCAAGTTCACCGGTCCACCAGGGTAAATATCTGACGTAGAGTTACTATGATATGACTCAAGCCCCTAGGTACAATTAAGGAAGTGGAATCAACATACTAAAACCTTACTGACCTTCCTCAGAAGTTGCAGGACCCTTGGGAGCCAAACAACCACTCCAGGTGCCCGAGCCTTGAGTTAACTTGCTTTTTCACCAACCTGGACTCTTATTCGCTTGCATAACAAGGCAAGCTAGCGACTAGAAACCTCTAGTTGCAAGATAACCCTGCCTCCTATCAACTGCAAACTAAATTACTCAGTTTGTGCATGCAACCTCGAGATATGAGCCAGTTTTTCAGGGCTAGGATCTAGATCTCTTCCCAAAACTTGACAGAAATTTCCAAAACAACAAAAGAAACAAGGAAAAATCCTTTAAAACAAAACTTAGACAAGGAATTGACCTAACTAGGCCTAACCATGACAGACATTCTGTCAAACACATTGTAAAGATACAATCTAAAAGGCATCAATGCATATCTAAACATAAGGGTCTCAAACTTATTTGATAATAAAAAAGAAGGTCTAATGCCCTCTCATAATAGTTGCAAGACATCTATTAAGTCATGCATTCAATAACTGTTCATTTACTAATCAAAATATGTTAAGATACATAAGTAAAATATGTCATAAAACTATGCTTATAACTAGCATATAAAAATATTAATAACAATGATAAAACAACCATCAAATCCACACAATAACAAGTATAAATACTCATGAAATACAAGAGGAAAGAGCTCATATTAACATATGCAAAACCAACCAAGTTAGGAACTTCCACGTATCACGCGACCATAGATTGGGCTAAACCAAATCTCTATTTTAGTCAATCATCCTTGTGCCATATTCCAAGCATGAATGTGGGATATCATGTAAATAAACAACCAAAACCAAACCAGGGCTTCTAGAGGCCAAACCACCTCAACATTCAACCAGTGATTCCACCTCACGGTCGTACATCACTAAAAATCACCATATCAATATCTACCCAAGTTTTTTAGGGCTCCATAGTGTTTGTTCCAACCCGACTCCAAGACTAGTAACTCAACCCATAGTTACCATAGGGCTCTAGATAGTTTTTCCAACCAAGGCTCCATGACTAGTAAATCAATCCACCAAGGGATTCAAAGCGTTTTTACAACCATTAAAGTTGTGAATTGATCCTCATAAGCCTTTTTATCATTGAGGCCTCTATTTTCTACATTTTCCATTATTTTTCCTTCAATTTTCCTCACATGCAATTATGTGACCTTCCACCTTAATTTTCTCCTATTTTCCATTATTTCATAAAAAAATGCTTATTAATGCTTCTTTTCCTTTGTCGTTGTCTTCGTCAATTTCCATAGAAATTAATTAATCACAAGTGATCCCCATTGCTATGTTTTTTCCCAACATTCATCTTGGAATACGTGTCCCATGACCTTGGTCTCATTTTTCCTTTATTAACTTTATTACATGGATTTTTAGCTGAGGTTGTTACAGAACACTCCCCCTTGGGGAAATACCGTCCTCAGTGTTCAATGACAACTATAAACCAACAAAACACATGTTGTCTATTGAAATTTATAACACAACTCAATACAACATGTACATCATATCCATATGCTAAAACATAAAAAACATATCATTAACACCATACAACTTATTGGAGCTTTATAACACAACTCAATGCGGTATTTACAACATATGAATATATAGACATAACCAAACACAACATGAAACATATACCAAAATACATCCGCTCAACCAACGAATAGAGAAGAATACATAGCTCACATTTGATCAGCCATCTCCCATGTAGCTTCATCGGGCCCAAAGTGCTTCCACTGCACTTTAACTTGCTCGATTGCTCAATTCCGGAGCATGAGCATCTTTCGATTCAAATGCACTGAGTTTTTGGTTGGAATTATCCTTCTGGATCCACCTACAATACATAATAGTCAATCACATGATCATTATCTTTCACATACTTCTTAAGTAATGACACATGGATAACATCATGGAATTTCACTATCAGAGGCAGTGCAAGTCGGTAGGCTATTGGTCCAATCCTCTCAAGAATCTTGAAAGGCCTAAAATACGGACGTGTGAGCTTGTCACATGATCCAATCCTCAATGTGATCTTTTTGGGATTGATGTGCATAGTACACTTGTTCCTAACTTGAAGCTCCTTAAACACCCCGTGTTGATCTACATAACTCTTTTTCATGTCCCGTGCTACCTTTAGATTCTTCTTGATTACCTGCATTTCATGTTCCATGTTTGATCCAATCAATACCCTGCTCACTGGATCACTCTAGTTGATAGGAGTATTACAACTCTGCCTATAAAGTGCTTTAAACAAACTCATCTTTAGTGATTCCTGATACCCATTGTTATACATAAACTCCACCAATGGAATATACTCTTCCCACTTTCGTTGTTGATGCATGACGTACATCCTCAACATGTCCTCCAAAATCTTGATGACCCTCTATGTCTATCCATCTTCCCGCGGATGATAAGTTGTACTAAAGGCGAACTTTGTCCCAAAACCTGCAAATAACTCTTTCCAAAACGTGGAAGTGGACTTGGAATCTCTGTTTGACATTATCTTCTTTGGAACACCATGCAACCTCACTATATCTCTGATGAATACCTATCCTACTTCACTAGCTGAATTCGTAGGCTTTACTGGAATGAAGTGTGCTACCTTTGTCAACCTGTCAACCACAAATGACCTCCCATTTCCACTCTAGAATTGGAATTAGTTGTAGTAATCCACCTGGATGCTTACACTCTACCTTTACCTGCTGACAATCCAAGCCTCTCGCCACAAACTCTAGCCACCTCTTTCTTCAAATTCGGCCAATGGTAGGACTTCTTCAAAGTTGTCAATGTTTTCTGATATCATGGGTGACTTGAATAGGGATTAGCATGAAATTCCCTCAAGATAAGCTTCTTGAGTTCATTTTTGTTCAAAACATAGATATTATCCCTAAATATCACCAGACCATCTGTCGTGAGATGATAATCCACATCCCGATCACTTGTACCTTGCTACTTTCACCTGTGCTTAAGCTCGCTATGTTTGTCATCATGTTGTCTAGCCTGTAAGATATGATCTTTTATATCTGTCCCACATGAACTCATAGTTGTTATGTGATTCACCTTCACTCGTTTGCTAAGAGCATCTGCAACCCTTTTCTCCTTACCCTTGATGTACATGATCTCGAAGTCAAACTCACTAAGCGTGGTCAACCATCTAGCTTGCCTGGAATTCATATTTGGTTGATCAAAAAAGTATATCAACCCATTGTGATCACTCATCAGAATGAACCTCCTACCCAGAAGATAACGCCTCCACATCTTCAGTGCATAGATGATCGTTGCCAACTCAAGATCATGTGTCACATAGTTTTACTCGTTTTCATTCAGTTTCCTTGATTCGTACCATACCACCTATCCCTCCTGCATGAGGAATCCACTAAGTCCTCCCTTGAAAGCATCTTCTTACACGACAAACCCTTTATCTGGATCCGCAATATTTAGAACTGGAGCGTTTGTCAACAACTCCTTCAATTGTTCAAAACTTGTTGCACATTCCTTTGTCCATTCATTTTTTTTCCTTTCCTCTGCAATGATGTAATAAGATAGGAAATCTATGAGAAGTTCCCGATGAACCTCTTGTAATAACCGTTTAATCCCATGAATGATTGGAAATAATCCACATTCCTAGGAGCTGCCTATTCCAGGATAGCTCTTATCTTTTCCAGATCCACTATTATGCCTTCCTTAGAGATAACATGTCCCGAGTAATGTACCTTTTTCTGAAAGAAAATGAATTTACTAAGATTGGCATACAACTGATGCTCTCTTAGCAATATTAACATGATTGCTAATTGTTCAACATGCTCTTCCTCATTCTTAGAATATATCAATATAACATTAATGAATATAATCACAAACTTGTCCAAAAAAGGATGCAATACACTATTCATCAAGCACATAAAAGTAGTTGGAGCATTAGTGAGACCAAAAGGAACTACAACAAACCATAATGCACATACCTGGTCTAGAAAGAAGTCTTGCAGATGTTCTCTTCTTTAATGCGTACCTGATGGTATCCTGATCTCAAGTCAATCTTCAAGAACATTGTTGCTCCCTTCAACTGATCAAACAAGTCATCAATCGTCGACAACGAATACTTGTTCTTAATCGTCACCTTGTTCAACTGCTTGTAATCAATACAGAACTTGAGAGTGCCATACTTCTTCTTCACAAACAGCATTGGTGCACCCCAAGGTCACACACTTGGCCTTATGTATCTCTTGTCCAACATTTCCTTTAACTGCAACTTCAGTTCCACTAAGTCTAGAGCGCTCATCCTGTAAGGTGTTTTTGATGTTGGTGTTGCTCCTAATACCAACTCAATATAAAAGTCCACTTCCCTATGAGGAAAAAATTATGAAATATATACTAGGAACACATCTTGAAACTATTGTAAGACCAGGTATCTCTTTAAGACATGCATCCTCAACATCCTTACCTTTGTCACTGGAAATATGCGCCGCAAACAATACACACCCTTTCTCGCGACTATGCTTTTCCTGCATAGTTGTAACCATTCTAACTGATGTTGCATTCCTCTTACCCTGCAATATTATCTGTTCTCCATTGTCATCTAGGCACTCAATAGCCTTGTCATAACAATCTACTTTAGTCTTGTGAAGATACAATCAATTTTTTAGCACAGTTCTATGCTCAGTCATGAGTGTGTTTTATTTTTTATTTTTTATTTTATTTTTTCGGATAAAAATTTGTAAATTTTAAAAAATTTAGAACGATGCTGGAAGTTTCAGTAGCGTCAATTTTAGCCCTATCAGATAGTCTGTTTTAATTCCGTTTTATGCCTATTTTTCCTTTACCCGATGCTACTTGAAGTTCCGATAACCTCCCTTGTTGTTTAAAAAAAAAAAAAAAAAGAACATCTGCTTTTGTGTTAGCCACGTGTTCCCGATATCAATAAAGTTTTAAATCTTTTATCATAAGCCATGTCATGTGATAGGAAAGGTTTATGTTTGAATGATGTCAAGTTAAGTTGTGGCCATACGTAGAAAAGTTAGGTGTCAATCCACAGTTACGAAAAACCAACCGATGTTTGTCATTTCTGTCAGTCTCAGTCATTATATCCACATGTCAAGGTACATATATAATGTCAAGGTAAATCGTGGATCTGCGATTTAATATGGTGACCATTTGGTTAATCACGCATGGGCACTGCTGGAATTTTAGGCTTGCAATAAAATACGATGGAGGTGACTGCCAGCTCCAATACCGTTCAGCTCCAGCCACCTGTTGTGGAGAATGTGAAACAAAGCAAGAAACCAAAGGATATCACGAAGTGTGTTATATGGTCCAGGATATTTCCCATTATGAAAATATTTTATGCATGAATAAGTGAACTAACATATCATTTTAAATCATCGAAAGAAAGGGAAAGAAATCAATTTTTGAATTTGGTTGTTGGTGAATGAGTAGTTCCAGTGAGCAACTTGAAGAGGGAGACTCAGTTTTCAGACAATTTGCATTGAAGATACAACAACACCTGTTAAGTAAGATTTCCTAATATCGACACCTATCATATTATAACATAAAACCTTATTTATTACTGAATATGACTAAAAAAGGAGGAAAACTTAAGTGTATTGAACCTCAAGGAGTTGATTTAATAGGTTCCAATCCGAATGTGAGGAGGTTTTTTGTACAGGTTGGGTGGTATCCATTTTTTTCAAGGTTAGGAAGCTCTCATTTAGGAGTAGCTAAGGAATTTTCTCTCTCATTTGATGTACAAGAAGTAAACATTTATGGCCTCAGATTGTAGGTATCAACAGAATCCATTGTTGAAGCTTTCCACCTCCCACAGGAAGGAGAAAAATGGTTCAAAAGCCAAGTTATCACTGGAGGAGACCATAATATCTTCATTAAGGATGAATACGAAGACCCTAAATGGGCTAAAGGGATTCCTAGCAGTTATCTCAAGGATGAATAGGCTGAAACTATCAAGCTCATCAAGATATACCTTACTTGTGAGAGGAGGTATATTGTTGTTTTACTGTATCGCATGAGGTTTTTGTTTCACATTGTAGGTATGAAGAACCTAAAATTACCTTTCTTCCTACTAAAAAGCTTGACTAATATGTCAACTAGGATATAAAATCATGCGGCAGCTTCAGAGTATAATATATACCATCAATCTCTTATCAAGGTGTTGGTTGTTGAAGATCTCAGAAGAAGAAATCAGACTTGGGATAATTTCCTATTTTACAGGCCATACCAACCTGCACCTACACAGAACATTCATGCTCAGTAATCTCTAGCCTCACAACAACATTCTCAACCTACTAAGCAGAAGGGAAAAAGTCAGAAACCAACTACTTCATTAGTTGGTAAAAGGACTAAAAGAAAAGATAAGAAGGTGAATATCTACAAGAAGAATAAGGGCAAAAAGGAAAAGGCTCCCCCAACCAAATTTGAAGAGAAGTTGGAAAAAGGATAAGGTTAATCTACCAGCAAGCCCAAATCAATGAATATTGTGCCTCCTATTTCTCCTTTTCCCAAGGTTTATGCCTGAGCATGGAGAGGGAAGATTGCAGCTGCAGAAAAATCAAAAGAACAGGTGCTGCCAGAAGTTTCAAAAGCAAACATTCAACAAAAGGTTCAGAAGGACTATCAACCCACCAAATAAAATGAGGAGCTCCTAAAGTATGCAAGGAATGATATTAGCAGCTAGAAAAGACAAAAGGATGCAAGACAAGTTGATGGTAGAAGGAAAAGACATACAAGAGCCAACAACAAATTCAGGTTGAAATCTAAAGCCATGCATAACCCAAGCTTAATGATAGAATTTATAGATATTGAAAGGCAGCCTGAAGGGTCACAAAATTTAACTCCTTCAATTACAGAATCTAGTGGGTCCAAGAAGAAAGGTAAGGGTAAATCCCCTTCAGACCAACCAACAGGATCCTCTAAAATAAGAAAAATCCAAAAGAGATCAGAAGAGAAAAAGGCCATTGCAAGGGAGACAACCACTAGGACAACAAGGTCAAAATCAGTAGTTGACAGACAAATATATTTAGACAAGCTTGCAAAAGTTGTAGCTCATATAGAGGAGAGGTAAAAGGATATTCTAGTGAAATATCTTTTTGCCTCCTAGTTATAGTTTTGAATATCTCAATTTTTAGAATGTTTAAGTCTACACAAATTTTTTCAAGTATCTTGATGTGAATTTTTTAAAAATAAACAGAGCATTATCGGAAATTCTGGTAGCATTACAGTTTTTTCACAGTTACAAGTTTTTACTGGAAGTTCCAGTAGCATCTATTTTAAATGATTTTTGACAATTGTCAGCAGAATTTTTGAGCTAGTCCAAGAATGACAAGGACTCCTAATTATATGGACATGTTAAGTGATGGTTGATAAGTGTTGAGGTTGTTAATAGTCATTTAATGAAGACACATTCGTTTTAAAGAACCAAGGTCATGGAGAGACAAATCAACAGAAAAGGAGGCAGGTTGCCAGCACATTCAACAACACAATTCGAACTGTCTTCTTTCTTGCTATTAACATCTGTCCTGTTAGTTATATTTCGATAGGATATATCTTTAATGTCCTATAACTCCTATGTAATGCGAGGAAGAGTGGATCCTTCTTTTTAGGAGAGATGGAGTTGGTGCCTTTCTTTATAAATATCATTTTTAAATGCCATTGGATGGTTGGATTTTGGTCTAATTGAAGACTTTTCATAATAAATAAAACTCCTTTTTGTACTTCATGCTGGAGGATTTTGTGTTTCAAAGACTATCTAATGTATGGTGTGTTTATTTTATTCATCTGATTTATGAGTTGCAATAGCTAACAAAGTATGAGTAAGAGAACTGTTAGAGGATCTAATAGTTAATTATCCATTGTTTAGTCTTCTGCAAATCATGTATATGTTGTGTAGAGCATGCTAGTGAAGGTTTCAAGAAGGATTTATGAGATTCTTTATGCATGTTTTCTGTTTTCTAAATTTTGTTTCTTTTACATGAAACAAAGTTTATGTAAAAGTCCACTCTTATAGCTGTGTGACTGATTTAGGATATGTTTATTTCTTAGAATAAGTACCAACTGTTTGTCACCTTTCATCTGTCACAATTTGCTCCCCTATACTACAAATTTGTCCATACAATTTATACTTGCCACAACTTGCCAAATGCATGAAGGTATAAAAGAGTATAAATCATTTCAAACTCTTTAAGAATCCATCCCACCATTCAAAATATTTACTTTGAAATGAACTATGATGTGTAAGGATTATTACTTTGTAGTCAAGGAGTGACTCCTTACGCTAACACAATCCATACCCAACAACATATTGGATGTTCCCAATGGAAGCACATTCAAATGTGTTGATGTAGTCATACCATTCAACTCAAATGCACAAGCTCTTACCCAATGATGAACCATTGTCTTAGTACCCGTAGCCAATTTCACTAACCAAGGGTTTGCACGCACTTCTTTATTCAAACCACACTTATCCACCAAGTCAAGATTAACATAATTATAATTAGATCCAGGGTCAATCAAATTAGAGAAAACTTGATCACAAAGCTTACTGTTTATCTCGATAATAGATTTTTGGTGATTCGCCTGCCTATTATCCATAGCTGCATAAATATGAGGAATAATTTGGCCAACATCGCCAATCGCTTGTGCCTTCTGGGCATTGTAGATCTGTTGTCTGCCAACTTGATGTCATGGACAATCGCTCCTGCAATGATCCTTGCCACAAGTCCAACACTATAAAGGCTTCATGCCATCACATTTGTTATGCTCCTCAGGCTTAAATCCCTATCCTCTGTTAGATACATTGAACTTCTTGTGCGACACTGCATTCTCTTTGTTACTTGTGTATTATAGGCCTCCTCGCTTCTTATCCCATTTTCCCCTAGTCTTGTCATTACCTTTTCAATCTTGTTTAGGTTCAGACTTGTGCTTTGATTTCTCATAACAATGCTTCAACTTTCTGATGGCCTCTTCGAGCGATCTAGGCTTATCAAATTCAATCCTCTCTTTGTATGCTACTCACAAACCACTATTGAAACTTTGAATCTTAGCTTACTTCTCCTTAAGATAAGGCACATACATCAACAACTCCAAGAATCTGCTAGTATACTCCTCATTGGTCATAGATCCCATCTTCAACTCATAGAAATCCTTTGCCTGGTTATCATAGTATCTCTCAGATAGATACTTCTTCCTGAAGAGTCTTTCAAACTCCCTCAAAGTCAACTAATCTTCCCAAATGCCTCTGACATTCTTCACACATTCCCGCCAAATGTTTGCTTTATCTTTAAGACTGAAGGTAACTATCCTGGCTTTCATATTATTTGAGTAATCATGCATTCTCAAGAATTTATTCATCCCTAGAAACCAAGCTTTTGCATCTTATGACTTCTTCATTTCTCCATCAAAATGTAGGTGGTTTTTATTTCTTAAACTCTTTAGGAAAATATTGCTTCTCACTCCTCCTATATGTATGGTGATGGTGATGATCATACCGTCTCTTTGAACCAGCACTAGGATAGAACCTGATGCAGGAGCATCAAGGCCATTTTTCTTTTTTAAATATGTAATAAAGGGGGGTGTGACATTTTAATTGTTTTATTAATTAATTTGTTATTTTTAAATAAAATAGGAGATAAATTATAGAAGTGAGGATTTTGTAAATATTCCTTTATTAATTAAAAGGATATGAGAGAAAATAGAATTAGGTAGCAAAATTAGGGAGTAGGAATTCTATGTACGGGACTTTGTTGAGTCCACACCTAAAATGTATTTAAATTAGATTTAGTTGAGGATTAGGTGGAGAGCTTTTGGAGTGAATTAAATTCATTATTTATGTATAAATATGAGTGGTTTTTGTGAGGAGAACATACTTGAATAGTTGAATAACTGAGATAGTTAAGAGTGGAGTGAGTGAGGAGTGGTTCAAAAGGGCAAAGAGCCAAGAGGCCGCCCAATGTAAAATCTGGCCACAAAATTTTAATATAGTTAAGGGAGTTGATTTGTATGGCTCTTTTCACCTCCATGTTAAATTGAGCTGAATGTTTTTCATGATTTTATTATATAATGATTTGAGCATTCTCAAGGTTCGTGAAGCATTTGTGTTCTTATATGTGGGATCTGCTTTCTAGAAAAATTCCTGCATTAGAACCCATGATCACTGCCCCTCTAGTCAAGTGTATCCATAAATCTGTCAACTCTGACTATATCCTCTCTATCCAACCTGTGTCCAAATCAAGACCTATTTCCATATGCACCATTTATCATATCCTCATGTCCATGACTAATTCTAAGTGGTCCCTGTCTCTGCAAATCTGATATAATCTGAAGAATAACTGCATTAACCTCTGCTTGGTTCTCCTATACCCTAGCAAGCCTTTCCTGCAACTAAATGATCCTATCATTATCCACTTTGAAACTTCTTATTTCTGCCTTTAAACTTCTCAATGTATCCACTATGTGAGGGTTGTACTCATCACCATGTTTTTCATCTAATATGTAGGGAGAGTCATGTGAACTGTAGTCCACCATTTTGCTAGTCATCTTGATCTTCTTCCTGTATATATTATATATATAAACATGTCCATCATTCCAACAACAACAACAACATCAATTTCTACATGATGACACAACTGCAACAATGACCATCACCATGCATACATAATAAGCACATATACAACCTAAATGCATGCATGACAAACACATTCCACCCATCCAGTCTAAGTGTTGAACTTGGGATCTTTGATACCACTCTGTAACACCCTTAGCCCACACTTACCCAAGTTCACGAGTCCACCAGGGTAAATATGTGACGAATAATTACTATGATATGACTCAAGCCCCTAGGTACAGTTAAAGAAGTGGAATCAACATACTAAAACCTTACTGACCTTCCTCAAAAGCTGAAGGGCCCCTGGGAGCCAAAAAACCACTCCAAGTGCCCGAGCCTTGAGTTAACTTGCTTTGTGCATGAAACCCTGATATATGAGCCACTTTTTCAGGGCTAGGATATAGATATCTTCCCAAAAATTGACAGAACTTTCCAAAATAACAAAATACAAAAGGAAAAATCCTTTACAACAAAACTTAGACAAGGACTGGACCTAACCATGCCTAACCATGACATACATTCTGTCAAACACATTGTAAACATACAATCTACAAGTCATCAATGCATATCTAAACATAGGGGTCTCAAAATTATTTGAGAATAAAAAATAAGGTTTAATGCCCTCTCATAATAGTTGCAAGACATCTATTGGGTGATGCATTCAATAACCGTTCATTTACTAATCAAAATATGTTAAGAGCCATAACTAAAATATGTCATAAAACTATGCTTATAACCAACATATAACAATATTAATAAAAATGATAGAACAACCATCAAATCCACATAATAACAAGTATAAATACTCATGAAATACAAGAGGAAAGAGCTCATATTAACATATGCAAAACCAACCAAGTCAGGACTTCCACGTATCACCCGACCATAGATTGGGCTAAACCAAATCTCTCTTTTAGTCAATCACCCTCGCGCCATATTTGAAGCTTGAATGTGGGATATCATGTAAATAAACAACCAAAACCAAACTAGGGCTTCTAGAGGCCAAACCACCTCAAATCTCAACTAGTGATTCCACCCCATGGTCGGACATCACTAACCATCACCAGATTAGTCTCTACCTAAGTTTTTCAGGGCTCTAGAGAATTTGTTCCAACCCGAATCCAAGACTAGTAACTCAACCCATAGTTACTACCGGGCTCTAGAGAGTTTGTCCAATCAAGGCTCCATGATTAGTAACTCAACCCTCCAAGGCTCCAGAGCGTTTTTCCAACCAAGGCTTCCAGGACTAGTAGCTCAACCCAAGTTGTTCCAGGGCTTCCAGAGCATTTTTCCAACCAAGGCAGCAAGAACTAATAACTCAACCCACAACCATAAGGAACATGAGCACCAACTAGAAAAAAAAATGGGAAAACCCACAACACCATGGCTATCCAGGAAACGAAAAGGATAGGTAAAACTATTGTCAATCCAGTAAATGCTTCATGACAATGACAAATCATAACCAAATAACCCCGTGTGTATACCAAGCATGCCAAAACTAATAAGGAACTCATAGATGAAATTTGGTACCTACAAATCAAACCCGTTGTAGCTACTGATCCCGCTGTCCCCTTGCACTTTCGTGATTTTCCTTTGTCTTCTTTCTCCAAATCCAAAAGTATGCCAAAATCCTCCAAGAGTGCTCCAAGAAACTCTAAGTGTACAAGAGTATGAGAGAGATAATAGAATGAAAGTGCTAAAGAATGAACTGAAAAAAGTTGTGAATTGATCATCATAGGCCTTTTTATCTTTGAGGTCTTTATTTTCCTCATTTTCCTCTATTTTTCCTTCAATTTTCCTCACATGCAATTATGTGACCTTTCACCTTCCCTTTCTCCTATTTTCCATTATTTCATAAATAAAATGCTAATTAATGCCTGTTTGCCTTTGCCATTTCCTTTTCCAATTTCCCTAGCCATTAATTAATCATAATTTATCCCCATCACTATGTTTTTCCCAATAATCAACTTGGAATACATGTCCCATGACCTTGGTCTTATTTTTCCTTTATTAACATTATTACATGTATTTTTAAGTGGTGTTTTTACATAAGGCCTACCATATCGAATTATGAAAATAGGAAGAAAATTGGCACCTTAAATATCGATTCCTTTGACTCCAGTTACGGGACCAAAACATTGAATTTGTTCAAAAACAAGAAAAATGTAGGGAGAGAAAAAATAGCATCACAAAAATTCAATTTCAAGGGCAAACGATCTTAGAATTCCAAGCCATCGAAGAAGAAACTACTGCGCAGTACAAAACCTTGTATCAAGATAGTGGCCCTAGAGACCAGGAGGATAAGGATTATATGTTGGAACATGTCCCTTCATTAATTTATGAAGATATGAACAACCATCTTATCGTAAAACTTTCGATGGATGAAATCAAGACTGTGGTATTCTCCTTCCATTTGAACAAGGCTCTGGGGCCTGACAGATTCATTGCAAATTTCTACCAAAATTATTGGGAGGTAATCAAAAAATATCTCTATAGGATTATAGGATACTCTCTTAAGATGCTATGTAAGGGTGGAGGTATTAACTCCTCCTTCTTAGCTCTCATCCCCAAGGAATCAAACCCATCTTATTTCTCTTGATTCCGTCCCATTTCTCTCTACAAGGTCTTCTACAAAGTTATATCTTTTATCATGGCTACGTAGATTAAAAGAATCCCTCTGCAACTCATTTTAGTGAACCAAGGAGGTTTTTTTCATGGAAAACAATATTTTGATAATATAATCCTTATTAAAGAAGCACTCGACTCAAGTTGGAAGTAAGGAGATCAAGGTATGATTATAAAGATAGATATGGCCAATGCATTTGATTGAGTAAATCATGGATATCTTTTTAAAGTAATGAGGAAGATGGGTTTCAATGGAAAATTTATTCAATGGGTGGCATTGTGCATTAACTCCCCATGGATTTACCCTCTTGTCAATGGGAGAGCAACCAATTTATTTAAAGCTTCTAGGGGCCTTAGGCAAGGTTGTTCACTCCCCCCCTTCTTATATATCATTATGGTAGATTCATTGAGCAGATGTTTGAAGTTCAAAAAAGTGGCTTCTAATCTTCTAGGCATCAGATTCACATATGGAATCAAAAGCATAAACCATGGTCAATTTTCATATGACACTATTCTTTTGGGAAGTGCCTCTTTGGATATTGCAAGGAGATTTAAAATCGTCCTGGAAAGGTTCTTATCGGCCTTAGGGGGACTAACGAATGAAGTGAAAAGTCATATGTTTACATGGAATACATCTGCACACATGCAAAATAAAATAGGAGTTGTTAGGGGCTACAAGGTAAATGGAGAATGGTAGGAATTTAAATATCTCGGTGTCCAAATTTACCTTAGGAAAATATATCCAGAGTCTTGGTAGAAAATTTTGGATAAAATCAAACTTAAGATGGAAAAGTGGGGAGTAAGATGGTTCAATGTTATTGGTCGATTGGTTTTGGTTAAAGAGGTCCTTTCAGTCGTTCCCATTTACCAGTTCTCTGCTTTTTTAGCTCCCAAATATGTTTTACACCAAATAGGTGCATTCCTTAGGAAATTTTTGTGGGAAGAGGGAAAGACTGAGTTTAAAAAAATTGATATGTAAACTGGTAGATGGTTAGAGCCCCAAAGCCTCATGGAGGGTTAAGTATATAGGACCCCTCCTTGGTTAACATCACGATGGGAGCTAAATTATTATGGAGGCTCAAAACACAACCAAACTTGTGGTTGGTCCAAGTGCTCCAAGAAAAGTACCTCTAAAATCAAGACTCCACACATGGGAACATGGTAGGCTGTCATGGCTCTCTGATATGGAAATTGGTCTCGACAACATATTCTTTAATCAACGACCACTCATGTTGGATTCCAGGCAATGGAACGAAAGTCAACATTTGGAAGGACTCCATCCTTGGCCAGCTCCCGTTGGGTCAAGATACTTATCTTCATTCTCTGGTAAAACATCTGATCTAGGTAGGCATCATCACTCTTGCTCAGCTTTCATATTGGGGAGATGTTGGTCAATGGATTGAATAGAAGATGAATATCCTCCCTAACAAACTTCACTCATCTTGGGAGGTCATAAAAAACAAACTGGTTGGTTGTGCCACGCTCAATCTATCTACAGTGTACAAGCTCGATTGGAAGTCGTCCCATTACTCTATCAAATATGGCGATATTGTCCTTCTCTTTAATTCTCAGATTCCCCAAAAATCGTCAGTGTGGAGCAAGATCTAGAGACCAATGCGATCCCAAAGGTAAATATATTATGTTGGATTATTTCTCATAAGAAAAATCTTTCTGTTGAAAATATTTGTAAATGAGGTATAGTTGGTCCCTCTAGATGTCCCTTATGTGAAAAATCAGAGGAATCGATGCCACATCTCTTTCTTTCATGTTCTTATACGAAGGTTGTTTGGGCCTCTGCTCTTGGCCCTCTCTTCCCTAGAATTTGATGGCCCTCAAATCCCCAATCTTTTTTCTTCTCTTGGAAAAAATATTATATAGGCTCCCTTCAGGCCAAATCTTCCCTTAAAGCAATCTGGATTTCTCTCCCTAAATATCTCTGTTGAAAAATATGGCTAACTAGAAACAATATTATTTTTTAGAAATACTCCAATCCTTGCTAGATCTCCGAAAAACAAAGATCTCTCCATCTATTTTGAATATAATTCATCATCTTTGGACCCTTCCCTTGATTCTCTTGAATAAAATTGGCTCTCTCCCTATATCTCCTCTCCTCCTGACCTTCCTTCTCTTACCCCTAATCTAGGTAAACCAATCCTTCATTGGAAGTTGCAATTGTCTCCACAAGAATTTGACGATTGGAAGTTTCAAGCTCATCAATGGATTTTACAATTTGATGGAGCATCCAAGTGAAATCTAGCGGTATAAGGAGGGGGCGGTATATTAATAAATCCCAAAGGAAATATTGTGGAAAAATATGCTTGGGGTCTTGGTAAAAATTCCAACAAATAGACATAAATATATGGTTTATTCTTAGGAATCTCTCTTGCTAGAGATTGTGGCATCAAAGACATAATTATTCTGGGTGATTCTTTCATAATGATTCGTTATTTGAGAACTGAATCTCCCCCCAAATACAACACCCCCAGTTTCTTATTTCATCGAATAAAAAAAATCCTTCTCTGATTCTCCAACACTTCTTTGTCCAAATTCTTATAAACCTTAACTCCGAAGCGGATTCTCAAGCCAATAAAGCCTATTTTATGCATGAGGGGCATACTGAAATTAATGGTGTTATAGGAAATGTTTTAATTCAGTAATGAGTTCCATGGTTGTACCCCTCAAGAATCATTCTCCTATGTTCTACCCCTTAGCGCCCATGTATCTCTACCCTCATCCGTCTCTTCCCTATAGTTTGGAATATACATACAATGAGACTTTATTTATCCACCTTATCCCAGTCATAATGATCCCCTTTCAGTTTTTCATGGCCATTTTTGGCAGCTCGCTCCATGCAAGCATGGTATCCTTTATTTCACTTGTGCAGAATAGTCCCTTGCGTCGTCTTGATTATCACAACAGTTATGGCATCTCCCCCTTGGATTGTTTCACAATGATTTCCCTATCCAAGCGTACACATATATTAATTTCGAGTTGATGGCTTGGCTACAGTTTCAATGGTGCGAGGAGAATAAACCTTGCCACGGGAACCCTGGTTCAATTGCATATTCTATGTGGCACTGGTTTAGTTCTAAAAAATCTCAATGGAAATTAGAGAAGTTCTTCCCTGTCATGAGGGTGACGTATGGACGTTGGAACTTTTGGAAGCTCTGGGATGAGCTTCGTGCATGGCTAAAGGCTCTCCTTTGTCGGGTAATTCTAGTGGGAGCGCAATATCACTGCAGTTGGGTTCTATGGTGTTTTGGCCTCTCGGGTTTAAAGGTAAGTCTCCTACTTATCAATCCATTGAGATCAATTTGTAGTGAGAGAGCTTGTGATCTTCAACTTCATCCCAGTCCTCGTCCTAGTGGTATTTTTGGTTGTGGATCACCCCATATTCTTGGATTATGAGTTTATAAGCTGTAATTTCCCTATCAGTAGTATTTTATGTGTTGTTAAGTGGGGCATTCCTTGGCATAATGCTCCCCTTTGAAATATCTAGACAAGTTTCCCTCTGCAATTCATTTATTGTAGCTCTTCTTGCTCTTAACTCTGATATGGACTCTCACTCCTCAGTATCTCTCTCTTCGGATTCTACAATATGTGACCACTGTCGAAAGGAGAAATGTATGATTTGAATGCAACGATGTATCAACAATAGGTATCTGAATGTAACTGACTTGACAAAGTTTGGCTCTACAAAAAAAAGTACTCGATTGGAAGATGAGATAGATGCTCTGGGAAGCATTATCATGGGCCTCCAACTACATGTGACTCCTCCAGCCAACACTCCTCTAAAGCGAACCTGCGACATAGACGTCAATAGGCCCTCGAACCAAGAAGATTAATCTATTTTGTTGTGTTAGTTATGACTGGTTTCAAATGTATATGTTTCTCGTATCAATTTTGTTGAATATACACAATTCGGAAAATAAAGGTATCAGTAGGATAAGAAACAAGAAAAATAGACCAAAATCCTTGGAAATATTCTTTACGTCACTCCACTAGATCACAGGAAAATTATAAAGGAAATTCGCTTAATTTTTCCTACCTTTGGAGAGAAGGAACGATGTACTTATATATTAGGTGGACGAAATATTCTTGAGGTCATCCAACTCAAGATTTGGAGGGAATCCAATTTTTAAATTTAATTTGGGACACCACAAATTTGGTCTGACCTGCCTTTTTATTACATTTAAAATTTATTTCATATCGACCTCCAAGCTTATGATGAGTAAACTTTATTTTACCCTTAATAGTAAATAAAAACCTTTTAATTCCTTGTAAGCTTGTGTGATTTAATTTACAAATAAAGGTCCTTTTTTCTCCTCAAGGTATGATCCAATTGCACAACAAGATAACATCATCTAATTGAGGTCTTTGAATGCCAACTCATAAATGCCACATTATCCTTATAATCATGCCAACAAGATCTCCACATCAACACTTGATCCCACGTCATCACACTTTTTGCAACATTGTCAACCCTTGGGGTTTTGGACCCTAAATAGGGGCTTTGACTTTGAATGGGCATATATCACAAATGTAGAAATTATATACAAGATGCATGTATATATCTAGATTCTCCTGATCTAACAATATTTTATCTTCTTGCTAAATACAGAATCCTTCCACTGTTAATCTTTTGCAGAAATTAAAATCAATTGCAAACACATGAAGCAATAAAAACAATCGCACATAACATAGTTGTTTAATGGGAAAGTGACGCAACAACGCTGAAAGTCCGTCCCAAGGAGAGCTGGTCAACGATGACGTGGCTCTGCATGCATTTCCCTTTGTTTTACCCCACGTGGCTTTCTCTTTATTTAATTATCAAATTCAGAGAATTTGATAAATATACTATCCACAGTGTTTGAACTTTAAATTATATTCCCGATCCTTATATTATGCCGTCAACCTTATGACCAATGTTTTATGCCTTTCGAAACTTTATATTAAAACCAACGCTCTATTTTGAATAATTAACTATGTAATAACCCTTGGCTTCGGGCCCGCCTCTACGTCCAATCACCCAATCAAATGCTCGTACCGTACCTGGCTATCCTCCGCACACCTTGGTTATCGTTCGCGTATCTCCTGCAAGCGACCACCGTCTGATGACCCTTTCCCAGATTGACGACTCTCGTCAATATCGCTCGGCGTCCTGGTACGAATGTTAACGTGCGATGACGCGGTTTAAACGGTGGTTTTCTGGGGGTCCACTTCGCCACGCGTCCACTCCTCTATGGAATCTCTCCTCGACTGGGGAATACCGCTTGTACACCAAAAGCGGTGTGATATGGGCAATCCGCCTCCTCAAATCCGCTCGTGGTTTTGCTACAGTGATTGACCAGGGTTAATACGGGGTTGCGCTGGCCTTCTTAGTCATTTAACTCGGGTCAAATCCCAGGGTCAGGTTCCAAAATCAACGATTCTGTTTCTCTTTAGTAAGCGGGAATTTTATATATGAACAGGGTTCACGACCGTGGGTTCTCCACACAGACCTCACCTGCGGTGGGGGTTAAATTCACGGGGTTTTGCTCGAATAATTAAGGGAAACAATAGACAAAGATATGTGGAATTCATACAGGAATTCAATTATACATGCACAGAGTTCATCACTTCACAATTAAACAATCTCTTGACAATTAAGGATTCAAAACGACTCCATGGTAAATGCGCACAGAAACTATTTAATTGGAAGCAATTGTGAACACAGATTTTATTGTAGAATCTCTCTCCTCCCTGCTCTTCTCTCTTCTGTTTTATATATCCGATGGATTACATTTATATATATATATATAAACATATTACTCTTCGGTTCCTCTGAGAGGACCGTTTTAGAAAATCAATAGTCTAATTAAAATAATTCAACTAACTGAAATATGACAGCTAGACTAACTGAGCTATTCGACTTCTACGACTCTAACTGATCTAAATAATACAATCAGCTGAGGTATTGACACCTAGCTGTTACAATTCAGATGTTTCCAAACCCTCCTAGCCACAACATGTGGACAAAACTCCTACATTGCTGGCTAGTGTCTAATGCCCCTGCATCAGACTCCCGAGGGAAATTTTCTTCATGGGCTCCTGTCCATGAGCTCTTCACTGATCTTCCTATCTTCTGCAACATCCCTTCAGTCATCCAAGTGGCATCTTCTTCTGGCTTGTCCTTCCATTTGATCAAGTACTGAAAGTATTCTTGTCCTCTGGTCCTTCTGAATGGTCTTTTATCCAATATCTTCTCTGGTTGCAATGGTTGCGCTAGAGGTAGCTGTTCTCTCCACTCAACCTGTTTCTTGTCTTCTGCTCTTTCTTTTGCACCATCATCTTCATACTTGTACAAATCTGCAACATTAAAAATGGGATATATTCCAACATCAGGAGGTAATTCAATCTCATAAGCATTTGCAAAAAACTTCCTAAGTATTTTGCATGGCCCAATCTTTTTGAACTTCAATTTGTTATACTGATTCTTTGGGAATCTCTCCTTTCTCAAGTGTGCCAAAACCTGATCTCCTACTTCAAAATGAACTTCTTTTCTGCTCAAGTCTACTTTGCTCTTGTATCTGATGCTGCTGCCTTGTAGTTGCTGTTTCACTTGTTCATGTATGGTTTGGATCTCTGAAGCAAATTCCTCACCATCTGCACTCCTTAGCTCTGCCTTTCCCAGATTTCTCAACTCTGATATTCCTCTGGGGTGCATTCCATAAACAATATGAAATGGACTCTGCCTTGTGCTCCTATTTGGTGAGTCATTATACGCATATTCTGCCTGAGGCAAAATATGATCCCACTGCTTGGGATGCTCTCCTGCAAGACTTCTCAACAAATTTCCCAGACTCCTATTCACTACCTCAGTTTGTCCATCAGTCTGGGGATGATAAGTTGAGCTGAAACTCATTTTGGTACCAAGTTTCTTCCACAGTGTCCTCCAAAAGTGCCCCACAAATCTGGTGTCTCTGTCTGAAACAATACTCTTGGGCAACCCATGCAATCTAACAACTTCTTTGAAAAACAAGTTAGCAACATGGGTGGCATCACTAGTTTTATAGCATGGAATAAAATGTGCCATTTTGGAGAATATGTCCACCACAACAAAGACTGCATCATTCCCTCTCTGAGTCTTGGGCAATCCTAGAACAAAATCCATACTCACCATGTCCCAAGGCCTGTCTAGAATAGGTAAGGGAGTGTACAATCCTGCATTCTGGCTCCTTCCTTTGGCATATTGAAAAATCTTGCAATTCTTCACAAACTTTTCCACTTCTGCTCTCATCTTGGGCCAGAAATAAAAGTGACTCAGCTGCTCATAAGTCTTATCAGTACCAAAGTGTCCAGCAAGTCCACCACTATGCTTCTCCTTGACCAAATTTTCTCTCATGGAACATTTCAGTACACACAGTTGGTTCTTTCTGAATAACAAGTCTTCTTGCAAGAAGTAATCCAGCCACTGGCTACTATCTGTTAAAATAGGGTTACTACATGCCTCAAATGCTTCTTTAAAATCAGGATCTATTTTGTACAATTCTTTCAGAAAATCAAACCCTACAACCTCAAAATTATTTTCTTGAACAAGCAAATGTCTCCTACTCAAAGCATCAGCTACTTTATTGGCTTGGCCACTTATATGTTTCAAAAAAAAATTAAAACTTTGGAGATACTCAACCCATTTAGCATGCTTATGTTTCAACTTGGGCTGTTGTACAATATACTGCAAAGCATGATTGTCGGAATATAATACAAATTCCCTGGACATCAAATAATGTCTCCACTTCTTCAGTGCCTGAACAATTGCATAGAATTCCTTCTCATAAGAGGAATACTTTCTTCTGGTGTCATTCAGTTTCCATTCAGTTTTTCACTCAAATATGCCATTGTGCCTATCATCCCGATCAAATACGCTCCAATGGCTCTCCACTTCGGTATCACACTTACTTGAAATGGTTTAGGAAATAAGGTGGGATGAAAACAGTGCTTCTCTCTGGTTATCTGTCAATACTTAAAATTTCTTTTTCGTTTCACGTCCATTTAAATGGTCAAGCCAGCTTCTCTTTGTTGTCTCACCAGGTGTATTAATCTACCAAGTTTCTGAACTTTCTATAAAAACTGGCAAGTCCATGGAAACTTCTTACCTCAAAGACATTCCTAGGTGAAGGCCACTCCACAATTTCCTTAACCTTTTCTGGGTCCATCTTCAATCCTTCTGCAGAAACAACAAACCCCAAATACACCAACTCTTCCTTCATGAATGAGCATTTCTTCAAATTTATCAGCAGTTTCTCTTGGTGCAACTTCTTCAAAACATGATTAAGATGCCTTAAATGTTCTTCTCTAGTTCTGCTGAAAACTAATATATCATCCAGATATACTATCAAAAATTTACCAATGAATTCTTTCAACACTTCATTCATAAGTCTCATAAAAGTGCTAGGTGCATTTGACAACCCAAAAGGCATTACCATCCATTCATATAATCCTTCATTTGTTTTAAAGGCATTTTTCCACTCATCACCCTCTCTTATTCTAATCTGATGGTATCCACTTTTCAAATCTATCTTTGAAAAATATTTAGCACCACTCAAACAGTCCATCAAATCCTCAACTCTGGGCAAAGGGAATCTGTACCTGATTGTGATCTTATTGATTGCTCTAGAATCAATACACATCCTCCAGCCTCCATCTTTCTTTGGGCTCAATACTACTGGTACTGCACATGGACTCAAACTTTCTCTGATCAGCCCCTTGTCCACCAATTCCTGTACTTGTCTCCTAATTTCCTCATTTTCTTTTGGATTCATTTGAATACCTATTCTGGGTATGATTGAACTGTGGATAAAATTGATTCATGGCCGGATTCTTCTCACAGTGGCACTTCATCGAAAATCATCCACAACAATGTCATAATCATCTAACCTCTTGGATTTCTACCGGTAAATCACCTGAAATCTTTGTATTTGTGTAAAATGTAGTCAAGCCATACTTTTTGAAGATAATTTAGCAGCACGCCATTTTTTTCGGTTCTTAACTTTTCGCAAACTATAACAATTTTTTCCTGTAGTTTGACTAACGAGACGTGCGAGAAAATAAAAGTTGTCAGAAATTTTGTTAGCTTTCTATTAATTATTTTTTGAAATTTTTTTATGCAGATTTGATATGTCAACTTAGTGTTTCTTTGAGTGTGTGTTTCTTAACAATCAAAGGATTCATAAGAAGTCATGTTATGACGCAATGTTGTATTCATTAAAAATATGTGTTTTTGAAAAAAAAAAATGTGTTACAACAATCTAGACAGAGTCTACTTTGTTTTCGTCATATTTACAAAGCCAATGGATGCATATCATAATTACTAGAATTTTTTGAACTGGTCCAATACGAAAAACTGCGTATTTTGGATATGTTTCGCGTCGCAAGAAATTTATTAACATATAAGTTATAAACTAAAAATCTAAAAGCTACCCATTAGAGACGACAGACCAATGTAATGCCCCATAATTTTTTCAATTTTTTTTACAATGTTTTTTGGGAGATACAAAATTTTGATTTTACTGAATCACAATGACCCTCAGAAATTGTTTGCACCCATTTTATTAGAAAAATAATTAAAATTAATAAACGTTTATGAAATTCCATAAAAGTTATATTTCCTGAAAGTAGATTCAATTCTGAAAATTCTTGTCTTGGTTCCGACAGTTAATTAACAACCTTTTATGGAGTTTAATCAGTCCAAAGTTGCAGAACCGTTTTCAGAGCCTGGTTTTTGCGTAATTGGTGACGCGTTAGTTCGGCCGAAATTTTAGTCCAAGTTCGGCCGAACTATGTTTTCCGCTTAAGGCTCGTTAAATCTAACGTCTTAATAGTTCGGCCGAACTTTTGATCAGAAGTTCGGCCGAACTATTGTATAACTCTCCATCGGTCGGAAAATTTTGCGGAGCCCCCTACTAAAACACATTTCTCTTCAATATAAATTGCCGCGAAATGATTCACAATTTTCGCACATTTCGCACACTTCATCTCATTTTACAAACATTTTGGTTTGGGTTCAAAAACTTTTCTTCATAGTTTGGGTTTAAGAACATTTCTTGGAAGCAAATTGATTTTTTGAAAGACATTTCTTGGAGGTTTCTTCAAAGTTTGGGTTTAAGAACATTTCTTGGAAGCAAATTGATTTTTTGGAAGACATTTCTTGGAGGTATGTCTCGAATTTTTTAAAGTGTGTGTTTTGGATTGGAGTATGTATTTTTTACAAAAAATTTACACTGAATTTTTTAAAATTAAATCTTTTGTGATATTTTTTGTAATTGAGTTATTGTCTAATTTTTTGAAGGAAATTTTTTGAACTTCATACCCTATTATCATGGGAAATCGAAGAACTTGTGCGAGAAAATATGATCGAAAAAGAGACCCTGAGGCACGTAGAGAAGAAACAAGACAATCTCGCAAAATAAAGTTAGAAGCCCTCTCAAATATTGAAGAGGAAAATCAACCTCAAGCAGAAATTGAAGCAGGTATGTAAATGTAAATATTATGATCTATTGATATATTTTTAAAATTTTCCCAATGTAAAATGTGAAGCTTAATTTTTATTTGATGAAATAGTTTGAAAAATATTTTGTTTAATGTAAACAGACAGAGATACTCCTCAAAATATTGAAGAAGAAAATCAACCTCAAGCAGAAATTGAATCGGGTATGTAAATGTAAATATTATGATATATTGATATATTTAAAATTTTCCTAATATTTATTGACATATTTATTAATTTAGTGATTTATTGAATATGTACTATTTTTTCGAATATGTACAGATGAAATCATTATCGATAATGAGATGTTAGAAAATGTTGACACTCACACATATGGAGATAAAAAACCTGACCATGTATACGATATCGTGTCAACCGCATTTTTGAAGAGTATTTCTTAAATGAGCAAGTGACAGTTCATGCTCAAATGTTGAAAGGTCTCCTATCATTAAAGAAATTAAAAGAAGCGACGACACTATTGGGTATTCGAAAATCAACCAAAGATAAAAAAATGAATGAAGAGGTGATAAAAAATATGAGTAGTGCGATAAAGTCAATTAAGAGATCTAGAGATAAAGATGTTTCAAATATATGTAGAGGAATACAGATGGAAATAGTTTCACCAAGTACTCAAGAGAATCGTTTGATAACATCTATGGCACAAGCACTGGGAACCTCACGAAAAACTCTGCACAAACATCGAAAATTTCGACTACAAATAGATGTAAATGATGAACTCGCTTGTTGGAGAGCTATTTGTAGGCAACCATACAAAGATAGACTTGGACAAAATGTTAAAAAAATAATATATGAATATTGGAAGAAAAATTTGCGTGTTTCACCAACTGCAAGACATGTGACGCGGAGAAGAATAGCACAAAATCAGTACGAAGAATATGAAAAACATCTCTTGGAAACCACTCAGATAGAGTTATTCAACAAGTTCAAAAAAAAGAGAATCGTCAAATTCATGTTTCACTCAGTGCTTTTGTTCAACAAAAACCATGGTATGTAAAACTTATCACCGTACGCGACACTTGTTGTTGCTGTTATCATGTGGAATTTGAGTTATATTATGACACATTCCTTGATTTCGGTAGAACATTATGGAAGGATTCACCTCCTCCTTCCACTATCCGTGAATTCATATCTCAAATTCTATGTGAAAGAGAAAGCGATGAACTATTTTACAAAAAGAAATGTGTTGGTGGTAAAAAATGTGATGATTGTGAAAATTTGACTAAATTTCAAAACAAATATCGTATTGATATAAATGATCAATCATTGTCCAACATGAAAGTGAAATGGAAGAGATATGAATATACCAGTACATCGATTCAAGGTGCAGATAGTGTTAAAAGAATCGAATTACGAGAAGACGAAATTTTTTTGATAGACTTTTTGAGAAAGTTTGAGGCAGAAATTTACAAATACACCAAGCATTCCCATAGAGCTCGATGGCAAGACTTGCAATTCAAAAAATCTCGTGAATTTTTTCCACCAGGGACCATTTTGTCAGTGATTGATTTTGCGGAAAACTACACATTTGTTCCACAAAAAGAAATTCAGAGTGAATACTATCATTCTGACCAAGTCTCCATGCTCGTCCATATTCTATATAGACATGCTGAACAAAATGTCGATCATATAGAAAGCACGAGTGAAAATCGACTTATAATTAAAGAATATCACTTTTATATCAGTGACGATCGTACACATGATACATGTTTTGTACAACATTGTTTTGTAAGAATTTATGATTCATTGAAAGATCGTGGAATAACATTCAATGAACATTGGATATGGTCAGACGGATGCGCAGGTCAATTCAAATTTGCACGATCATTCTTTTGGTTGTGTTGTCTTCATAAGAAAACATGCATTAAACATTGTTGGAATTTCTTTGAGACTGGCCATGGAAAAGGAGAACATGACGGTGCAAGAGCATGCATAAAACGAGTACTTCGAAGATATCAAATGAACCACCCTGCACGCTGACTTGTGAACGCTGAAGAAGTTGTTCAATGGTGCATCGCTGCTCTAAGCCATGAGAATAACCCATCAAGAGAAGTGCGAAGGTACATTCAATTTAATCTATATTGGAAATCTAATTTTAAACATTGTACATTTATCATGCAATGATTATTTTTAATTGTATTTTGATATCATATTTACAAATTATTTTTCTAATTTTCCATATAAAGGTTTTTCTGGCATATTGGAATCGAAGACGTAGATAGATCAATTGGAAATGACGTTGAAACAATAAAAGGGACTCAAAAATTGCATTCAATTCAAACAAAGTTGTCCACAAATGTGTTTGCATTGGATAAAATAAAATATTCTTGTTTTTGTGATGTTTGCATAGACAACACAAAATCCAATGACGTTTGTGAAAACAAAATGTACGTGAACGATTGGAAACATACAGAGCTAAATACAAAGGGAAAAATGTCTGTTGCAATGTTTGAAGAAATGCAATCAGAGGAAACTACAATATCATCCGATGGTGATCGAGTTTCTGATCTTGTTAGAGAAGGTAACATTGGAATTACTTTCTAATGATTTAAAGATCTAGAAATAAATTTAAATATGCATAATTTTGTTAAATTCATTTTATTGTGCAGGAGATGTTTTTGCTGTAATTGCACCTATTGACAACGATGAAAATGTGAAGTATTATTTGATGCGTTGCATTGAACGAAAAATGAAATTATTACAAGACTATAATGATCACGGATTTCAGTATGACAGAGGGTCTATTATACTGAAAGGTTATTTTTTCAGACAAACTCATCAAAGTGGAGACTTTGTTTACTTTGAAGACTATGAACCTGATTCCATAAGTTGTCAATATAGTCACTTTGTGTGTGCAGCACGCATAAAGTTGATAGAAGTTCAATCAAAGAAAAAATCAAAAATTAAGAAATGGAAAATGTCAAAATCCGATCATGAACGGATTATTGAGGATGGAATTCCATTAGAATTTTTTTTAGTGAAGTGTCCAACAATTTATTATCTTTGGATTAAATATGTTTTATAACTTCCAGTACTCAACTAAAAATTGAGCTTCTTATGTTATTTGTGGTTTGCACATGTTATAAATTGTTTGGGTACAAGCACGTGCTCTAGTATCAACTGAAAGTAGTTTTTCTATACATGTGCATTGATGAAAAATGTTATATGTATTGGATATATATATATATATTCTAGAATGAAATTAATTGTTCTTGTATATGTTTTCCGAACGTATGGTACAAATTATTTCACTTTATTTTGTAAGGTCAGATTCGGTCCCCATATGGCCTAGCCTCCAAGGGACGAGATAACAAGTGGTTGTCCCTACTTGCCCTAATCTCAGCTTTTAAGTACAATTTTACTGTTTATGGCAGGCATCTTACATGATGTCCTAGCCAAGGATAGATTCTCTTTGTTTCAAGTTTCCGGTAAAAGTTGTTACCGAATGACCTACTAGGATATTATAAATACTAGCTTTGTAAGATCATTTGGCATTCGAAAAAATTTGAAAGTCTTAGACTGTCAATCAATTTAAAGTATCATTCACCCTAGGGAGTGTAAAATATTCAATGTAGGTTGGTGACGATGCTCACTCCTAGCTTGAAGCAGCTCTAATGACCAATTCTTTAATGAATTCCAATGCACTAGACCAAAGTTGGTGACCTGCTTGGTTTTTCACCAAAGAAATTCCAAGGTACTCTTCTTACCTTTGGCCCCCAAAGCTACAATGGAGTTATAGGAAGGTGAAGAAATTTTTTTTCACTGATAGGAATTTGGTCACATCCCTAATCTCCCCTTATCAAAAAGTTCCTATCTACTACATTATCCAGCATGTACTCAAGATCACTATTTCATAATTAGAATATAACAATATCATAAGTTCTCACAAAAATACATGGAATGCCATTACGACACTCATCTAACAATGGGGAGCTCAAAACCTAGAAAGCTCCTTGTCCCCTTAATAATAATGTGTTTAATTTAGTCTTTTAGGTGAGGATTAGGTGTGAATCTTGTTTTCACATACAAAAATAATTAATTGTTTAATTCCATAAATTTGATTATTCACCAAAATACATGTCATATCCACTATTTTTCTCTCCTACAAATTCCCATTATTTTATTAAAATATGATTTTATCTCACCCAACTATCACATGTTCCTAAATTTACTCCTAATTGTTCCCTATGACCTAAATCTACTCCTAATTTGTTCCCTATGCTACTTTTCCCTTACTTATTTTTAGAAAGTTGTTTTCCTAGATCCATCATAACTATGGATCTATCAACCGCCAAGAGGGATCAAATATCTAGAGGTGCAAACCTCTTTTTTGAGTGCAAAACTTGAGGAAAGGTTTGCAACCCAGAGATTTGATCCCTCTCAGCGCTTGATAGATCTGTAGTTAAGATGGATCTAGGTTGGTTTCAGTCGTGTGCAACCAAGGAAAAACTATCGATAATATGAGGAACATATGATTAATTTTATCAATAATATGTAAATACATCTAATATGAATATAACCATTTTAAATATGCTAAATATGTTTGAGATTTATCAAGTCATTTTAATTTTAAATTTTCTTAGTTACCTCAATTTGTTGAGATGATAAATATTGTAGAATAACTTTAATAATGGAAAATGATCAAATACAATTTTTGAATGCAAAGTGACAATGTAATAATATTGAATGATAGAATGTGAATAATTAGAATGTAATCAATTACAAATAGCATTTATTGTGATCAATCTTAAACTATTTTCTTCTTCTATTCTTATTGTCACCCTTATTAGTTTTCTCATCTTTATATATCGATTATATTAAAAAGAAAGTAAAAATCATAAATCATAAACCATTTAAATATTTAGCTCGAACTCTTGTAGTAAACACCATACCCTGTCTCTCTTGCTCTCCAATATTATTAGGTTTAATTATTATAACACAAAAATCGTTCTACATTGTCAATAATTTTTTGCGCTTACACTGAAATCAATGAACACTATTAATTCAATGACTTTACAAGTAATGTACCATCATACATGCAATTATATCAAATCATAAATCAACATATACAATGAAATCAATGGGGATTGTCTTGTTACAAGTAACATAATTTCAATTTACCACATGTGCAAATGTAGGTTGAAACCATCCAAAACTTTAAGTTGTAGATTGAAACCATCCAAAACTTTAAATTTTAAAACCCTTTTGATTATATATTGTGCAACATTAAAACATTAAAAATTTAAAGTTCATTAAATATCACATGCAAAATGTAGATTGAAACCATCCAAAACTTGAGTTTTAAAAACTTCACATGCCATGCCAATTATAATTCAATTATCCAACAAAAACATTTAACATTAAATATCACATGCCAAATGTAGTTTAGATGACAACATTACTTCACATTCACATGCCAAAAGTACTAAAACCATCCAAAAATTAAATAAAACAAATTATATAATAAAAATGTAATAAAATATGTCCAAAAATTGTAAATCTCACAAGTATCAAACCGTATCAAGTCTAACAAATTTTAAAACCATCAAATTTTCAATTTCACTGTAAATCATGTGTACATAATGGAAGATCTTAGCAGACTGATTATAAAGGCACTTCTATCCTGGGACAAGAAATAGAAACCCATATACACAATGCACATGTACTTTAACATTAAAATTTGAAGTTTTAAAATGAATGAGAATATATATATCTAGAACTTTATGCAAAATAAAATATAACAAAAAATCATGCAATACTCTGTAGTCTCTCTCCATTTGATGAACAAAGTTCTCCCTCAAGAATATTCGTAAGGGTAATAGTCATAATACATAATAAATAAATATATATATATATATATATATATATATATATATATATATATATATATATATATATATATATATATATATATATTAAAAACTTTCAAATGAAAATGCACGTGTACATATATAAACTTATTTTCAATAATATTAAAAAAAGGAAGTAAAGACAACTTGTTCAAATGCTGTGGATGTTCCTATCTCCATCGCTAGAGTCCCCGGATTAATGTGTGACAACAATTATTTATTTTAGAGTCACTTAAAAAACACTAACATACATGTGCCAACATATCATGATGGTCAGACCCATCTGCATTGTTTGAACCGGAGGTCCTGAACGTAATATTAACATTTTCATCACGCATCATGCCTGAGAACTGCAAATGGTGATTTAACATATAATCATACATTTTTGTTAGATTAATATACACATACAACTAAATGTATACATGTACATACACATGTATTTATTATAAATTGTACACATGTATATGTAAAAATAATTTCAAACCCTAAGGACATTAACACATACCGTTCCGATGCCCTCTTCCTCATGAAAATTAGGTCTTGCAGACCATTGCGACAATTTATTGCATATGTTCGGAGATCTTCAACATTCATGTTGTAAATCTCCTCATCTGTATGATAAAAAAAATTGGCACGTGCATTTTCACGTGCTCTTTGTCGATTTAAACAAATATCGACTCCACTTAATCCGCTATGAACATTGTCGATCATAACATCTCTTGCTTCTCGACTTATTTGAGAAGTCGCATCCATCTCTGACCGCAGAGTTTCGACTCGAAACGGTCGACTCACCAATGGCGGCTCAGGGCGAGGCAACTCCACATCTCACTTAGCGCCCTTACGTTGATATAATTGACCTCTCCCCGGGCCAAAAAATTCTGAAGGAAGGTCATTGTAGTCGGGTTTCATACCCAAAAAAAATTCCGCATAAAACATTTGTGCAAAATAAACAGGAACCTCATCGTTCCATGGAAGCCTTCCAAAGGCCACAAGATGTCGATCATACAAATAACCAGCTTTGTCTGGGTGCTTGAAATACTGCACCTTCAACATTTTTCTTTTTGGCCCTTCCTTATAATTAAACATTTACTTGGCCTCTGCTCTTGTAACTTTTTGTTTTATGTCCTGCCATTTATCGGGACCTATCACTGTTTATTTTCTCTTTCTCATCAGTTATACAAATGAATCAGTCGTTGGCCCCAAATTTCTGTACAAATTTACCATTTCACCCAATGAATGTGTAACTATTTCAAGGCTTTGTCTACTCTCAGCAGGTAGAGACAAAGCCATGAGATCTCTTTGCAATTTTGCATGAAGGCTTTCACACCTTTGTAAGGTGCATTCAGCCATGTTGGTTTCCCATGTTATATCAGTAATCTCAGCCGGATAAGTTGTGTTGGGTTGAAAACCTTCTTCTTGAATGTAGCAAGCTATCCTGCGTCTATTTTGATCACTAGATCGAACATTTTCGGCCTCTGCATCAATATATATAAAATTTCGTATATTAGAAAAAACACGTGTAAAAAAAGTTGTACAAATTTAATGAAAAATATTGAAATTGATGTCAACCTTGATGTTGCTGGTTAACATCTTCTCCAACATGACCCTGCTGAGAACCATCCCTAGAATGACGCTGCTGAGAACCAGACCCACAGTGACCCTGTTGAGAACCGGCAGCCATTGATTGGCCTTCGGGGGAATAAATATCACCCCCTTCCTGCAACCTGCTACCACTCATACCTCGACCGGTTGAACCTTGGCCACGCTCCATGGATGGAGTTGAAACCCTTCTCCTCTTACCTCCTAAGAATTAGAATATGAAACTTATTAACAACTAATTTCACTCACAAAGTTAATAAAAAAATCAATTCCATATGTACACACATGTATGAAGATTTAAGATTATATTTAAATACCGTGAACATCCTCCGATCCCTGAACCTCCATATGGGATTCAGCTGATCTTCGTCTTTCATCCTCCATGATATATATCTATTGGTCAACATTTACACAAAATAGATTTCAAAAAATCAATTTGTAATTTAGTGTACACAAATTATGTAGAACACAACTTTCAAAGCAATAATTGATCATGTGTGAAACTAAATTTAATCGAAAAAGATATTATAAAAATTATAAGTTCACCAAATTGCGCTTTACATGGTGGGAGCACACTTGGTATAAAATTTACTACTTAAATACACTTTAGGTTGTGGAAGAAATGACACATGTACATAGTTTACCTTAAAGTTGTTGTGTTTTACGGATATTAAAATGAAGAACTTCTATTTAGATCCATAACAGAGATTGACTGTAGGGGCATTTACTAGATATGCCACCTTTCATAAAAGATGAGATCCAGAGGCTACCTGGCCCTTTACAGACTCTGCCTATAGAACTTGTAGAAGTAAACACTAGAGGCATTAACAATATCAAAGAACATTTTCATGCTCAGACATGGGAATGTGTCTCTTTCCCTACGCAAAAAAATAGTTCAAGGCAGTTAATCTTCATAGACATGTCATCAAGCAAGTCAATGTGATCATCCCCAACTTACTTTTTATGAAATTAGGCTTGGAATCATCTACAACCTGGTGGATGGAGTTGAATGTGAACTAGGTTGAATGGTTAGATTTCTTATCTAATTAAGGCCTTGAATGTATTTTGATGTTTCATGAATTTCTTTGCAAATTCAAAGTACAGTGCATGTTGCATGAAGCAAGATGTTGAAAGTAGAGTTACGTTGACACACTTAAATGCAACAAATATGGAAATTTGTACCTGAGCTCTACTATTTGACTTGAGAGTCAGTTGTTTGAAGAGGCATGTTTTGTCAATTTGTGTTTGGTTGATGGTAATATGTAAGAGTACATGGAGATATTCACATGATGTGAATTTTTTTTCTTTGAAGGAGAAAAATGATATGTCAGCGATCTATGTTTCTTGCATGATGTGTTTTCAGTTTGATGGTTTTGTTTGTGACAAGATGTCACAAGATTTTGGGAAGGTCCACTCTTGAGCGAGAGCCTCATGATTACAACCTAATCATGAGAATCAAATGGGAGTGCATCCTTATTTTGAAAAAAAATAGGATTCTAAGCTACCTAGGACTCAAACCATCATTTTTAAATTTGAAATATCATGGTGTGTTGTTTCAATGCCTGAATCCACAACCCTAACATAAATTGTTTTATTCTTTTTTTGCAGGATTTAGTTGGTTATATTTTTTTTTTTCTAAATTGTGCTAATTCTATTATGTAAACATTATGTTACAAAACTGCCTCAGTTCAGCTATGGTAGCCTGAGACTGGGCTTGAAGTCCATGCTCTATCCTGATAACGAACTGCCCATATGGGGAAACCGGTTCTTTAAAAATAGTTGCACCGCCCTTGTATAGGGAAACCGGTGTAGTGTCCATTACATTTGTCATGAGAAAACAACAGAAAGATAACACTATCGACAACAAAAAACCAGTGTGCTGCTGTAGATAACAAAAACCAGTATTTCTTGCAAAGTAATCTAGTTTAGAAACCATACTGAGCCAGGTCATAGCAGAGTTAATTGTTGTTGATGGGAGAGGGCTCCTCCTCCTCAATGGGACACCCATAGTCCTCCTCGGCATCTTCAGCATCAGCATCAGCTTGTTGAACTCCAGCGTTTTGAACTTCATTTGCGTCCACTTGCATAGAGAAATGGCCCAAGGAGGGAGCTGCAGTGACAGGGGGTTCACCCAGACCAAAAGGGGACCTTACAGCAGGGCTGGGGCGGGGTTCAAGAGGAGCGGGAGGGGATTCATGCCAAGGAGGAGAACGAAGAGTAGCTTCTTCTCGCAGGGTTATGGTAATGAAAGCCGTAATGGTGGGAAGATTGAAGGCACTGTCAAAGCGGAGCTCCGCTCTCTGCGTGGTTTGCCTAATAAAATGGCTACCAGAGGGAATAGGGGAAGGTGAGACAGGGTTCAGCGGCGCTTCAAGAGGAGGAGGGGCGGGCGGATGGTCATGGGAAAAGCCAGAAGGACTATCGAATCAATGCCGACTGGAAGAGGGCCGCTCACTTGCAGAACTGCCGTGAGTGGCTTCTCGACGGCATGTCATTCGTTGTTTGAGTCTTGGCATGGCAGTCTCGGTGACTTGAACTGGCCACAGGCAGTGGGGGAAAGCTTGAATAGGAGCACGAGCACAGAGAGAGCCAGGAGAAAATTGCAAATTGATATTGGAATGACAGAGGGCGCTATGAGAAAAATGAAAACCAGGGATAGTTTCTAGACAACTATAAAGCGAGCAGCGACGGCCGGTGTGTGTGCGAGCACTGGGCTCTGCACAAACCACAGAGCATGCACTGCCAATGGGTTCCAGATAGCTGCTCATGGAGCCGGAATGCTCTGGAGAGTCCAAATCCGCGTCCATAATGAGTCGACTGTGCTTACCAAGGAGGGAGAAGAGCTGGCGCTGAGGAGTAAATGCTCTGATCGCATGCGAATTGAAGTCGGAGTTAATGGCGCCGCGGGGGGCCATATGGCCACCCCATGCCAAGCGCCTTGGGAGTTGGCCAGGGACGGTTGTCCCATCGAACCAGTTAGACATCCGCATCCGGAAGATTTAGTTGGTTATATTAAAAGTCAGTTGAATTTAAAATTCTTGGCTTAGTGGCATGAACCAAACATATTGTACATATTAAATGAGGAATTTCGCTCTCCCAATCATTTCTAAATCACCCATATCACCAAGAAAACATGTTTTAAAAGAACATACTTTCGTATGGGAAAGACCTTAGGTTTCAAATATTAATTGTATAATATTATAAGATTGGATAATTATATTATTTGTCATATTATGTTTTGATGCTTATAGAGTGAAAAATTTGAAAGAATCAACTTGTAGGGTCATTTTAATGGTGGGTGGAGAATTGGGGTCTAAAACCTTTTGGAGTCATTTTGAGGTATTAAATGACATTTCTGGGGGTCAAACGATTATCACTTGTGCCAAAATCTTGACCATTATTCTACACTTAAAGACATATCCAATGGTGCAAGAAAAACATCAAATGAAGTTCAATCAAAATTTATGTCTTTAGTAAGTTGACCTATCATGTTGACCAGGTCATGGTACGAGAGAATGACATTTTAGCCCCATTACTCATGCATGGCAAGCTAGCTACATGTGGAATTTTAACAAGACTCTAAAAGGTCTAAAATCACAAACCTCGTTAATGGTTGACGAAGTCAAATCTTACACCTAGTTGGCTATCACGCTATGTTAAATACTTGGCCACTAGGAGGAATAAGAGTTCCATTTTGTGTTATTGTATTTTGTTCCATAGTTGAAAATATAACTAGGAGTGTGAAGTTAGAGAGAAAAATGTATGAAGTTAAGTTTTTATAGCAACCTTACACGCTAAAAGTCTTAGCTAACTCTAGAGAGATTACCTCTTTCTTTGTACTCACATATTTTCCATACCAGAAAAGAGAGAGTAGAGCATGTTTACATTTTAGTGTTTTTTTCTCCCATAAGGATTTCCTAGGGAAAAAGGAGTCTAGAGCATCATTACTTTTTAGGGTTGCTTGTCTCCCATATAAGGATTTCCTAGGAAAATAATTGTGTTGATTGTCTAGAGATATTTATGTGTGTGTTTCATTATGTTCTCTATTTCTTACATTGTGTTTCATTATGTTTTATATTTCTTACATTTCTTACATTTCATATAAGATATATAAAAGAACTTGCACATGTTCCTTTTTTGGTTTGAATAATCATAATGTTTATAAATGTTGGAAGAAGATATCCATGCACATTGAAACTTTCTAAATAAATGAGGCAAAAAGTCAAAGGCCCATTGGACAAGGAAAATGATGTTGAAAATAACTAGCAATTGTTTATTACTCATTGCCATAAGAAAGGTCACCTTGTGGACAAGTGTTGGACTTTGTATCCAACAAGTCATCCACAACATTTGAAGAAGGTGGAAAGAGATAACGACAAGAATGGAAAAGAGGATTCCATAATCAATGAGGGTCAAGATGATTCACATGATGAAGTGCAGCTAAAAGAAGCGCCATTGAAATGGTTTGCTAACAGATGGTTAGATTTATTATCCAATTAAGGCCTTGCATGTATTTTGATGTTTCATGAATTTCTTTGCATTTACTCAAAGTATGGTGCATGTTGCATGAAGCAAGATGTTGAAAGTAGAGTTATGTTGGCACACTTAAATGCAACAAATATGGAAATTTGTACATGAGCTCTATTATTTGACTTGAGAGTCGGTTGTTTGAAGAGGCATGTTTTGTCGACTTGTGTTTGGTTGATGGTTTTGTACACAAATATGTAAGAGTACATGGAGATATTCACATGATGTGAATTTTTTTTTCTTTGAAGGAGAAAAATGATATATCAGTGAGTTATGTTTCTTGCATGATGTGTTTTCAGTTTGATGGTTTTGTTTGTGACAAGACGTCACAAGATTTTGGGAAGGTCCACTCTTGAGTGAGAGCCTCATGATTACAACCTAATCATGAGAATCAAATGGGAGTGCATCCTTATTTTGAAAACAAATAGGATTCTGAGCTACCTAGGACTCGAACCATTATTTTTAAATTTGAAATATCATGGTGTGTTGTTTCAATCCCTGAATCCACAATCCTAACATAAATTGTTTTATTCTTCTTTTGCAGGATTTAGTTGGTTATATTAAAATTCAGTTGAATTTAAAATTCTTGGCTTAGTGGCATGAAATCTTGACCATTATTCTACACTTAAAGACATATCCAATGGTGCAAGAAAAACATCAAACGAAGTTCATTCAAAATTTATGCCTATAGTAAGTTGACCTATCATGTTGACCACCATGGTACGAGATAATGACATTTTAGCCCCATTACTCATGCATGGCAAGCTAGCTACATGTGGAATTTTAACAATACTCTAAAATGTCTAAAATCACAAACCTCGTTAATGGTTGACAGAGTCAAATCTTACACCTAGTTGGCTATCACGCTAGGTTAAATACTTGGCCACTAGGAGGAATAAGACTTCCATTTTGTGTTTGTATTTTGTTCCATAGTTGAAAATACAACTAGGAGTGTGAAGTTAGAGAGAAAAATGTATGAAGTTAAGTTTTTATAGCAACCTTACACGCTAAAAGTCTTAGCTAACTCTTCAGAGATTACCTCTTTTTTTGTACTCACATATTTTCCATATCATAAAAGAGAGAGTAGAGCATGTTTACATTTTAGTGTTGTTTTTCTCTCATAAGGATTTCCTAGGGAAAAAGGAGTCTAGAGCATCATTACTTTTCAGGGTTGCTTGTCTCCCATATAAGGATTTCCTAGGAAAATAATTGTGTTGATTGTCTAGAGATATGTATGTGTGTGTTTCATTATGTTCTCTATTTCTTACGTTGTGTTTCATTATGTTTTATATTTCTTACATTTCTTACATTTCACATAAGATATATAAAAGAACTTGCACATGTTCCTTTTGTGGTTTGAATAATCATAATGTTTATAAATGTTGGAAGAAGATATCCATGCACATTGAAACTTTCTAAATAAATGAGGCAAAAAGTCAGGCCCATTGGACAAGGAAAATGATGTTGAAAATAACATGCAATTGTTTATTACTCATTGCCATAAGAAAGGTCACCTTGTGGACAAGTGTTGGAATTTGTATCCAACAAGTCATCCACAACATTTGAAGAAGGTGGAAAGAGATAACGACAAGAATGGAAAAGAGGATTCCATAATCAATGAGGGTCAAGATGATTCACATGATGAAGTGCAGCTAAAAGAAGCGCCATTGAAATGGTTTGCTAACAGATGGTTAGATTTCTTATCCAATTAAGGCCTTGCACGTATTTTGATGTTTCATGAATTTCTTTGCATTTACTCAAAGTATGGTGCATGTTGCATGAAGCAAGATGCTGAAAGTAGAGTTATGTTGACACACTTAAATGCAACAAATATGGAAATTTGTACATGACCTCTATTATTTGACTTGAGAGTTAGTTGTTTGAAGAGGCATGTTTTGTCGACTTGTGTTTGGTTGATGGTTTTGTACACCAATATGTAAGAGTACATGGAGATATTCACATGATGTGGATTTTTTTTTCTTTGAAGGAGAAAAATGATATATCAGTGAGCTATGTTTCTTGCATGATGTGTTTTCATTTTGATGGTTTTGTTTGTGACAAGACGTCACAAGATTTTGGGAAGGTCCACTCTTGAGCGAGAGCCTCATGATTACAACCTAATCATGAGAATCAAATGGGAGTGCATCCTTATTTTGAAAACAAATAGGATTCTGAGCTACCTAGGACTAGAACCATTATTTTTAAATTTGAAATATCATGGTGTGTTGTTTCAATCCCTGAATCCACAATCCTAACATAAATTGTTTTATTCTTTTTTTGCAGGATTTAGTTGGTTATATTAAAATTCAGTTGAATTTAAAATTCTTGGCTTAGTGGCATGAAATCTTGACCATTATTCCACACTTAAAGACATATCCAATGGTGCAAGAAAAACATCAAACGAAGTTCATTCAAAATTTATGCCTTTAGTAAGCTGACCTATCATGTTGACCACCATGGTATGAGATAATGACATTTTAGCCCCATTACTCATGCATGGCAAGCTAGCTACATGTGGAATTTTAACAATACTCTAAAATGTCTAAAATCACAAACCTCGTTAATGGTTGACAAAGTCAAATCTTACACCTAGTTGGCTATCATGCTAGGTTAAATACTTAGCCACTAGGAGGAATAAGAGTTCCATTTTGTGTTTGTATTTTGTTCCATAGTTGAAAATACAACTAGGAGTGTGAAGTTAGAGAGAAAAATGTATGAAGTTAATTTTTTATAGCAACCTTACACGCTAAAAGTCTTAGCTAACTCTAGAGAGATTACCTCTTTCTTTGTACTCACATATTTTCCATACCAGAAAAGAGAGAGTAGAGCATGTTTACATTTTAGTGTTGTTTTTGTCCCATAAGGATTTCCTAGGGAAAAAGGAGTCTAGAGCATCATTACTTTTTAGGGTTGCTTGCCTCCCATATAAGGATTTCATAGTGTTAGACTCCTATACCAATAGGTGTCATTTTTCATGATTGAATTATTGAACTATGCAATATGTTCAAACCTTTTTCTTGTGCAAAGGTGTTCCATATTTTCAAAAAATCGAAAAATCAAAAAATTTTAAAAAATGTAAAGAGGGTATACCCTAAAAGAAAAATCAAAGGGTGAAAATAATAAAATGGTCAAAAAAGTGAAAGAAATGAACCCCAAACAAAAATAGACCAGGAAAGTGTGCAAGTCCAAATGCCACTACTATTTCATTTTTTGTAATAAACAAAATTGTGTGCAGCTTGTCAAAATTTTGCCACAATTTATGAAGAGTCAAACTGTTTAAACTTGACTCATTCATTTTTCAATTTCATGTTGTAGAATAGAGAATAAATATCTGACCAAACAGTTTAATCTTGGCATATAAGTAGATAGGTAGAGTTAATAAAAAGGTGCTCAACCGTTTAATCTGAGCCCTTGGAGGTAATAAGTGTAGATTTAGATAGGTTTGCCATGTAAAAGAAAATGAAGATTGATAAGGGTTTTCCAGTCTAAGTGCACCCTAATAAAGAAGACAAAATGGTAGGGTAAAGTAAGTAGGGTAGGTAGATGTTGTTGCAGGATTGCATGTGATGAATGATGGTTCTAAATGTGTTCAATTTTACTTTCATCACAAAGTGCAAAGGCAGATATTACATTGGAAAAAGTTCACAACAGAGCAAAGTCAAAATTATTAATTTCCCCTCTCATTTTCCCTAAAGATTTTACTAATTTCCCCTAAGTGCTAAGGTATTTGAAGATTAAAGGGGCTCAAGGCATTTCCTTGACTTTTGGAGGGACCGGACCCTCGGCCCAATAATTGAAAAACCTAAGTACTTGAAATCATCCATTATCACATTCATTCACCTCTCAAAATATTTTCCTAAGTAAAATCCCATTTTACTTAGGAAAATCCTTCAATTTTTCATGAAAAGCCCTCAAAATTACTTTTTATTCTAAGTCTAAGTGATGAAAGTATAATAACGCCATTTACTTTTGAATCTTCACTTTCTTGGTTATATTTAAGTGTTTTTAGTTTACATTGTCCCTTGTCATATTAACTCTAATTTATCTATTAACTCCCTATGAAAATCACCTTTTCCTATTATATATAAATCCTTTGGTAATAATATTCCCAAAACCCATGTATTATAGCTATTTTAGCCAAAAGTATTTTATTCCAATTTATTTAAATAAAAAACCCACAATATACCCCCTTTTGGATACAAAATATATCTTTAGTTCTATTCCCGCCCCCTATGGTAACTAAATCGCATTGATTTAATTACTATATAATAAAAATATATACGAAAATCCTCTTAAACATATATTTATATGTGTTTAAAAAACAAAAACAAACATTCCCCGACGATTTTTTCTGTATGGGATTAATTAACCCTCCAAGTTAATTAATAACCTCCCCGCCAATCAAACACCTCCCGAAATAATTAATTAACTGTTAATTACAACTGGCCTGCGCCTGTTAAACCTCCATCAACTCCCTGTCCCGTCCACCGTGCGATCTCCCGCTCCAAGATCAACGGCTCGCATCGATTCCGCTGGCCATCCCCCATCCGAAAGTTAACGCGTGAAATGAAAAGTGGTTTTCAAATAGTGTATGCCACGCATCACTTGCTGTATCGATTCGCTGCCATTCCGCCCAAAACCACCCTCCTCTAAAAAGCAGTGCGGAAAAAACCGTAAACCATCTTCCCCCCTGTGACTCACCTCCAGTACATGCTGACGTCATTTGTTAAAAACCCCGCCACCCCGTTTGACTTTGCCAATAAAACAAAAGTTCGCGTCGTTTTCATTATTTCATTCGCAGAGAACGACTACACCTCCATGCACATAAATTCAAATATTCATTGCTGAAGTCTGTCAACCTTTGTCTCATCGAAGAAAATTGCAATCAAGCTTCCCAGAAGCTCGTCCGCCATAACCAGTACCCGTTCAAATCACTGTTCAAACACCCTAGTGTTGCTCTCACTTGATTGTGCAGTAAAATCCTTTGTAACCCAGCTGCGCCACCTGAAACCTCTGTTAACCAATTCGAGCATGGTTTACCTCCCAAAAATCATTCTACATTCACTCCACAGACCTCTCAAAATCAAATGAAACCTTTTCGACCTCCCCTACAAACCAATGCTTTCTTAACAATTTGTTTTGTTTTACAGGTAATCAGAAGACCACATCCTTGGATAAATAGTCTTAATACTAGTCATAAGAATTTTTTACTCCAAGAGTGTTATCAAATCTATTCAAACAGAGGTTAGAAAGCATAACAGTTAAAGAGTATCAGTGGTTAAAGTGTATCAGGTAAAAGTCAGAATGAAAGTTAAAAAGAAGTTACAGAGCAGTCAAAGGTAAACAGTAAAAGTAATTACAGAGGCAGTAAAATGGTAAAAAGAGGAAATGAAAATAATTTCACCAACATTGAAGTTTGTCTAAAGTGAAAGTAAAATAGTCAAAAGAACAAAAAAGTGAAAAGATGAAAAACACAACAAGAAGGAATATTTTTGCAGAAATTGCATGTTTTAGTCATTGTTTTTCAGACACTATTGTGATCAATATAAGATTAATTTTGAAAAAATGAAGGAGGTTTATTTTCTTAAGAGCACCATATACAAAAACCTCTCTCACTTTTCTAACATCTATTATGGTTTTGGAAATATTAAACAATGTTGGAAAGCACTTTTAGTAGAAAATACCAGTTAAGTCATCATTTTGCAGAGAATATTGTGGTAAATAAAAAATAAATCATAAAAAACTGAAGGAGGTTTTTGTTCCTAAGAGACCCATCTACAAAAACCTATCTCACTTTTTGTACAGTGATTTCAGAATGAGAGATACATGCACATATTTACAGGCTATTTTTCAGACTCTGTAAAACTCTATTTTACACATATTTGTGCAGAGCCTTTTGTGCACATCTGGAGAGGAATTTGGGGAAAATGAAAGAGGTTTATCTCACCAACATATTAATATAAAATAAAATCTTTCACTTTTTAGATATCTATTACGGATTGAGAAATAAAAAGATATCATTGGACCCCAAGTTTGCAGAATTGTTGGAGCAAAATGCACAAAGAAAGGAAGCAGTTAGTGACTTGGATGCCTCATCATCAACTAAGAATTGGATCAAATTCGAATTCTCCTCTTTTTCATCACCTATCCATACAAAATAGTGCCAAATAGATGCATTAGTTTGAGTGTCCTTTACTTAAGTTCTATTTATGTAAAATAGTTGGAGAGATTTGTGAACCAATTTTGATATTTTTTTCAAGATATTTTAATTTAGAATTTGTATAAATACTCCACTCTTGGAAGAATTTTGGGTGGATTCTTCTACTTTGCTGTAACATTGAATTTTTGGAATAAAAGTGCTTTGGAGAAATTTCTTTGTGGCTTGCTGGATGATGAATTAACGCTCAAGACTTTTTGCAGGATTCATGTGTCGAACTACAGTTCAATAAGTCATTTCTATCCTCTGTTTTAAGTTTTATATCTGTTTATAATATCACTGTGTTCCATTTCTGAATAATTGACATAAAAGAATAAATCAGAACTTACTTAAGTGTACTCTGATTTCAATTGTGATTATTCTAAATGTTTTCTTCTAAACTGGTTATAAGCAACGAATTCTTAATTGCTCTTGTTTCACTGGTTTAAACATTTTGATTACTATAGTAAAGAATTCTTAATTGCTCTTTATTTGTAATCATTCACTTTCTTTCTTTGAACATGTTGAAATATTCTTAATTGCCTTTCATCCCTTCAAAATCCATTCCTTTCACTTTAATATCTAAAATTGTTCTCTGTTTGGCTATCTTGCCCTGCAAAGCCATCTTGTGTATAGAATAGTAATCCAGTGAAGCCATCCTTTCGACTCCATAGCCCAATGGCCTGAAATACTCAATTGTACCCTTAGTTGGCGGATTCCACCATTCAAATTCAAACAAAACTCTTGGACTTATAACTAGCCTAATATTTTCAAAGAACAAAAGCTAAATTTTAAAGAGAGAGCCCTCTCTGGATACAGATTGGCTAGATTCTGTATCTGAAGGTTGGTTTGTGGTTACCTCGGATTTACTTTCCTTTTCCACAACTTTAAGGAAAATCTGAGTGATAACACCTAGGAAAATAATTGTGTTGATTGTCTAGAGATATGTATGTGTGTGTTTCATTATGTTCTCTATTTCTTACGTTGTGTTTCATTATGTTTTATATTTCTTACATTTCTGCCCGAGCCTATTTTTCTTTCCAATCAAGGCTTATAAAATAACATGAGAAGAAACATGAGACTTGGAACAATCATTTTCATTATCTATATGGAAGGCAAGAAGGATTATATCCCCTTAAGCTTAAGCTTATGTAGTTTGTCAAATTTTATCATCTATTTTTTGGTAAGGGTAAATGCTTTTTTTTTTTAATCTATAGTACAAGTCATGAGTTCCCCAATTTTACCTCATGTAAAGCAGAACTATTACAAAGTTCGACCGAACTTTGTAAAATGTTCGGCCGAACTATTGTTGAAAAAAATTTTCGGCCCCCGATTCTCACAAAAGTGTAACCCAGCTTCACATTTCCGCCCTAATGCTAGAAACGACTCTACATAAATTAAAATAGAGTAATATTCATAACGTATAGATGTGATATGAATAAGGGTAAATTAACCCTTCAAGAAGATCCTCAACAGTAAGTGGAAAATTGATTTAATTCATAAAAATTATTGTGAGATCAATCTCAATATAAATTCAATTTCAAGGTTCATAGTTCATTTTACTATGGGTCCGTGAATTAAATATTCACTGAAATTAATATAGAGCCCTATTAAGGTTAAGGTAGAGGGGCAAGGACTATGTGGAAATTAATATCCATTAGAACAAGGGCATTAAAAGGTTAAGTACTCTTATGACAATTTATATATATATATATATATATATATATATATATATATCTCATAAGGTAGAGATATTTTGTAACTTTTAATTAAATTTAAGACAATGTCTATATGGTTGTAGATGAACAAACTTAGAATATGTAACAAGTAATTAACATGGAAAAGAATGGGTCAATAATAGTTAAATGGGGATTTAACTAATACTCTACTAATTTCCATGTAATATGAAATGGGATTGTTCCTAGACATAGAGTCTCCTTGGAATTTCTAAGTTGGAATTTTAGTTTTCAAGAGCATATGTTCACAGGATGACAGAGGTATGAGTATGTGAAATCCTTCTCAAGGAATTATAATTGACAATAAGTGTTAAATGAAAAAGGAATAAATAAACCGATTAAAATTACATCAAATATCGTCATAAGGTGACGAACTATAGTAAGTTATTGTGTGTGATTAGTATACATTCTATAGGTAGAAACAAAAAAAATTGTGGAACCCGAGATGCTACATCTGACATGAAAACCACCTTAGATGAAGGTGGGAATTTGTACTTGACTTGTTATTTAAGTACACATGTCGATCATATTGCATGGTTGATTGATTTAGGTTCATACTTTAAAATGACTCCTCTTAGGGCGTGGTTGTAGGAATATGAGAGGTTTTTATGGTGGTGATGTCATACTAGGTGATGAAAAGAAGGCTATAATGAGAGGAGAATGAAAGTTCAAGCTAAATTTGATAGGTGGAAGGATTTGAACAATTCCTAGTGTTCTAGACATTGCTAAATTGGCCAAAAATCTAATTTTTGTAATAAAGATATAAGATGCAAGTGTAAGGAGATTGTCAGAGAAATATACCTACAAGATGATTCGATAAACAATGGTATTAATCAGGGGAGTTTGGATCATAACTTTGTACAATATTTTGGGAAGTATTTTTATTTCTGGGTTCAACAATTATAACAGTCTTGAAAGTGGAGCAAAAAATATTATTGTCTCTATTGGAAGGACCATGTTATGGAATTAAATATTAGGACACATTGGAGAGTAGGGCCTTCAAATACTACATGGTAATAGTATAGTAGAAGGTATGTTAGATTTCTAATTAAAATTTTTTATGTGAACATTGTGTATATTACAAGAAAAATTGGGTGAATTTTCCCTCTGCTGGTAAGAGGGAAGAAGGGATATTAGATATTTTTCATAATTATCTGTTTGGATGTGGCACATTTTTTTTCTTTTTGAAGGCATCACTATTTTTTGGCTATTAATTTAGTTTTTGCACTTAATGGATATGGAATATGCGATTAAAATTAATTGATTATGTAATGAAATTTTATTTGATGACTAAATGAGCTTTTTGGGAATAATCATGAAATAGAACATTAGTAATAGAGGCTTACTGATATTGAGAAAAGTTATTACGTGGTCAAGTCCACAAAGTGTACCTTCCCTAATATTCTCTTAAAAATCATAGGAGAAAATTGTTAAATTTAGAATAGCATAATGGGAGAAAAATAACATGGTGAAAAAATAGCTGGACGAAGTTGCTAACTTGGGTGAAAAAAAAACAACAGAAGATAATTGCATGATTCAAAGGAAAAATAATAAATTTATCTTATTTCAATTCAAAAAGACTTTGTAACTAAGGGTAACCAACAATAAAATTTTGACACAGATGAGAAAAAAATATGATTGGAATAACTGAAAGGAAACCACTAAGGATTATGAAGATGTTTGTTGTTATTCCTAGATGTAATCAGTCTTAGCTTGGGGGTAATTATTGGTTCCAATTCGTTTATTGGGAGGAACGTTCTCTCTCCCTAAGTATTCCCAGGTAGTTGGTTATGGTCATATGATTGCTATTTTATGATTACATGTTGAATTACATATTTATTAATGTTACTTATTGTTATGATTTTTTTTGGATTGTTGAATTATATAAGGAATTAACTATGGTGAATAAATAGAGTAGTTTACTAAGAACATAATTGTAGATTCACATGTGGTAAAATTACTCGAGTTATAAAAACCTGCTTAAAAATTTAGCTTAGACTAATATATCTAATTAGATTATAGTACATGCATGAGACTATATATATAACATAAATAGTTACTTTCTAAGAATTAAAGAGATACTAACCTAACTTTAAGAAGGAGAATCTAAATAACTAGATTCTTAGAATATATAATATAAAAAGGAATAAGGCTAGAGCTCAAGCTCAATGTTGAATGAATACATTAGAATTATGAATTAAAATTTAAATAAATATAGTAATATATTCTCCAAAAGAATGAGTTGGAACATAATTAATTGGGAATTGTTGAGAGTTCGTTTAGATGAATTTGGACAGTAAATTTAGATAAGGAAACATGGAATAGCTTTAATATCCCTGTAAACCAATTGGCATGCAAATTATATTTATGGTTATGATTGGAAAATAAAATTAAATGGAAGAGGATATATTTAGTCCACTCTTTAAAAATATTTTTACCCTAGATGGATATGCAAAACATTATTATGAGGAAATAAAGATTAAAGTCCAAAAAAAGAAATTCTAGAGCATGCATATAAATAGAGATAATAAGTGGGGTTTAAGTAAAACTAGCATACAATGTCAAATTATTCAGCCGAGAATAGAACAATACCATAATGGTAGCATATTACAAATATAAACATTCTCTTGAAATTTCCTCAGATATACTATTAATTATAAAATTAAAGAGGGAATTGCAAATGAATTGTTTAATACATAATCTAGATTATAACCCAATGTTGGCTATAGAAATAAATATATTAAATGGACACCCATGTCTACATATATAAATCATGAATGCTAGATATTGTTATAGTTAAATGACTAGTGTCTAAGAACTAAATACAATTGTAAAAGGAATAGCTTTGAGGAAATGTGTAGGGTTATTGGAAGTATAATTTAACAAGTGTGTATCGCTTGTATTTAAATATATTATAAGCTATGTTAGCCCACTTCAAGACAAGTAAATTAATTTAATAATAGTTAAGGTTGAGTGAAAATAATTGGAGACAAGAAAATCCTTTAGCTTATATTAAATTATATTTGTACTATAAAGTAAATAAATTGAAAGAGAATAACACATGTTCAATATGCAATTCATATTTAACCTTAATAATAAATTGTTGTTCAATCACTTACAAGGACTAAAGGTACATATATCTGAAAACATCGAGCAGAGTAGCAAAGAAAATATATAACAACATTCAAGCACAATTGTGTAAGAGAAATAAAAATATAGCACTATGTTTTAGGACTGAAATATTAACACCCTTATGTTCCTCTTTTTAGAAATTTTGTATTTTTAGACCTTTGAAATATTATTGGATTAAATGGATATGGAAGGAATAATGGTGTTTATGTGATGATGCTATATTTTATTATTATTTGAGTTAATATATAAATTGTTTGTAAATATTCACGCAAAATCACTAGAGTTTAGAATATTTTTTTAGTGGTTAAAATCCACATGATGAACCTTCCCTAAAATCTTCTAAAAATACCTAGGATAAAATAAAATAAAAATATTAACATGATGGGAAATATTATGTTAATCACTTTTTTGGAGAGAAATAATAAGTGGGTTAAAATAGGGATAAAGCATGGTGGGAGAGAAGGGTGTACTTTAACGAAAAAGAATCTAATTTCGAAAAAACTAAGAAAATAATGTCATAGGATTACTACAATTTGTACTTGGTTTTTTATTGTGATGATGCCCTGTCTCAATCACTTGGATACTCATGTCAAAATCATCATTCCTAGTTATTGGACCCAGGGTTGACTAGATCATGAAAACGAATAAATATACTACTATTCAGCCATGGCAGGGACTTGCTGCTCTGCAGATCGTCTTGTTAAATTATATCTCTTTAACCAAATTTTGTTGTCTTCCGTATTAATTCATATGAAAGAAAATAAACTTTAGGCCCAAATTTCATGTTAATGTTAAAAAGTGTCACACAACCAGTATTGCATGTTTGCCATCTGTCGTGGTACATTTTTTCCATGTTCCATTGTTCACCGTGGTCTTATGTTTGCCCCCCCTCCCTGGTTCAGAAGGGCTGGGAGCACCATTAAATGAAAAGAAATGCAGTCGGTGACATGGAAGCCTAATCTATAACAACAAACAGATTAAATGCACACATATACGAAAGTGAGGGGTAATTGATGTTAGTGCTCCCGGAAATGGGGCTACTTGTACCTTCTACTACAACTTCTGAATCACCCTTGGTATGGGGACATCAATCCTTACGGTACCCCTCACATCACTCATTGGTAGCAGTTGGAATTTTGAAGGGAGAAATTCACAGGTCAGAAACACCTCACTCAACGAGCGGCAGAATCAGTTAAAAAAAGTACTTTCTGTTGGGAAATGCCAAAGCTAGGTAGTATGAATATGAATAGAAAATACTTGATATATGTCCATGGCAATGAATGTCTTTATTCTCACTATTTTTCTGTATGAAAAAAAATACCATCCCATTACAATACCCAGAAACTTGCGAGGGGAAATAAACTTATTGGTTAATAATGTGTGTATGCCTCCACAAGAAGGCGGAGCAAACACAGTATGTGCAGTGGATGATCCAACGCATAATATTGTAGATGTTACTGCATGAGGTAAGGCAACATGCTCCTGTCATGGCTACTATGTTTGTAACAATGTTCCTCTTTTTCAACCAACTTTAAGGGATGGCTTCTGTAAATGCCATGCCCACTTCACAGGGTTCAAAGGAGGGGCTTACGGGTACAAGAGTTAGTATTTGCAGCGGTGTATGGGAGTTCGATATGGGTGAATTTTATTAGGGAAATGTGCTGGCCATAGCCATTCCGAAATGGAAATTTGGATTTCACTCTAGGACCCCATGAAAAATTGCAAAAATAACTTTGACATCTGATACATCTTTTATCCTTCTAAATATGTTTCAACCTTGTAAAATTGTTGTACACTCTAATGTTGAACCATTTCCGGATTGTGGATAACCCTTTCTAGATTATGAATAACCTGGGAACGACGTTCTTAACATTTAGCATTTTCAAGAAAACACGAGGTTCTTAACATTCAACATTTCCAAGAAAAAACAAAAGAACTATTGAATGGTTGGTATTGCAGTAGCAGGGTTGTTAACTATTACAATATGAGGGTTGTTAATTTCTACGGGTTTTTATTTTGGATAATCTCGTATGCAGAGATAAACGTCATAATTTTAACAAATATTTTTTTATTTTTTTATTTTAACATTTTTTTTCCAGAAATGAAAAAACGTTGTTTACTACCATACATAGTCTATACAGAAATCACTGGCATCATTCAGGTATCCCCACACACACAGCATTTTTCGAAAGAGGCGAGAATTTTGGTGACATACCCGAGTTCTACTGGATGCAAAGTAACTCGACGAGCGGGGACGGCAGGAGCACCACGGCGGCCGGGAGCAGCAACAACGCAGCCAGAGCGAAAAAAAACGCGCGTACAATGAAAACTGTAAACCATCAACATTCGCGGGTGACTTATTTATAAAAAATAGTTCGGCCGAACTATTTAAAAAAAAAAAGTTCGGTCGAACTTTTGATGCCGGTTTTCCAATTCCCGGCAAAAATTCTGTTTGCCCGCGCCGTCAGTCTGCGGTCAATCTAAACGAAATCATGAGTTCGGCCGAACTATTACAAAGTTTGGTCGAACTTTGTAAAATGTTCGGCCGAACTATTGTTGAAAAAAAGTTTCGGCCCTCGATTCTCACAAAAGTGTAACCCAGCTTCACGTTTCCGCCCGTGGGTCAACTCCCACCAAAAGTCAGAGAAGTTCATTGAGTCTCTTGTCTGAAAGGAATTTTCGTACAAAAATATACTACAGATGATTTATTTAGATTGTGTCCATACTTTTTACCAGAAAATCCAACTAGTTTTTCATCAATGCACATAGAAAAACTAGTTCTAGTGAATTGCATTCTAGAACATATATATTGAGTACGTACAAATAATTTTTCATCAATGCACATAGTAAAACTAGAACAATTAATTTCATTCTAGAACATATATATATATATATATATATATATATATATATCCAATACATATAACATTTTTCATCAATGCACATGTATAGAAAAGCTACTTTCAGTTGATACTAGAGCGCATGCTTGTACCCAAACAATTTGTACATGTGCAAACACTTGCAAAAATAACATAAGCAGCTCAATTTTTAGTTGAGTACTGGAAGTTCTAAAACATATTTAATCCAAAGATAATAAATTGTTGGACAATAACCTCAAAAAAATTCTAATGGAATTCCATCTTCAATAATCCGTTCATGATCGGATTTTGACATTTTCCATCTCTTAATTTTCGATTTTTTCTTTGATTGAACTTCTACCAGATTTATGCGTGCTGCACACACCAAGTGACTATATTGAAAACTTATGGAATCAGGTTCATAGTCTTCAAATTAAACACAGTCTCCACTTTGATGAGTTTGTCTGAAAAAATAACCTTTCAGTATAATAGACCCTCTGTCATATTGAAATCCGTGATCATTATAGTTTTGTAATAATTTCATTTTTCATTCAGTGAAACACATCAAATAATACTTCAAATTTTCATCGTTGTCAATAGGTGCAATTACAACAACAACATCTCCTGCACAATAAAATAGATTTCACAAAATTATGCATATTTAAATTTATTTATATATCTTTAAATCATTAGAAAGTAATTCAAATGTTACCTTCTCTAACAAGATCATAAACTCGATCACCATCAGATGATATTGTAGTTTCCTATGATTGCATTTCTTCAAACATTGCAACAGACATTTTTCCCTTTGTATTTAGCTATGTATGTTTCCAATCGTTCACATACATTTTGTTTTCACGAACGTCATTGGATTTTGTGTTGTCTATGCAAACATCACAAAAACAAGAATATTTTCTTTTATCCAATGCAAACACATTTCTGGACAACTTTGTTTGAATTGAATGCAATTTTCGAGTCCCTTTTATTGTTTCAACGTCACTTCCAATTGATCTATCTACGTCTTCGATTCCAATATGCCAGAAAAACCTTTATATGGAAAATTAGAAGAAGAATTTGTAAATATGATATCAAAATACAATCAAAGATAATTATTGCATGATAAATGTACAATGTTTAAAATTAGATTTCCAATATAAATTAAATTGAACGTACCTTCGCACTTCCCTTAATGGTTTAGTCTCATGGCTTAGAGCAGCGATGCACCATTGAACAACTTCTTCAGCGTTCACAAGTCGGCTTGCAGAGTGGTTCATTTGATATCTTCGAAGTGCTCGTTTTATGCATGCTCCTGCACCATCATGTTCTCCTTTTCCATGGCCAGTCTCAAAGAAATTCCAACAATGTTTAATGCGGGTTTTCTTATGAAGACAACACAACCAAAAGAATGATCGTGCAGATTTGAATTGACCTGCGCATCCGTCTGACCATATCCAATGTTCATTGAATGTTATTCCACGATTTTTCAATGAATCATAAATTCTTCCAAAACAATGTTGTACAAAACATGTATCATGTGTACGATCGTCAATGATATAAAAGTGATATTCTTTAATGATATGTCGATTTTCACTCGTGCTTTCTATATGATCGACATTTTGTTCAGCATGTCTATATAGAATATGGACGAGCATGGAGACTTGGTCAGAATGATAGTATTCACTCTGAATTTCTTTTTGTGGAACAAATTTTTAGTTTTCTGCAAAATCAATCACTGACAAAATGGTCCCTGGTGGAAAAAATTCACGAGATTTTTTGAATTGCAAGTCTTGCCATCGAGCTCTATGGGAATGCTTGGTGTATTTGTAAATTTCTACCTCAAACTTTCTCAAAAAGTCTATCAGAAAAATTTTGTCTTCTCGTAATTCGATTCTTTTAACACTATCTGCACCTTGAATCGATGTACCGATATATTCATATCTCTTCCATTTCACTTTCATGTTGGAAAATGATTGATCATTTATATCAATACGACATTTGTTTTGAAATTTAGTCAAATTTCCACAATCATCGCATTTTTTACCACCAACACATTTCTTTTTGTAAAATAGTTCATCGCTTTCTCTTTCACATAGAATTTGAGATATGAAATTACGGATAGTGGAAGGAGGAGGTGAATCCTTCCATAATGTTCTATCGAAATCAAGGAATGTGTCATAATATAACTCAAATTCCACATGATAACGACAACAACAAGTGTCGCGTACGGTGGTAGGTTTTACATACCATGGTTTTTGTTGAACAAAAGCACTGAGTGAAACATGAATTTGACAATTATCTTCTTTGAACTTATTGAATAACTCTATCTGAGTGGTTTCCAAGAAATATTTTTCATGTTCTTCGTACTGATTTCGTGCTATTCTTCTTCGCATCACATGCCTTGCAGTTGGAGAAACACACGAATTGTTCTTCCAATATTCATATACTATTTTTTTAACATTTTCTCCAAGTCTATCTTTGTATGGTTGCCTACAAATAGCTCTCCAACAAGTGAATTCATCATTTACATCTATTTGCAGTTGAAATTTCCGATGTTTGTGCAAAGTTTTTCGCAAGGTTCCCAGTGCTCGTGCCATAGATGTTACCAAACGATTCTCTTGAGTACTTAATGAAACCATTTCCATCTGTATTCCTCTACGTACAATTGAAACATCTTTCTCTCTAGATCTCTTAATTGACTTTATAGTACTACTCATATTTTTTATCACATCTTCCTTCATTTTTTTATCTTTGGTTGATTTTTGAATACCCAATAGTGTCGTAGCTTCTTTTAATTTCCTTAATGATAGGATACCTTTCAACATTTGAGCCTGAGTTGTCAACATCTCATTTAAGAAATACTTTTCAAAAATGCAGTTAACACGATATCGTATAACATGGTCAGGTTTTTTATCTCCATATGTGTGAGTGTCAACATTTTCTAACATCTCATTATCGATAGTGATTTCATCTGTACATATTCGAAAAAATAGTACATATTCAATAAATAACTAAATTAATAAATATATCTATAATTTCAATGATATGTGCATGTGTTTAATATATATATATATATATATATATATATCTTGTGATTCAATTTCTTTATTTGGATTTCTTTCAATATTTTCACCATCTTCAATTATTGGTTCAATATCTCTTTCAAAATTTTGTATCTCATCATCAATGTTTTGAGGAATATCTCTGTCTGTTTACATTAAAAAAAATATTTTTCAAATTAGTTCATCAAATAAAAATTAAGCTTCACATTTTACATTAGGAAAATTTTAAATATATCAATAGATCATAATATTTGCATTGACATATCTTCTTCAATTTCTATTTTAGGTTGATTTTCTTCTTCAATATTTTGAGGAATATCTCTGTCTGTTTACATTAAACAAAATATTTTTCAAATTAGTTCATCAAATAAAAATTAAGCTTTACATTTTACATTCGGAAAATTTTAAATATATCAATAGATCATAATATTTACATTTACATACCTGCTTCAATTTTTGCGTGAGGTTGATTTTCCTCTTCAATATTTGAGAGGGCTTCTAACTTTCTTTTGCGAGATTGTCTCGTCTCTTCTCTACGTTCCTCAGGGTCTCTTTTTCGATCATATTTTCTCGCACAAGTTCTTCGATTTCCCATGATAATAGGGTATGAAGTTCAAAAAATTTCTTTCAAAAAATTAGACAATAACTCGATTACAAAAAATATCACAAAAGATTTAATTTAAAAAAATTCAGTTTAATTTTTTTGCAAAAAATACATACTCCAATCCAAAACACTTACTTTAAAAAATTCAAGAGAAAAATGTCTTGTAAAAATGAAACGAAGCTCAAAAGATTTACTTCAACTCAAAACACGTACATACCTCCAAGAAATCTCCTTTGAATATACGTCCAAGAAATTTTTTTAAGTTCAAAACAATTTTTTGCAAAATCAGGCCGCCTCCAAGAAATGTCTTCCAAAAAAATACTTTAAACCCAAAACAATTCTTTGTAAAATCAGTTTGCTTCCAAGAAATGCTCTTAAATCCAAACTTTGAAGAAAAGTTTTTAAACCCAAACCAAGATCTTTGTAAAATCAGATGAAATGTGCGAAATGTGCAAAAATTGTGAATGATTTCGCGGCAATTTATATTGCCCCGAAATGTGTTTTAGTAGGGGCTTCACAAAACTTTCCAGCCGACAGAAAGTTATACAATAGTTCGGTCGAACTATTAAGTCGTTAGACTTAACGAACCGTCGGCGCAAAACATAGTTCGGCCGAACTTTTAATCAAAGTTCGACCGAACTAACGCATCACCAGTTACACAAAAACCAGGCTCTGAATATGTTTCTGCAACTTTGGACTAATTAAACTCCATTAAAGGTTGTTAATTAATTGTCGTAACCAAGACAAGCATTTTCAGAATTGATTCTACTTTCAGGAAATATAACTTTTATGGAATTTCATAAACGTTTACTAATTTTAATTATTTTTCTAATAAAATGGGTGCAAACAATTTCTGAGGGTCATTGTGATTCAGTGAAATCAAAATTTTGTATTTCCCAAAATACATTGTAAAAAAAATTGAAAAAATTATGGGGCATTACATTGGTCCGTCGTCTCTAATGGGTAGCTTTTATATTTTTAGTTTATAACTTATATGTTAAGAAATTTCTTGCGTTGCGAAACATATCCAAAATACGCAGTTTTTCATATTGGACCAGTTCAAAAAATTCTAGTAATTATAATATGCATCCATTGGCTTTGTAAATATGACGAAATCAAAGTAGACTCTGTCTAGATTGTTGTAACACATTTTGTTTTCTCAAAAATACAAATTTTCAATGAATACAATATTGCGTCATAACATGACTTCTTATGAATCCTTTGATTGTTAAGAAACACACACTCAAAGAAACGCTAAGTTGACATATCAAATCTGCATAAATTTTTTTCAAAAAATAAGTAATAGAAAGCTAACAAAATTTCTCACAACTTTTATTTTTATCGCAAAATGAAATTCTCACAGAAAATTTGTTATTGTTTGTACAAAGTTGAAGAATCGAAAAAAATGAAATTTTTTTCTCAAAAAATGACAAAAAGTGTAACCCAGCTTCACATTTTCACCCTTTGCATATTCTTATTCAAAAGAAACTAATGCCATAACTATTATTTTTATGTATGAAAATACATACTCTTTATTTTCACAGGGATGCTAACAAAATAGCAACTAATTTTGTGCACATGAATACATACTGTTTCTCAAGCAACTTAAGTAAAATAAAGGCATAATCTTCTTAAATAAAATCAACAAAGATACTTATCTTTCTTGCATATAACTGGACTTGCTCTATTCTGTCTGAATCTAACCCAAACTCTAACAGATTAAAGTGCTTGAAAGTTACTATCTCTTTAATGGCCTTGATCAACTTCAACTGTATCACTTATTTGAATCGGTGCTTGAAAGTTACTATCTCTTTAATGGCCTTGATCAACTTCAACTGTATCACTTATTTGAAACGAAGGGTTTTGAGGCAAATGGGCTTGTCCTTGTAGCGGGGATTGACCTTAAGCTTCCGATATATAATTAATATACTTGCAGATTGCACGAAAGTGAATGAAATGGTAAATGTTGTAGACTATGTGTCTTGTTATAACATGAAATGTGACAATAGACATGGGCTATTGGATCTAATTCAAACTCATATTGTCGATCACACTATCCAAGTAAGATGAACCAATTATTAAAAGGGTACGTATAATATGTCAGTTAAACGATTCGGTTAGATACAACATGTGACGGTATGATGCAAGGTGACGCTTCTTGGATTTTCCACAGTGAGTAGACATGTGAGCAGCACAATACCAGAACATGTTAGAAATCCCAAGTTAAACACCCGAGGAGTAACACAGTTTCAATCAATGGAATAGGTCAAGGTTTCAATCTGGAGCTCTTTCAAAACTGTTGATCGCACCACAGCTGAGTCATTTTTAATCTTGCTTTGATATGCTCCGCCCCCATATCACACCAGGTTCCCTTTCATAATAATCGATCCATAGCGAAATAAAGAATAAAAAGACGGTTACCAAAAATTAGTTTCACTTTTAACTCGTTCTTAATGAAAATGGTTAAATATATAAATATTAAATTTGTAATATTTTCACTTTGTAACTACATGAGTTTGATGGAAGCATTTACAATAAATATATTAGTTTAAAAAATGTTAAATTTCAAAATTTAAAATATATTTTAATATAATTGAATATTTCTACTATGTATTTTAATGATTTTGATAAAATTTATAATTTAATTTAATCTATAAAAATTACAAACTATTTTCATAAGATTTAGTACTACATATTTTCGCTGGTTTTGAAAGAGGTTAAATAATTATTATTTTTAAATATTGTATATTTAAAAAAATAATTAAATGTATAGGTTAGGAATTAGTGTAAGGCTCATATTTATATATACATAAAATATTTTTATTTTATATATTTTTGATATTTATATGTTTCTTTTATATATTTAATTTTGGTATATTTTAGAATATTATATATAAATATATAAATTTATTTAATTGAAATATGTATGATTCAAATAAAAAATTAACGACAACAAATTATTAGAATTTTTTTTTTTTAAATATCTATCTATATATATATATATATATATATATATATATATATATATATATATATATATTTAAGTTTTGTATTTTATAACTTCTACTATAATGGTTAATAAATATTCAAATTTATATAATTTAAATGTGTATAATATAAATAAAAAATTAACAACAAATTATATATATATATATATATATTATTGAAATATTACACTTTTATTATAATTATAATTGTTTATAAATATATAAATTTATATAATGTAAGTCCCTATATATAGATAAACCGATTTTAAATATGAAACTAATATTTAAAATTTTAATATGCTTATTTAACTTTTATGTTTATTAAAATATTACACTTTTATTATAATTATTTAAAAATATATAATTTAAATATGTATGTATAAATAAAAAATTAATATATACACATATATATTCAAAAATAATAAATGTCAACTAAACTTTAAAATTAAAATAAACACCTATATAATTTATTTCGGGAAAATATAAACAATATGAATAACTATATAAATTTTCACTTTCAAACATTATACTTCTACTATAATTATTTATAAATATGATGATGATGGTAATGTTTAACATCCACTGAGACCCACAGCGACTTCACTGACAGAGCAATATCATACCAAGTGGGTTCATATTGAGGGATATATATTGGGAAAAAATGACATAATATATTGGGGGATAGGTAAAGGGTTTTTATATTGACAGGTATAAAAAATGGAGTTCAAAGTTAATGAAAAAGTATAAAGGGGTATAAAAAATGTTAATGAAAAATGGATACCTACAATATCTAGTGAAATTAGGGTTTTTTAAAATTGGAAATGTGTATTGGATTCATATTGGTAGGGGGTTAAATAATTTGATTTTGAGAGGTATTTTCCAATATGTTGTCAAATTAGGGATATTGTTTAGTATCCCATGAACGCAGGGGATATGTGAGAGGTTCATTAAGTGAAGCCCCTGCGCTGAGACCAAAGTTTGGTCTATCAGACCTAAAGAAACTAATTATTTAGTTTATTTTAAAATTGTACTCCTATGCTCAAGGAGCTTGGAGAGAAGCGTCTTGAGCTCACTATCAATATTGCAACAAAGATTATGAAACTAAGATCTAATGTGGGTGTAGGCAGGGCACTCTAAGAGGAAGTGATTTTCATCCTTAATGTTCATATTCTCACAGAGATGACAGGTCCTTTCCACCCATGGTATTTTAGGAACTTCCCAATGACCTGTTTCACTATGGAACTCATGAGAGTTCATTCTTATCTTGACTATATTAATTTTTTTTCTTTGAGCTAGTTAAAACAAAGAGATACTTTTGATCTTCTAGAGTAGGGTTGATGACCTCCTTATAATATCTGAATTTTCTTTTAGCCTCTAAATATTTCTCACACCACATTTTCTCTTTAAACTTAGAAGTAACAATATTTTTAATGTTATTAATATTTTTCAATGCAACATTTTTGTTGATCTCCCAATAGTTTAACCAGGCCCTCGTATCTTTATACCAACCTCGTTCGAGCCTTAGTTGGTTTTGGTTGGAATTTAAAGCTAGCTTGGGAAGTCTATGGTCTCCCATGTTATTGATTTTGTGCTTGTACAACAGGAGCCTAATCATATCTAGGCTATGGATAGGGGAAAGACCCACTTCTATGAGGAGAATAGGATAGGGTGTATTGCTTTTAATTTTAAGGTTATGCAGCTTCTGGATTTGCTCAATATTTCTCCATGATTCTCTAGAGATGGTGCAACCCCAAATCTCACATCCATACAAGATAACATGAGTGACTAAAGTTTCAAAAAAAAAGCTTATTTTTATCCCACATCACAAGGTTTTCTGCTTTACAATTATGTTATAAATGCTATAGTTTGAGTTGAACTTGTAATAAATATTAATTCCTAAGTAATTTAAATATATATGGTATAAATAAAAAAATAACACACACATATATCTATATATTCAAACATAATAAATAGTATGAAAATTTTAAAACTAAAATATTTATATATTAATTTGCATATATTTCTTTTATATATTTAATTTTTTATTTTATTAAAATATCACAGTTTTATTACAACTCAAACAAAAGATTATTTTATTTTTTAATTTTATTATAATTATTTATAAATATAAAATGTTATATGTAAAAATTTAATATATCGAATAAAAATACAAATTAATTATAAAAAATAGTTAATAATATCATATTCTCTCGGGACTAGCGTGATTATTATGGGTTTCTAAGTGCTAGTCAAGTAAATAGATTTTAACCTTCATAAACAGCATTAAATAGATTTTAACCTTTAGAGTTTTTTTATTTTTATTTTTAAATTAGGAAGGTCTTTGATGTGATTTTATGGTTTTATATTTGCGAACCTCGTTGAATAAATTTGCCTCATAATCTATTTCCCCAAACTTCAAATTTATTGAATTTTGTTCCCCGAATCCGGTGATTTAGGAACTTCGAAGACATATACCATTGTTGTCTCCAGGTTCCAGGCGGTGATATCCGTCATCTGGTGATCCAGTGTTTCTACGGTTGCAGTACATAGATTGTGCCGCAACGTTTCGTTGGTGTTTCATTCTCTCAATTCCATAATCTGGAGCTATCGGCGGTTTTCTACCGGTCTATACAGTCTGAGAATCCACTTTCGCAACTGGTTTTTTTTGTTCCGTACACAGAAAAATAATAATGGGTTCGATGGTCTCGTGCGCCTGCGGGACAAAGAGACCTAGTACCGATGCCATCAGGGTCGTCCACCTAAACGGCCAAGTGGACGAGTTTCGGGCGCCGGTTACCATCACGCGAGTGCTGCAACACTATCCCCCCCTCCATTTCATCTATAACTCGCGTGATCTGCACACCGTCAGCCGGCCACTGCAACCCCAAGAGGAGCTCCGACTGGGCGGCCTCTATTTTCTCCTCCCGCTTTCGGCCATCGAGTCGGCCGATAATTTGGAAACCTTGGGAAGGAGGCTCTACGCCGCCGCCAGAAAAGAGGCAGCCAAGGCGGCGCATCGGCGAAGGAGCGCCGGTTCGATTTGCGATCTTCCCGGCGAAGGCGGCGGTTCGATGTACGAGAGGTTGGTGCAGCGGTGCGACGATCCGGTGGTGAAGAGGGCGTTGAGGGAATACTTGATCTCCAAAAGCAGGCGGTGGAGTCCTCGTCTGCCTACCGTCGAGGAGACCAGCTGCACCCGTTGAGCCCAACTCTCAGCGTTTCTGTAACTGTGAATTGCTTTTTCATCTCAAAATTTAATGGACATCCAAACATTTAATGAGTGAATCCTGCAATTAACAATATCTAGTACTTAATTCGAATGACCTTCTTTCCTTTCTGCATTTTGAAGTGCACCGTCTATCTGATTGCAATTGGGTTATCTTTTGTTTTCTTCCTTTGTTTATTTATTACATAATTTATTTAATTTTAATTAGCAATGGGCAGTGAAGATAATCATTAAAAACTTTATTATTATTTAGGAAAAATCATAATAACCGGATGATTAGTCAGCCTTAAATTTTCATGTTTATTAAATATTTTTGAGGATACATTTTCACTTTTATTAAATATCTTAAATATTTTTACTTTTGAGCTGTCAATTATTTATGGAAAAATATAATAAAAAGAGATATCCAATTATATTAAATATTTTTAAGTTTTTAAGTGTTAATTAATTTTAGTATTGAGGAGTTTTCATAGTGTATTATATTAGATATCAATTTTTGGAATTCAATTGTTACAAAGAGCGAAGGGAGCTTTACTTGAATGGTTCATGGGGCACAATAGTTGGCAACTTTTTGCAAATAGGGTAGCAAGCTAAGTAAACTCCACAGTTAAGGGCACTTGAGCAGGAGACTATCCGCTTCGTGGTTAGTGCAAAGTGGACTATTCAAAAATCATGGGTAATTAGTTAGTTACTACTACCTCTTATGGAAATAGCCATAGATGAATGACTTGCAGTTGAATCCCAAAAAATGATATCTACTGTTAATTAGTTTGTTCAAATATAAGTCCTAACAAAATAAGTAATTTTTCTAATTATTTATATTTAATATTTATTTTTTTTAAATAATTTTGATCATATATTTAGATTTCATATCAGAGTTATTTGATATTTTTTGTGATGAAAAATTATTTTATTTTTATTATTACTTAAATTAAATAGTTTTAATGGTTTTAAAGACAACAAAAAATTTTAAACACAATTTTATATACAAAGTTGGAAAGATAAAATTATATCATTAAAATTTTTAGAAAATAAAATAATATTTTAGCTCCTAACAAAATTTCTACATATCAGTATCTCTTACAAGGGATATGCATAATTTGCACTTGAGAAAATATTTGGTTGGAGGGAATCTCTCCAATGAACTAGGCTTCAACAAACTCATAGACAATAGGAACACACTCATATAACACATGCATATAAGCATGTAATGGTTAGATATTCTAATACTCTTTTTAAATCTTCATTTGCTGAGGTGTTCATCTATATTTTCTCTATAGCACAACACACTAGAGATTCTATTGTTCAACAAGATCTACCTTAGGTACAACTTGGCACTTACAACTTGTACGTTAAGCAGACAACAAAATTGATGTCTATATAAATGAACAACCATCCACCATAATGCATCTGTACCTAAATGTTACAACTAGTGGTCTAATAGGGAGTCCTTCACATACATGGTTCATCCAACTTCTTATTGAACTCCTCATAAATATAAAATTTTACCTCACAAAGTCTACAACCAATATGATTCATCCAAGTGTATCCATGTAATGCATGGTACATTCTTTCACAACGTTTAATAACCAATAGTCTAACTAGAGTGCTTTTTTGCCATTAAAATCATGGAAATTCCCGTAAGATTTTAAGAAAATCTGGGAGAGATTTTTGTAAATCCATGTTATAACTATCAAACTTTAATATTTTAGATACTCTAGAGACTTTTGATAGTGCTAACAACATAAAAAACATCATGTCACTAGAGAACACATAACAAAGAACTATACATACCTTTTTCATATTATATATATCCAGATACAACACATTCCACTTAAGAGAATTCTAAATACATCAAACACTTTACAAACCACTAAAAACCATTAAAAAGCATCATATCAACATATGACATGTAAAATTTCTATAACTACAATGTATAAGTCATGGCCATGAATTTTATTTCACACAACTTTCCCTACATTTATCCATTATCACCTAATCTTCATTGCTATCACGTAATCTTCATTGCTACGGTTGCTCCAACAAATATTTATTTATGCCCTTCACACTTCCAAGGGCATAAATTCACTTTGTCTACATCATTTACCATGGGCGTCTTCATTTCCCTCTTTGGCATATTGGTTTTGGATCTTCATGCTTTACATTTTCTCTTTCTGGCATATTGGTTTTGGATCTTCATACTTTACATTTTACTTGTTATTTTTTAAAGTTGTGAATTTTAATAAAAATAATTTTATCACCATATTGAGATGGCTAGTCTCAATATGTTTACTTTAATACATTTAATATGTTTAAACTTACCAGATTTTCCCAACGTCTACCCTTAACAACTTGGATCCTCCATCTCTCATCTCAAGTACACCAAAATAGCTATTCATCATTGTTCGAGCACACTATTGCTTTCTTACTTGGTGTCCTCATCTCAAGTACACCAAAATAGCTATTCATCATTGTTCGAGAACACTATTGCTTTCTCACTTGGTATCCTCATATTGAATCTCTTCAACTTCACATTGCAATTGCAATGGTTAGAGTAGTAAATTCTAACAAAATACATCCAACCACACATTGAGTAATTGACTAGGCTCAACGTGTGTTTTACCAATTTTAGGAAAAAAATAAAGAACAATTTTAACTTCTTACCATCAGTTCACATATTAATTGCTTAATACATTGAGCCACCTTCTGATCATTAACATTATCTCAACTTCCTTATTTTTCACTCTTGTAAACGGGAATATTGCTACCAAAATTATCCACAAATATGATAGCTCTTATCTTACTTCCCCAAGGCTGACTATGTACAATTAGTGGATTTCACGGTCCAAAGTTTCTGATTAATATGTTTGCTTGTGCTGCAAAAAACATCGCATCCTGTAATGAATCCAGAAACAACTACTTGCATGTTTGGTACTAATCTCTGATAGTTTGCAATTGTCTTTCAAATGCAAGTCCATTCTGTTTTCTTATATTTCAGTTCTTTTTGAGATAAGTTCTTACAAAATACTAGCATCTACAGAAGCTCTTATAGTCCTGCAATCCCACTATTTGGTATTTAATCCAGCTAAAAGGCTCTAATTCAGAATGTGCTTCTAGTATTTCACTCCCCCCAGCAACTAGGAGCTCCATGGAGAAGCACCACAATCAATCTCTTCCCACATGCATTCATGCATTCCTAAACTTTTATCTATTCATTATTTTTCTTGGCAATAAAAAAACACATTACCTTCCCTTGATATGGACTTCTCAAACAAAAAACGTGCTCTAGAAGACAACACAGTAACCATATTTCTGCCTCGGCAAAACATCATAGAACTATCTCACTCAAACCTGATAAAGGAGAAAAGGAATGCCATCCATGGCCACTCAAAACTTATTCCAATTGAAATGGAGCTCTACCTATTCTAGGTTACCCTTCTTTTTAACAATTGAATCCATGGCATATTGATAGTAATATTATGAGAATCAAAGCCACCTCTATTCTAAGGACAATCAATTTCACTTTCATGCTCTGAAACCACATCTTCCTGTGCAACCTTGTTCGTTGCTTTCAAGTTGAGAACACAATTTGTGGGCCTCTCCTCAAATGGTGTCACGTACTTGGGAGGGAGGAATTGCAGCGAGGTCGCTCAATATTAGGCTTTCTTTTATGCAAGATAGGTTCTTATAAAACTTCAGCGGACGGTAATCTGCTGGAGGCTCAAATGTTGGGTTTCGCTTGATAAGTTGGGAAATGAATCCCCTTGCTTCTCGTTTGTAATATTTTCACGGTTATGTATCCCCTTGCGGTAATTCTAACCCCTATCCACTCTTTTTTCTGTCACCAGCTAGCAATCTCAAGTAAACACATACATATCGACAAGAGTGGTTACATATTCTAACAATATGGTGCACTCTTCATCACATTACAAAATGATTTGTAATTTTTAATAACAACTTTTTAAATTGTGTATAATATATTTCTTTTTTATTGGAAATGTAGAGTAATAAATGACTTTGTAATTGGCTAAGTTCTAAGTTATAATGAATTATAACTCATAAATTAGTACTAACAGCTCACAGGCAAAGCCTAACGGAGAACTTGTTATGCCGATAGGCGTATCCCCCTATCGGAAATCGCTTCATTAGTGATTATGCTAATTAATCTTTTTCATCTGATGGTCTAGATTGAAAGATGCCGGTATATTCTCATCGTTGCCACTCAATCAATGAATGAAGTTAAAAGCCATAACCTCCTTGCGTGTCTAAATCAAGTGTTTAAACCCTACTTAAATTAATTTTTTACCAAATGATCATTAAAAATTTATTGTTCCTCTTATTTATCTCAACGTATGAGAGTATGAGGGATTAGAGTAAAATAAGGACACGTTTCGGGCGAGAAAGTTCTATAATCGAAGCCGCATGGCATGTGGTTAGCTTAACGTTCCAGGTTTAATCATGGGATTTGTATGGAGGCGGCCATCTCTACAAACAACAAGAAATATCGATGTCCATCCATCTTCCAACGGGAGCAGCATGCCACGCGCAACGAATTATTTAATGGCCATTATATTCACTCGGTGCCACGTGCAACGAAATTTGCAGAGCTATCGCACAAGCGGGAACCGCTACGGGAAGGTGAACCAGAGCATCGCCCAAATGTTTCAATAGAGTGGTTCCACGGAGTTGTTCCACCTATTTGCTGTGATGGTTGGCATCGTAACGCTCAATTTCTTTTGGACCATAAGGCCACCTCGTTTAGAGCAGCCGACGCATTTGGACGCAGAGAACCGGGACTGTGGCTGGTTGGATCAAAGTAAGAAATCCTTCTGAGGAGCTTCACGGCTGTAGAATGCACGGTAAGCTTTCGAATACACATGCACTGTTTTTTATTCACGCAGACTTTTTTATTCATTTAGGAATCAGAACGTTCCAGAATTCGGCAATCTTCCAATCCCATACTTGTTAACTACCGCAGGCCGCCTCAATTTCCAATTAAAACGAAATGAAGAAGTCAGCAAAGTCAAAGAAAATAGTTTGCTCGCCTCGACCTCGAATGATCACCAAAAGAATGTCTCGAGCATGCCCATTACAATCGCAATTCGCATGGTAATATCAACTGTTATTGTTAATAAGATTATTGGCTTCGTGTTATATTTCATTCTTCAATAAATTTAAGTGAATACGGCATAATGTTTCGAAGCTCCTGGGAGATTTGACATTTTACTGTGGATAAATGCTGAAAAAATGCGGTCCAACAATATAATAGTTAAATTTGACGGGAAATTTTCCAGGAGGAGGCTAAATTTGAAAACTTTGACAACATTATGCTATAAAGCTAGTTCTTACTAAACTGCGCCACGATTTCCTGACTTTATTTCTTCAATTTACGGAAGAAACTCTGGTTTTAGGTCAGGAATATAAAGGCGTTTGTCTAAGTATTAAAATTTACTCAAGAATTTCATACTTCGCCGATATTTCCACCAGATGCGGTCTGGAAATTTATATACGATATCCTGTAGTTGCAAAGCTACACTTTATTACGTGCTCCACAAACTTTAAATTTAAAAAAAAGAGCTCCTCAAATAAATACTTTAATAATAGCTGTTATAGCTTTAAATTTTATTGTTTCTTAAATTTAATGCCATCTTTAAAATATTCGGTAATTCTTACTAAACTGCGCCACGATTTCCTGACTTTATTTCTTCAATTTACAGAAGGAACTCTAGTTTTAGGTCAGGAATATGCGTTTGTCTAAGTATTAAAATTTACTCAAGAATTTCATACTTCGCAGATCTTTCCACCAGATGTGGTCTGGAAATTTATATATGATGTCCTGTGGTTGCGAAGCTACACTTTATTACGTGCTCCACAAACTTTAAATTTGTCAAAAAGAGCTCCTCAAATAAATACTTTAATAATAGCTATTATAGCTTTAAATTTTATTGTTTCTTAAATTTAACGCCATCTTTAAAATATTCGGTAATTCACTGTGTATTGAAATACACATGCACTGCTTTTTTCAATACACGCTGTTGTGCATATTTATAATATAATATATTATAATATTATAATATTCAATACTCATCAATAATATATTAAAATTCCTCTGATGCCCGAGCTACTCTCAAACTCTAATCTTGTTGCATATAAAATGCAACTAAAAATCGTATGCTGATTAATATTTTGACCTCGCTTCCACAATGAATGCGCACTCCAAGACTTTAATGTTGATGCCAATGCTCTCCATTGGTCGTTACTTGTACAAAAAAAATGGCTTGTTGTTATGTACCATAATAATATTTGTAAAGAGATGAAATTCCATAACGTTGTCCCAAGAATATCAAAATGTTCACTATTATGATAATTCCAGTTCTCTGTTTGATCCAGCATAGCAATTTAATGTAGGAAATAACTTCATCCATTCAATTAGCTCGAATAATATGTGATGCAATATTCTTCTCTATTCTGACATCCTGACTATAATCCCATTGATAATTCTTCAACTCATTTAATCTACTGTAGTTTATAGATGATTTCTCTATCCTTGATGTAGTGAAATGAATGCTTATTTGCAATGCACACCTACCATGCATACTTCTACTATGTCATTAAGTAATATTGGTCTAGACCATCCGTTGTAACATTCCAGTCTTAGGAGATTGTAGGAGATTGTGGGGAATTGTCCTGCATAGGGGGTTGTAGAAGGCCAGATAATAGCTCTGTCCCGGCATGCGAAGTGAATGAACGAAGCCACGTGAAGGGGTCGATTCCATAGAGTGTAGCGGAGTAGGCCTGTCACCCAAGAAACAAAGATAATCTACTTGTGGTGCAAGACAATGGTTCATTTGGTAGTTGGCGACATTGTGGAGTTGGTTATAACTCCCATAGAGAAAAAAAACCGGAGGTAATTTCGTTATAATACGATTGGTGAAGCACTGACAGAACCTCGAGCCAAGAGGATGGAACCTTGCGGGAGCATTGAAACCGGAGAAAAGAGACAATGGTATTCGCGCGATCGAAGGAGTGGAAAGTTGTTTCATAAAAACAACGCGATATTGCCCATTGATTGACACGTAGGCCTCAGGCAGTTTATGAAAACCATCTCTTTCACATTATTTTTGTGCATTAACCTCCAGTGGGAAAAAAAATGCGAAACTCAGTTGGGGACGTCAGATCATCCAAAGCGATGCAACGTGCTAGCCGTCGTTGGATGTGGATGGCCCATTAACACCGGGCCCCGTGCTTATATCTATGGATTGGCGTTGTCCTAACTAAGGTTTGTGGGTTACCAAAGGTATGTGCACTTTGTTTACGCTGGCAAAAGATTAATTATATATGTGATGGGCGCGTGGACTTTTGTTAAAGTCGGGAATACACATATTAATGTGTTTTGGCGATGTAGAATAGTGAAGGGGAACACTATCGTATACGTGTGGGCCGTGCCCACAATACCTTAATTTCCGCCGTGGAAAAGTTATAAACCTATAGTTGAGTATTATGAGCACTGTACGTATGTTAAGTCATAGAATCATGGGTATAAGAGTTAAGTAATAGGGCCGGTTAACACATTGGATTTGATAACCAACGGAAGGGGTTCACATATGATATAAGTGCAGATGAAATTTTGGAACAAACCAGGACCGTGGGTTTTTAACCCCATCACACTGCATAAAATATATAGACGTCAGCTGATATGTATTATGATGGGCAACAAAATTTTAACGCTTCATTCACTTTCATTAACATCAATGTTATAACCTATCCTTTTTATGGATCACAATGTTTTATGATTGGTGCGAATCTATATTGGATAGTGCACTAGACATCATTAAGGAGTTTGATATTCCTCATCCACAAGGAATCATAGAAGCATTTCCTTTAGCAATATACATATAGTCAATTCACGAAAATAGAGAATCCAACCGTAACAAAATTAAAGAAATGAATAAATAAACCACCAATGACATTCAAAATTTATTTCAATTTCTTGATTAGTGATTAAAATTTATTTTCAGGTTCTCTTATAATTACAACCAAAAGAAAAGGATTGAAAAGTGCTTCAATCAATGCCAAGTCAATCTCGAAATCTCAATACATGTTTATTTAGCTAAATTTCTTGGGATATACACTCAATGGTCCTGGTTAGCGAGAGATAATGAGAAAGAAATTGTTCCCCCTCAAAACATAGATGGCTTGGAACCATCCGCACAACAGATGGAAGAAAACTTGTGTTTGAAAAAGCAAGCTGACTAATTATGTCAAATAAACAAGATTTTGTTTATTCCTCTTTATGAAAAAGAAAATCCATGTTTTCTCACTTTGTAATTTCAATATTTATACAACCCTCTTCGTTGGAGAAGGGGTTGGAAATCTTTTGTACTTCAACAAAACTGATATTCTAATCAAATTTGGTGTTGAATTTTGAAGACAATGGGAATTGATTTGTTTGAGATCTCCATGTTTGGAATACTGTATGTCTTCCATTCCTTTATCATTTACTGAAACTGTTTATTGAAATAGTTTTTTTTTCCTTTTCTTTCAAAATGATAAAACGTAATTATTTATTGACATACTTATCGAATTAGGATTTATTACGAACCTATAATTATATTTATGTTTTTTTCTTCTTTATATTCAAATGATAGCGTGATATCATCTCACATTTATGAGATAGTTTCAATTTCATTACAAAATTAGTGCAATTTATTTCATGCAAATAAAAATACAATCATTAAGAATTTTTTTTTATATGAGCTCAAATCTATGAGGTGCTGACTAAGCCCACATATTAGTCTAAAATATTGTTGTCTCAAATAAGTGTGAGGTATTTTTAAGAACTATGGTTGGGTTATTTTTACTTCCATTTTTTTTTAATCTCTTAAGCCCATTTCAAATGTAGTAGTTTGTATAAATTTTCTTATAGTTTATTGTATATAATTTTTTATGTCGACATAATTTATTCCCCATGACCTGTTATATAACACACAACCTTTGGATGCCTTATTTTTAAGAATCGTTTTATTTTAGATTAATGCAATGCCATTTTCATTTAGTATTTGATTCCTAATCTTCACATAAATTTTGAAAAGGAGGTGGAAGATTCATGTTTCTCTGCTTTGAAATCCTGTTGTTGTGATTACAACACAGAAAACAGAGTTTATAAAGTAAAACAAGGAGTCATTAATGAAATGTCTTTGCAAAAAATAAAAATCATCGTGTTCTATGTGTAGATTTTTTCAGTCGCTCTCTGTGGTCATTAAATCTGTGTATAGATTTAGGGTTCAATATATTTATTTCAAAATTTTATAATTTTGGGGTCTTAATATATTAATATTAGGGTAAAATTTATTATTATTATTATAATCAATTTAATATTAATTATTATTATTGCAAATTATTTATTTATTATTATTATTATTATTAAATAATTTGTAATAATATGAGGTTTATTAGTTCTTTTGGTTTATAATATGAATAATCGATCAATGTCATCCATGATCAAATGTCACATTCTGACAAATATTTTCTCAATATGAAAATCACCTATGGCCAACCATGGTCATAGTTGGTCCAACGTCGCATTGTGACAACAATTATCTCAATGTTTTAATCAATTCCCTTGGGTTCACCAATTCCTTTGATTTATAATTTGTTAGGTAATGGTTATCCCTTGGGTTTACCAATTCCTTTGGTTTATAGTATTAAACTCTTGGGTTTAATAGTTCTTTTGGTTTATAATATGAATAATTGATCAATGTCATCCATGATCAAATGTCACATTCTGACAAATATTTTCTCACTATGAAAATCACCCATGGCCAACCATGGTCATAGTTGGTCCAACGTCACATTGTCACAACAATTGTCTCAATGTTTAAATCAATTCCCTTGGGTTCACCAATTCCTTTGGTTTATAATATTAAACCCTTGGGTTTATTAGTTCTTTTGGTTTATAATATGAATAATCAATCAATGTCATCTATGATCAAATGTCACATTCTGACAAATATTGTCTCAATATGAAAATCACCCATGGCCAACCATAGTCATAGTTGGTCCAATGTCGCACTGTGACAACAATTGTCTCAATGTTTAAATCAATTCCCTTGGGTTGACCAATTCCTTTGGTTTATAATTTGTTGGGGAATGGTTTTCCCTTGGGTTCACCAATTCCTTTGGTTTATAGTATGAATAATCGATCAATGTCATCCATGATCAAATGTCACATTCTGAAAAATATTTTCTCAATATGAAAATCACCCATGGCCAACCATGGTCATAGTTGGTCCAACGTCGCATTGTGACAACAATTGTCTCAATGTTTAAATCAATTCCCCTCGGTTCACCAATTCCTTTGGTTTATAATATTAAACCCTTGGGTTTATTAGTTATTTTGATTTATAATATGAATAATCGATCAATGTCATCCATGATCAAATGTCACATTCTGGCAAATATTGTCTCAATATGAAAATCACCCATGGCCAACCATGGTCATAGTTGGTCCAACGTCGCATTGTGACAACAATTGTCTCAATGTTTAAATCAATTCCCTTGGGTTCACCAATTCCTTTGGTTTATAATATTAAACCCTTGGGTTTATTAGTTTTTTTGGTTCATAATATGAATAATCGATCAATGTCATCCATGATCAAATGACACATTATGAGAAACATTGTCTTAATATGAAAATCACCCATGGCCAACCATGGTCATAGTTGGTCCAACGTCGCATTGTGACAACAATTGTCTCAATGTTTAAATCAATTCCCTTGGGTTCACCAATTCATTTGGTTTATAATTTGTTGGGTAATGGTTTTCCCTTGGGTTCACCAATTCCTTTGGTTTACAATATTAAACCCTTGGGTTTATTAGTTCTTTTGGTTTATAATATGAATAATCGATCAATGTCATCCATGATCAAATGTCACATTCTGACAAATATTGTATCAATATGAAAATCACCCATGGCCAAGCATGGTCATAGTTGGTCCAACGTCGCATTGTGACAAAAATTGTCTCAATGTTTAAATCAATTCCCTTGGGTTCACCAATTCCTTTGGTTTATAATATTAAACATTTGGGTTTATTAGTTATTTTGGTTTATAATATGAATAATCGATCAATGTCATCCATGATCTAATGTCACATTCTAACAAATATTGTCTCAATATGAAAATCACTCATGGCCAACCATAGTCATAGTTGGTCCAACGTCGCATTGTGACAACAATTGTCTCAATGTTTAAATCAATTCCCTTGGGTTCACCAATTCCTTTGGTTTATAATTTGTTGGGTAATGGTTTTCCCTTGGGTTCAACAATTCATTTGGTTTATAATTTGTTGGGTAATGGTTTTCCCTTGGGTTCACCAATTCCTTTGGTTTATAATATTAAACCCTTGGGTTTATTAGTTTTTTTGGTTTATAATATGAATAATTGATCAATGTCATCCATGATCAAATGTCACATTCTGAAAAACATTTTCTCAATATGAAAATCACCCATGGCCAACCATGGTCATAGTTGGTCCAACGTCGCATTGTGACAACACTTGTCTCAATGTTTAAATCAATTCCCTTGGGTTCACCAATTCCTTTGGTTTATAATTTGTTGGGTAATGGTTCTCCCTTGGGTTCACCAATTCCTTTGGTTTATAATATTAAACCCTTGGGTTTATTAGTTCTTTTGGTTTATAATATGAATAATTTATCAACGTCATCCATGATCAAATGTCACATTCTGAAAAATATTGTCTCTATATGAAAATCACCCATGGCCAACCATGGTCATAGTTGGTCCAACGTCGCATTTTGACAACAATTGTCTCAATGTTTAAATGAATTCCCTTGGGTTCACCAATTCCTTTGGTTTATAATATTAAACCCTTGAGTTTATTAGTTCTTTTGGTTTATAATATGAATAATCGATCAATGTTATCTGTGATCAAATGTCACATTCTGACAAATATTGTCTCAATATGAAAATCACCCACAGCCAACCATGGTCATAGTTGGTCCAACGTCGCATTGTGACAACACTTGTCTCAATGTTTAAATGAGTTCCCTTGGGTTCACTAATTCCTTTGGTTTATAATTTGTTGGGTAATGGTTTTCCCTTGGGTTCACCAATTCCTTTGGTTTATAATATTAAACCCTTGGGTTTATTAGTTTTTTTGGTTTATAATATGAATAATCGATCAATGTCATCCATGATCAAATGTCAAATTCTGAAACATTGTCTCAATATGAAAATCACACATGGCCAACCATGGTCATAGTTGGTCCAACGTCGCATTGTGACAACAATTGTCTCAATGTTTAAATCAATTCCCTTGGGTTCACCAATTCCTTTGGTTTATAATTTGTTGGGTCATGGTTTTCCCTTGGGTTCACCAATTCCTTTGGTTTATAATATTAAACCCTTGGGTTTATTAGTTCTTTTGGTTTATAATATGAATAATCGATCAATGTCATCCATGATCAAATGTCACATTCTGACAAACATTGTCTCAATATGAAAATCACCAATGGCCAACCATGGTCATAGTTGGTCCAACGTCGCATTGTGACAACAATTGTCTCAATGTTTAAATCAATTCCCTTGGGTTCACCAATTCCTTTTGGTTTATAATTTGTTGGGTAATGGTTATCCCTTGGGTTCACCAATTCCTTTGGTTTATAATATTAAACCCTTGGGTTTATTAGTTCTTTTGGTTTATAATATGAATAATCGATCAATGTCATCCATGATCAAATGTCACATTCTGACAAATATTTTCTCAATATGAACATCACCCATGGCCAACCATGGTCATAGTTGATCCAATGTCGCATTGTGACAACAATTGTCTCAATGCTTATATAAATTCCCTTGGGTTGACCAATTCCTTTGGTTTATAATTTGTTGGGTAATGGTTTTCCCTTGGGTTCACCAATTCCATTGGTTTATAATATTAAACCCTTGGGTTTATTAGCTCTTTTGGTTTATAATATGAATAATCGATCAGTGTCATCCATGATCAAATGTCACATTCTGACAAATATTGTCTCAATATGAAAATCACCCATGGCCAACCATGCTCATAGTTGGTCCAACGTCGCATTGTGACAGCAATTGTCTCAATGTTTAAATTAATTCCGTTGGGTTCACCATTTCCTTTGGTTTATAATTTGTTGGGTAATGGTTTTTCCGTGGGTTCACCAATTCCTTTGGTTTATAATATGAATAATCGATAAATGCCATCCATGATCAAATGTCACATTCTGACAAATATTGTCTCAATATGAAAATCACCCATGGCCAACCCTGGTCATAGTTGGTCCAACGTCGCATTGTGACAACAATTGTCTCAATGTTTAAATCAATTACCTTGGGTTCACCATTTCCTTTGGTTTATATTTTGTTGGGTAATGGTTTTCCCTTGGGTTCACCAATTCCTTTGGTTTATAATATTAAACTCTTGGGTTTTATTAATCTCTATTTTTTTTAATATTTCCCTTAGCCTTATTGATCCCTTAGGTTTTTAATATTTATCCCTTGGGTTCACTGATTCCTTTTGGTTTATAATATTAAACCCTTGGGTTTATTAGTTCTTTTGGTTTATAATGTTAATCACACATTCGGTTTATTACTCTCTTGAGTTTAAAATATTAAAACTTAGGGTTTGTTAATTTCTTAGATTTTTCAGTTTAAAATATTAATTCTTAGGGTTTATTAATCTCTCTTGTTTTTAATATTCATTTGTTAGGTTTATAATATTTATCCCTTGGGTTCGTTGATTCCTTTGGTTTATAATATTAAACCCTTGGGTCTATTAGTGCTTTTGGTTTATAATGTTAATAATCCCATTGGTTTATTAATATCTTATGTTTAAAATACTGATTCTTATGGATTATTAATTTATTAGGTTTTTTAGTTTAAAATATCAATTATTATGGTTTATTAATCTCTTGTATTTTTAATATTGATCCCTTATGTTTATAATATTTATCCCTTGGGTTCACCAATTCCTTTTTTTTATAATATTTAAACCTTTGGTTTATGATGACATTGGGTTTGTATTATTAATTATCCCTTGGGTTTATTAATATCTTCAGTTTAAAATATTAATTGTTAGAGTTTATTAATCTCTTGAGTTTAATATATTAATTCTTAAAGTTTATCACTTTCTTATGTTTTTTGGTTTAATATTATTAATATGTTATTATATATTATTAATAAATATTCAAATATTTATTAATAATATATATTAATAATATTATAGTATTATTAATAATATAACCAACTATGATATAATATATATTATTAATATATTATTAGTTCTTTTGGTTTATTAATAATATAACCATCTATGATATTAATATATTAATAAGTATTAAAATATTATTTATTATTAATATTATTTATTATTAAATTTTATAATATTATTAATATATCAATAATTATTAATATCATTATTATATTAATAAATATTCTTATTAATATATATCATATATATTTCAAGTTAATATAATAATATTATTATATATAATATTTATTTATTGATATATAAATCAATGTGCTGGGTAGTGGATATAGGCCTATCGGCGTATATCAACCACATTGGTGAATGTGGTTGTAAATCTATTTTATATACGCTTATCGGCGTATATCAACCACATTAGTAAATATAATGTGGTTGTGCTAGTTACTGTGTAATCGAAGGAAAATAATAATGTAAAAGCCCGCATATTTTATATTCTTTATTATACAAAGTTGATAGTTACCACATCTCCTCCTCAGATGCAGGTACCTTGCAAAGCGATGAGGGTGGGAAGGATGGGATGTTGCCCCTTGAGTCACCATTGGAGCATAGGGAAAAGTAGTGAGAGGGCATGTCGTTCCTAACCCTAGATGGAGCAATGCAGAGCCATATGCTTAAGCCCTAGTTCCATGTGAAAATTGGTTGATCACTGGACTAAAGGAAATACGATTCAAACATAAAGAAATCCCTAGGAATGTTTTTTTTTTAATAAATATCTTTATATAATCAATGGAGATATAAATATAAAAGAATTCTATGTGTCTTGTACTTATGGGTTATATAATATTATTATGTTATTATCCAATTTTAATGTTATGGCTAAGAGAGATATCAAATTGGTGTATGAGAGTCTTGTTTGTGAGACAAGAGACTTATGGGTTATATATATTATTATATGTTTAAGTATTGAGGAGTTTTTGGCAGTGCAATATTATATTAGATATTTTTTTTTTTGGGATTCAACTGCTTTAAGTAAGTCATTCATTTATGACCATTTCCATGAGAGGTATGAGTGCTAATTGGACTATTAAAAAATCATGAGAAATTAGTGAGCTAATACTACCTCTCATGGAAATGGTCATAGATGAATGACTTAATTAACGCACTTGAATCCCAAAAGAATGATATCTAATATAATGCACTGTGAAAAACCCCTCAATACTTAAATACATAGAGTGAAGGGAGCTCTACTTGAATGGTTCATGAGCACAACACTTTCTAAGGTTTTGCAAATGGAGTAGCAAGCTAAGTGGGCGTGATTGTGGGGAAACCTCCACAGCTAAGCGTGCTTGAGCCAGAGGCAATCCAGGATGGGTGACCTCCCAAGAAGTCCTAGTTACCGGGTGTAAGCCACAGAAGTGATGATTGACGCTATGTGATTCATTTCACTAGTTTCAATCCCACTTCTTCACCCCTGTGAGCATCACCCGATGCAATGAGTGCTAGTTGTACTATTCAAAAATCATGAGAAATTAGTCAGCTATGTCTACCTCTCATGGAAATGGTCATAGATGAATGACATACTTAAAGCAGTTGAATCCCAAAAAATGATATCTATTATTATGTTATTATCCAATTTTAATGTTACTAGAAACCACACTTAACTACTAAGTCTACGAAGAAGTGATGATTGACGCTATGTGATTCATTTCACTAGTTTCAATCCCACTTCTTCACCCTTGTGAGCATCACCAGATGCAATGAGTGCTAGTTGGACTATTCAAAAATCATGAGAAATTAGTCAGCTACGACTACCTCTCATGGAAATGGTCATAGATGAATGACTTACTTAAAGCATTTTAATACCAAAAAAGTGATATCTATTATTATGTTATTATCCAATTTTAATGTTACTAGAAACCACATTTAACTGCTAAGTCTACGAAGGCATACATACTTTACCCCCTATGAATTTGAACGTGTGGCCTCTCACCAAAAAACACATGCTCTTAACACCCCCCCCTCTCCCCACACACACACACATATAATAATAATGTACTTATGGGTTATTATTTAATATATATATTTTTAATAATTTAAAAAGTAGCAATTTCTCTAAAAAGTGCAAAGAGAGAGAGATATGTTTGTTATTTGGAAAAGTTGTATGAGAAAGACATTTGTAGACATGTATGACATATGATTTGCATTTTCCACAGTAGCAAGGTCAACCTTTGAAGATGAAAAGCCATACATTAGATCTGTGAAAATATGACAACAAATGTAAATAAGTAATTCTGGGCAAATTTACTTATTACCTGTTAGTTGGTCATATAACGAAATGAAGTTAGAATAACGAAATAGCCCAGGTTAAATTGGATGGCCCGAGAGGCTTGTAAGATGTGGATAATCATTTGATTAATATAGTTTCCAATCCCTTGCCCCGTGGAGGTTTCCTTGACACCCTGTCAAATTTTTACCATGTAAATTAATGTGTTTACCTTTTGTGAGTTTAATTCAGTTTCTCATTCAGTTTCATTCTTATTTTCCATTTAAATGTATTTCCCGGTTCAATAAGTGGTATCAGAGCTTTATAACAAAGTTGAAATTCCATTGGATTAAAAACCCCTTGCCTCTATTCAAAATTGAAGAGTGTGTTGTAACCACCGTGAGAGAGGAGGCCAACTGTAAAAAATAAAATTTGCATGCTGACACTGGAGAGAGGAGGCTGAAGTTAGCCACGTTGGAGTCGAGGCAGTAGTTGAAGGACCGTCCAAACCTTCTGCACGATGGAACGGAGGCCGCAGTTGAAGGTCCAAACCTTCTGCACACTGGAACAGAGGTCGCATTAGAGAGGAGGCCACAATTTAAGGAAGACCCGTCCTTCTACACACTGGAATGGAGCCCAAGTTTGAGGAGCCTACCATCGAGCCTGTCATCCAAACCCTCTCAACCGTCGAAGATTTTGCAGTCGGGATCATGCAACGTTAGTGCTGTAGGAAATTTTGTAGTCAGTTTGAAAGAAGAGTCAAGCCACCATTGTAGGAGTTCTGAAGTCTACAGCCAATTTTTTTAAGATAGACCAGTCAGAAAAACTGTTGTGGAAGAGCCGCATTCCTAAGAAATTCGAGTACATATTTTTTTTTGAAGAGTTTTACAGTTTTTTATTGAAAAACATATTTATTCTAAATATTTGCTTTAAGTAATCAGAATCTTTGAAAAATATGTAGAAAACTGAATGATTTAGAAAACTACATTGTTTGAAGAAGGAATTGAAGGAGTTTTCTGGCAGAAATTAAATTTTGGAAAGTGGAATAGAGTTTGAAGTTTTTTGGTAGAAATGAAATTTTGGAAAGTGGAATAGGGTTTGAAGTTTTTTGGCAAAAATTAAATTTTGGAAAGTGGAATAGGGTTTTTTGAAGTTTTGTGAGTTTTTTTTTCTCTCTTAAGCAGCAAGGGTTTAAAGAAATTGAGGGAAATTATTTTTCCTATCCCTATGGAAGAAATTGTTTGTTAGATAAAGGGCTCAGATTTCTAGTTGAAAAGGGAGAATTTTTTTTTTTTTTAAATCATAAATGAAAAAGGGAAATCAAAAGCCCTAGCAGAAGAGGGGAAATATTTTTTTTTAAACCCTCGTTGGAAGTTTAAGTAAGAAGGGAAAACTAGAAATGGCAAAAATGACAAATGAAAAGTTCGAGGTGGATAAATTCACTGGGAAGAAAAATTTTGTATTGTGGAAACTGAAGGTTAGGGATTTGCTGGTGCAACAAGGGTTACACAAATCATTAAATGAGGTAAAGAAAAAACCTACAAGCATGACATATTTGAACTAGGAGGACTTGGATGCCCGAGCCCTCACTACCATTCGATTATGTTTGGCAGATGAAGTTCTCTTTAATATTGTTGGAGAGAGTACAACTGAAGGGTTGTGGGAAAAACTAGAAACCTTGTATATGACTAAATCTTTGACAAATAGAATTTATTTAAAAATACAATTGTACAGTCTTTGGATGAATGAGGGTACAAAAATTGCAGAACATTTAAATGTTTTTAATACACTTATTTGCCAGTTGTCAGATATGGAAGTTAAAATGTAGGAAGAAGACAAGGCAATAACCTTGTTATGCTCTCTGCCCGAGTCATGGGACCGCTTCGTAACTTCAATCAGTTTGAGCACTGACGATTCATTACAATTTTAATCTGTTGTGGGTGCTCTCTTATCTGAAGAAGTACGAAGGAAATCTAGTATTGAGACATCTGCACCAGAAGCCGTGGTAGCCAAAGGTCGGTCAAAGGAAAGAGGGGAGAAAGCAAGGGGTTCTTCCAGATGAAAGTCAAAGGGCAGTAAAAAGTGTAAAGCCAAGTGTTGGTACTGCAACAAACTTGGACACCTCAAGAAAAATTGTTGGAAATAGAAGGAGTCAGAAAACCACAACAAGGAAGAAAATCAAGTTGATTCGGGTATGGTTGATGAATTTTTTAACTGCCAAGCCTCTCGTTCAGAATGTTCTCGCAAGATTTTGAAATCTATTGTTAGACTTGGTGTTGACCTAATCATATGGAGTCCACACCTTTAATTGGTTTACTTCACATGAACAGAGAGGGTGTTCAGATCTCATGGGATGGCATGCATTCCTGCCGACTATTGGGATTGGTATTTCACAAAAATTAAATGTAAGTGATGAGCATGCTTAAAACATTATCTACAGTATAAATTTAACTAAAGAAAACTGGATTTCGGGGAGTTTTGGATTTGAATGGGTATAAATTACAAAGTCAATGGAGGATAAAAGTCTCAAACGAGTCAAGAAGAGCATGAATAAAAATGTCATAAAATCAGACAAGCAGACTGTTAAAGCACTCAAGTTAGTGAAGTAGCAATCGTATTAGAAAAAGCAGAAGAAGGTTCTCGTCTATGGCATCAGCAGTTGGGTCACATGAGTGAGTAAGGTCTTCAGGTACTGATGAACTACAAGTTTCTTCCTGATTTGAAATCCTTGAGGTTGGATTTTTGTAAATATTGCATGTTTGGAAAACAATGTAAACAAAGGTTCAAGACTTGAAATCATAATAGTAAACAGATTTCAGACTACATTCATCCTGATATGTGGGGACCATTTCCTATTGTGTCTTATGGAGGTTCATTATATTTCTTAAAATTTATTGATGATTTCTCCCGGAAAGTTTGGGTCTATATGTTGACAAATAAAGCTGATGTATATAATGTTTTTAAACAATTTAAAACAATGGTGGAAAAGAAAATAGGCAAATCAATTAAATGTTTAAGAACTGACAATGGTAGTGAATTTACTTCTTTAGAATTTGAACAATTTTGTAAGGATGAAGGGATTGTTAGACATAAAACTGTTGTTTACACTCCTCAAAAAAATGGCGTTGCTAAACGGATGAATCAAACTCTTATGGAAAGAGCCAGAAGCATGATCAACAATGCTAACCTGCAAAAGGAGTTGTGGGCAGAAGAAATATCTACAGCTTGTTATTTAGTTAACAGATCACCTTCGGTTGTAATAAACTGTAAAATTCCTGAAGAAGTTTGGTTGGGTCAGTCTTGTGATTATTCGCATTTGAATATTTTTGGTTGTGATGTCTATGCTATTATTCCTAGAAATCAGCATTCAAAGTTAGATCCAAAATCAAAATGTTGTGTCTTTTTTGGGTATGATTATGCAGTGAAAGGATATAGGTTGTGGAATCCTTCTTCACAGAAGATAGTCATTAGTAGAGATGTAACATTTGATGAATCTTCTCTTCTAAAATCAAATGTTGGAAAAGTTGAACAGGAACAGATATCGCCAAATCAACAAATTCAATTGGAGACTAAACCTCTTCTATAAAGTCGAAAGGAAGGACAAAATTCTGATGAAAAAGGTAAAGAAGCAAAGGAAACTGGAGAAATTCCAGAACCAATTCAGCAACTAGTTACTCTAAGAAGGTCTACAAGGGAAAGAAAAACACCTAAAAGGTATGAATATTCTGCTTCATCTTTTGCATTGATTACTGAAGATGGGGAACCTTCTTGTTATCATGAAGCAGTAGATGATGCAGACAACGAGATATGGAAAAAGCCTATTAAAGAAGAAATGGATTCCTTAGCCAAGAACAATACCTGGGATCTTGTAGAAGTTCCTGAAGGGAGAAGTGTGGTATTCATGTTGAAAATAAAAGTTGATGGAAGTATTGAGAGGTATAAGGCGAGGCTGGTTGCAAAAGGATATTCTCAGGATGAAGGTATTGATTTTCATGAGATTTTTTCACCAGTTGTTAAACTTGTTTCTATTTGTACTGTGTTAGCACTAACTGCATTACTTGACCTTGAGTTAGAACAGTTAGATGTTAAGAAAACCTTTCTTCATGGTGATTTGGATGAAGAGATACATATGGATCAGCCAGAAGGTTTTGTACTAGGTCGTAGCAGAAGATTAGTTTGCAAGATCAGGAAATCATTGTATGGCCTGAGGCAGTCGCCCAGGCAATGGTACAAGAAGTTTTATTCCTGTATGGTGAGCTAGAATTTTATCAGAAGTGAGTATGATCATTGTGTATACTTCAAAAGTGTCAATGGCATATTCATTATCTTGGTTTTGTATGTTGATGATATGCTTATTGCAAGCAAAAGCAAGGAAGAAATCAACAGGTTAAAGGCTCAACTCTCTGAGACATTTGATATGAAGGATCTTGGAGCGGTAAAACATATCTTGGGCATGGAGATACACAGAGACAGGAAGAATGATAAGCTTTGGTTATCACAACAGAACTACGTGGAGAAAGTACCTGAAAAGTTCGGTATGAACAATGTGAAACTTGTTAATGTTCCATTAGCTTCCCATTTTAAGATTTCTTTGGATTTAAGACCTAGAACTAATGAAGAAAAGAAGTATATGTCTCGTATACCATATGCAAATGCGGTAGGCAACTTAATTTATGTGATGGTATCTACAAGACCTGACATTTCACATGCAGTTGGAGTTGTCAGCAGGTTCATGGAAAATCTAGGAGAAGAACATTCGCGAGTAGTGAAATGGGTGCTTCGGTATTTGAGAGGCACAAGTGACCATTGCATCAGCTTTGATGGTCGTGAAGGTTTAGTCTGCGGATATGTGGATGCGGATTATGCAGGTGATTTGGAAAAAAGGAGACCTACTATAGGTTATGTATTTACTCTTGCAGGTGGAGAAATCAGTTGGATGCCAAAGCTTCAAGAGACAGTTGCTTTGTCCACTACTAAAGCAGAGTATATAGCTGCTTCAGATGCCTGTAAAGAGGAAATATGGTTAAAACGTCTGCTTGATGAGATTGGAAGGACGCAGGAGAAAGTGAATATATTCTGTGACAATCAGAGTGTTATTCATTTGGCTACAAATCCATCCTATCACAGCAAGACCAAGCACATCGATGTGAGGTATCATTTTGTGAGACATGTAATCAAAGGCAGCAAAGTAGTTCTCAAGAAGGTCCGTACATAGGAGAATCATGCAAATATATTCATGAAGCCAGTTACAGTAGAGAAGCTGAGATGGTGTCTCGTTTCTCTTGACTTGGAGAAGAGATGATGAATGGGCATGGGCAATGGATTAGGAAAATTGTTGTCAAGGTGGAGTTTGTTAAAATATGACAACAAATGTAAATAAGTAATTCTAGGAAATTTACTTATTACCTGTTAGTTGGTTGTATAACGAAATGAAGTTAGAATAACGAAATAGCCCAGGTTAAATTGGATGGCCCGAGAGGCTTGTAAGATGTGGAGAATCATTTAATTAATAGAGTTTCCAATCCCTTTCCCCGTGGAGGTTTCCTTGACACCCTGTCAAGGTTTTACCACATAAATTAATGTGTTTACCTTTTGTGTGTTTAATTCAGTTTCTCATTGAGTTTCATTCTTCTTTTCTGTTTAAATGTATTTCCCGGTTCAATAAGATCCTGACTTTAATTAAAACTAACTATTACTCACACCCCAATTGAAAACTATAAAAATTATATTTATGTTTGTTTTAATGTTTCTACATTTTAATTTAAAATAAAGTTACTGTTTGGTGGTGTTAGAAATTATTTTATTTTATGAAAAATAGTGTACCATGTTCATTCTCTATTTTTTTTTCACCTTCTAACTTTCATCATAGAATTTAAGTTTTATATTATAATAACTAGCAATTGAACCAATTGTTGCAAAGGAAACATCCTAAGTCATAAATTCTAGAAGAATCGTGACATATAAAAAATCATTGAAGATAAAAAATAGTAAGCGACATGTCATTCAAAGCTATAAGATAAAAAGAAACTAGTTACCTTAACAATACACGGTTTACATCTACTGGTGGCAGAAATTCTAATTTTTATTATAATTTCTTGTATATATCATCGATTTAAATTGACAATTCTAACACACCACTTGCAACAATTTACATGGTGAAGAAGCCTCCACATGGTTGAAGACATTGATTATTCACACAATCCAATAAAATTCTTTACTGCCAAGTTTCCTTTAGAAGTTCTTATTGAGTTACAATTAGTAATGGATAATATAATTTTATATAAATATTTTTGGGTTGATTTCTTATTGAGTTACTATTAGTAATGGATTATATTATGTTATATATATATTTTTGGGTTGATAATTTATTTTTAACTGGATATTATTATGTTATATAGATATTTTCAGTTTGATCATTTATTTTCAACTTCATAGCACATATTAGACATGAGGTTCTTTTAACAATCCTATAAAACAAAGTGAAATCACATGGCCATTTCTAATTCTCAAACACTAGTGTATTGTAACATTCCTTGCCTCACATGAGTTGTATTGATCAGTTTGAGGAAAAAGAACTGAAGTGAATAGAGGAGAAAGAAGTAGAGTGAAATATATAGGAATCCTCATTTGAGAATCTGAATCAAGAAAGTGAATAACATTAGATTTAATATGCCTATCAAAACTCGAAGGAGGAATGAACAAAAGTAGTTTATCAAGAAAAAAAAAAACACTCCAACTTTGTATGTGATCATGACTAAATATCGATTTCAAAACTTAATTTAAACATGTATTGCTTATGTAGTCTTTCATATTTATAATTTATTTTAATTTATTCATATATCTTACAATGTAAAAAAAATCAATGCAAACAAAAATTTTAAAAATAAAAAAACATACTTAACATTTTATCATTAAAAATATATTCTACATTCTACATGTCCATTCTTTACCCTTTTACACTACAAAGTTATCAAATTTATCTGAAAAATTTTCTAACATGAATAATATCCTATAATATAAATGAAATTTAAAACAAAGGAAAATTTTAAATTCGAACAACATTATGCTTTTTTTTTAATTTTTAATATAGATGTTTATTATTATAAATAAATAATTTTTTTACTTCTTTTCAAAATTATTGTGAGTGTGAAATAATTCATACTTATTCAAAATCCATTTTTAATTCAAAAGAGTAAATTCATTATTTTATCAATTTTTGATGAAGAATATTTCATATTGAATTGGATTCAGTGTTATGACATATTAAGAAAAAAATATAAAAAATAATTAAACTATTGGTAAGTATTACATTAAAATTATAATTTGAACCAAATTAAATCATTTTCATATAATTATATTTTGAAATGATCATGATATTAAGTAATATTGGAAGATAAAACCTTATCACCAATGAAAAATAAAGTTTTCGAGTCTACAATTACAATTTGTAAATGAGTGGACCATTTGAGATCTATTTGTGGGAATATCAAGAGAGCACAATTTATATATGGGTGGACCATTTGAGATGTAGTTTTAGGAAATGTTAAGAAAGAACAATTTCTAGATTCATGGAGACAATATTGATGAATTGATTCAATCACTTCATACATGTGGAAATATCCTTAGATAAGACCTCAATCTAAATGAGGCCACCTATCTAGCTACAAATAATACAATAAAATATCACATTTGACATGGGTGAAAATCCAATAGGTAAAAATTAATACCATGCTTAAAATGTGATTTCATTCTTGTTTTGTTAACAAACCCATGCTTTCTATGCCAATTTCAACTTCAAGGCCTAAACTCAGACAATATGAGATAAGGCAGACATCCCAAGCTAGGCTAGGGAAAAATCTAGACAATATAATGCTTCACCATCTTCAATATCAAAAAACCATCAAGATGGGCATATGCAAGAACTGAAGATAACATGTCTTAACTCTAACACAAAGTTAGAGGAAATTTATTGAGGATCGAGCCCAAAATAAACTTTGGGAGCTTCAGTGGAAAAGATAAGAGACCCCCACTACCCATGGAGGCACCAATAAGAATAAGGTTCTTTTGGAGGCACCAATAATAATATGGTTCTTTTGGAGGCACATTTAACCCATTCTCAAAAGAATGAAATCATGCTTACTTGATCCAATTTTGTGTGATATTAGTATAAAAAATCCAGTCTCTAGTGATAATATGGGTTGTGTATCCTAATAGTTAGTATCTTTGTCTGTATCATGAATGTAGCAAGAGGTGTCAAGTTTTTGTTTAACTTCCCAAAAATTACAGTGATTTCATCCCTAAATATGTAGGAAAGTATGTGGTATATTTTTGTAAAATGGAAAACATAAATTATATCTATATATGGAAAGGAATGCATTTCTTCTCTAAGCTTGAACCAAATTGAAAGACCTGCAAAAGATATCTATAGAATGTAAATTCAACATTACAATTATATATTTTTCTATTTCATTTTCATTAAAAGAAAAAAATGAAAAAATGTATTCCATTTTGCGTGATGTGATTACACTTGCACATGGTTAATCACAATTGCATATATCATTCTAATAATGATAAAACAAAATCTAGATATGAATCATAATCTTCTAGAAGGTGAGACTTTATCACAGAGGGGCACATTTGACTAAAAAAAGGTTTGCTTCAGTTATCCATCTCGAAAGCAAACCATCTTTCAAGATTTTTGCCTTTCTATTCCTACTGGCAAGACAATAACACTTGTTGTTCATAGTGGATTCGGAAAAAACATAATTATTTCTTTATTTGGACGCTTCTATGATCCTAGTGCATGTAATTTTCAACCATTTCCTATTAATGAAAATCTCAATATCCACTCCCTTATCCAAAATAGAAAAATAATAGATATCATTCAACAGATAGAAGTGAAATATAAGCAAAATTACAGTAGTTGATACTTCCATACCTTTGAAAGAACACACAACATGCTTAAATTTTCTACCTAATTATAATTACATTTACAATAAAACCAATTTCTGAAAGGAAAAAAAATATAGAATAAGAAAGTTCAGAATATGGAAAAAAGTGTTATGAGGAGTCACCAAGGAGATGAAGTTCACAATGATAAAAAAAAATACTCTATACACATAGGAATATGTAAATCCAATAATGTGAACTTCCACCACCAGGGATTTCTTGGGATTAGAAGGTTGGAATAGTTTCAAGGCATTGATGATGTTGCAATGGTGTTATAAATACCAACAAACAATATAGCAGACAACAAACTGCAGAGACGATAACCAAATCCTTAGAAAATTTCTTCACACATTGACTGACTTACCAAAAAAAAGGCCAAAGAAGTATATCTGATAATTTCACGCAAACAATCTAGATCTAATTGAAATTTGATATAACACTCAGATACAAGGATATATGACATCAATTATCTACTAATCTTGATTGACATGGATCCCATTTCATAAAATTTAGTTTGCAAGGCCTTTGTGGTGGAAAGAAATTTTACAGGTAGAACAAGAATATTTCCATAAGTATTAACATGTAGAATATATGAGAGAATTTCCTCCATGAATGAAAGCCTCATGGTAGTTTACAACAATGTATAGTTCCTCTAATACCATCCATGTTTTGACTCTTGATTTTTTTGGATGCATGAAGACGTCATCACAAGAGTCACCTGCATTCATAATATTTCCATCAAATAAATTTCTCCTCTTAATTGAAACTCATAATAGGTGCTTATAAGAGATTTCCTTTTCAAAACCTCCTAGGATGACACAACAATATATTAAAAACCTACATGAATATGGTGAGAAATACAAGATTGGACAAATCATTCAGTCAAAGACATAGCCATTCCATTGTTGCATTGTTGTGAAATGAGAGATTTGAGTAATAATCAGTCAAGAAAATATGTGCGTTCATAAAGTGAGTTTCTTGATTTCAAAACCTCCTAGGATGACACAACCATATATTACAAACCTACATGAATATGGCAAGAAATACAAGATTGGATAAATCATTCAGTCAAAGACACAGCCATTACATTGTTGCATTGTTGTGAAATGGGAGAATTGAGTAATAATCAATCAAGAAAATATTTGCGTTCATAAAGCGAGCTTCTGATTGAAACTTATTATTATGGGAACTCCAATAAGAGACTCCGCAAAATGGTGTATGATAGGAGCTTTTCTAATTCCCACCAATCTAGGCATCTCCCTAGCATATGAGATGTAAAATGTGTTTCTTGATTGAAACTTCTTATTATGGAATTTCTTGTAAGAGACTCCACAAAATGGTGTATGATAAGAGTGTTTTTAATGCCCACCAATCTAGCCAGCTTCTTAGAAGATGAGATGTAATAATATTGTAGAGAAATAACACATAAAAAAATGCCATTGTAATCAAATATAAAAAGAGGACTACCCCCTTGAAAAGTAAAAATTGTCAAATAAATTTTGGAATGATACATGAGAAAAATGACATGAAAATTAAAATACTTTAAATTAAAAAAAAAATAAAAGGCTTTAAATTAAAAAAAATGCAACTATAATTTGAAGGCTTTCATGTAGAAGAGTTACTCACTTGATACCAAAGGGATATTGCCAAGCAACCAAGTTGCAATTCCTAAAAATTAATAATTAGAAATTCCAACCCTCCCAATCTGTAAGGAACTTTGATCCATTGATGCCTGCAAATAGAGAAGGGAAATTTCATTAAGCATGGACAATCATTTTTACATGCCATTGTTTCACATCAATTATTCTACAAATATCGGTTAGTGCCTTAAAATGTGATCAATCTAAGAACTTAAAATTTGTAATCTATATCAATTCTAAATTGATTTGATGTTTATAGTTTGCACTCCTAATTGTTGTTTAAATGAACAATACAAATGCATCACATGAAAACTAATTTTTCTTATGTTATGTTTTTCTTGTGAATCATTTTTCAAGCTAGTTGAATACAAACATGTACTAACTCGATTCAAGATCTGTATAGTTGGAGTTGAATCAAAGAATGAAATTGGTGCATGGAAGATGCATGTAAGCATGGTTGTGAAAAGACTCTATCCAGCCTCAAGTGTAGCAATTTATAGAAGCAAAGATCTTACCAAAACACACATGAAAAATAAAAAATAAAAAATGCAGCTATGATTTACAGGTTTTCATGGAGCAGAGTTAGTCACTTGACACCAAAGGGAAATTGCATTGAGTGGTAGAATTGAAGTTAAGTTGGGGTTTCTGTGTAGATGTAGTTGGAAGAGGTCAAAATTGCAGGGCTGAAATTTTGGAATGAAGCCGCAACCGATTGGAGTTTGAAACTGGCCTTGGAGAAAGATCTTGCTGGGAGGTTGACTTGGTGTTTGGGAAGATTTTGGGCTTTGGTCTTTGTGTCTTGTAAGTCTCTTTGTAAACAAATTTTATAAGAATAGAAGCATATTTTCTGGGTTTCCCTTGGAGAGGTTTTGCCTTATGTTAGAGCCTATATCTTGTGTATTTTTTCTTGTTTCATTAGTTTGGTAATTTCTTGATGAAAAACATCTAATAAAATAACAACACCAACATATATCACAAATAATTATCAAGTTAAAGAAAATCTTCCATTAATTTGAATTTAAAAATTTTCCATCCTATAAAAATGTTTGAATATTTTCCTAATGTGTGTATAGCCATGTAAGATTCTCTTCTAAACCCATTAAAAATTTTCCATCCTATAAAAATGTTTGAATATTTTCCTAATGTGTGTATAGCCATGTAAGATTCTCTTCTAAACCCATAGCCATGTAAAATTCTCTTCTAAACTCATATAAGTTAGTTAGAAAGAAAATTAATTTGTCTATCTAATAATTATATTATTATGGGTTATATAACTCTTATGACATCCACTAATTCATTTTTTTTAGTAGTATTTTACTTTTATGAAATATGTTCCTAGCATGCTACTATTTCTAATAATTATAAACTATTTTATCATTGTTTATTATATTAAAACAAATAAATCACTTCGGAGCCTTGCTATTTTTCTTCCAAATAATTTTGATTCTAACATTTTAGATTTCATCAAAATCAGTAATGTTATAAAGCTTATATTTAAATTTGAGGTGTGCAATCACTACATTTATGGCTGCGTTTAAAGTAAATATGTTATGCTTTCTTTTAAGTATTTGTTAGAGTTGATAGGTAACTTGCTAGACTTTATAGTTATTTGATTTTACATTAGCTTTTCCAAATAATTTTGATTCTAACCTTTTACATTTTTACATCATCAAATTAATTTTGATCAAAATCAGTAATGTTATAAAGTTTATATTTAAATTTGAGGTGTGCAATCACTATATTTATGGTTGCGTTTAAAGTAAATATGTTATTTTTTTTAATATTTGTTAGAGTTGATAGGTAACTTATTTGACTGCGTCTAAGGTAAATATGTTATTCTTGCTTTCAAATATTTGTTAGAGTTGGTATCTCCAATACAATTCCATCCTCCAATTAATTTTAGGTAATTTATTAGAATTTATTGTAATTTAATTTCAGGTTAACTTTTTTAAAACTTTGTTTTATGTTAAATTTAAATTTAAATTTAAAAACTAAAAGAGATGAAAAAAACTCGACCTAAATTTAAATTTAAAAACTTAAATAAATGAAAAAAACTTGACCCAATTTGAACTTGCAGCACTCGTACCTTTTTCTGTTAAATTTGTTGCAAAGATTTCCAGCATACAAGTCTCAGGATTTCATCTGAACGGGTGAGAGTTATGCAGTTAAGTTGGGAAATATATATATATATATATATATATACACGCAGCACTCGTACCTTTTTCTGTTAAATTTGTTGAATACAAGTCTCAGGATTTCATCTGAACGGGTGAGAGTTATGCAGGTAAGTTGGGAATCGAGATATATATGTGTCTTCTGAATGGGTGAGAGTTATGCAGGTAAGTTTCAAACGTATAACTCTAAATATATCCAACTTCATTTAATTGGTTTAAAGCATAGATTTCTTAAAGATGAATGTATTTTTTTTTTTTTAAATATACAATATAAGTTCCATTTTAATTTGAATTAGAAGCAAGGCTGTGGAATAACGCGTTTGGTTAATGTGATTATGTTGTCGGTCAATTTTTCCAAATTTTTGATCACTCACTTTTATTAAATAAACATTTCCAAATTTTTATCATCTCGTCATTACATTAGTATTTCTCTAAGAATTTCCTTGTTCAGCTGCGAGAGAGGCTTATTTGAATAAATAGAAAATGAATTCTTCTCCCTATAACTATATTTCGGATTCATGACGCGTCCGACAAGGAAGGGAATTTGATCACTCACTTTTAACAAATAATGATTTTCCAAATTTTTGATGAGATTAATCTCAGTTAGGTCTTTGAAAGGGATTTTAGGTTGGTATTTAGAACATTTTCATTTATATGTGAAGAAGTTTTGTATAATTAAAAAATATTTAAAAAAATAAATAGAATTATCTCTTTTATTTTTTTTAATGAAGGTATATTTAATTTCTAATAAAAATACACAATGATAGGCTAAAATTATTACTCTGTGATACATTTTTGTCATGGCTTAGCTATATGAATTCTCATTAGAATCCAAAAATAAATATTTTATGTAGCACATAATAAAACACAGCAATGCTAGGGTTTGGTGAGCGATTAGGGTTTAGACAGAATCAAAATCTGACAGTGAGGATCATGAGGAGGGTGCGGCGGATGGGAGATTGCTCTGAGTGATTGTATGGCAACATCTACAGGGGGGATAGATCCCCTCCTACCAGAATGTAATGGCAGGGGAATACAATAGCATACAAACGGGGTCCCAAGGGGGATCCACCCCTAATGTAGGCCCGATGTTGGGAGCAGAATGGGAGGCAAAGACCAGAGGATAATATCTACCAAGATCTTTGAAGAAACCTCGTTTTTTAATTCCTACAAATAAATTGGATGAATACCAAAGTTACATGAAGGACCATGCCTTGATATGCAAATTCATAGGCATATGGCCAATAGAGAAAGATATGTTCAAATGGATACAAGTAAAATGGCAACCCAAGGGTCACATAGATCTAAAATTCGGGCCTAGGGGGTTTTTTACTGTAATATTTACAAATATTATAGAGAAAGAAAGAATCTTTGAAGGAGTTCCATATTTCTATTACAATGCAGGGTTATTTTTACGGCAGTGGGAAGAATTCCGTAACCCTGATCAAGAACAATTTCTGGCCGCGCTGCTTTGGGTACAACTATTTGCACTCCCGGTGGATTTTTGGGACCCAAAATTTTTGGAACGAATCGATAACTCTCTTGGTAGCTTTTTCAAAATAGCTGAAACAACCCGGCGAGGTCGGTATACCTCTTTTGATCGCATATGTGTTTATATGAATATGAGTCGCTACCATAATCAATCAAACTGGAATATGAAGGGGAGTTTTGGCAACAACTTCTTGGTTATGAACATATTTTGTTTCGATGTCGTAGATTCTATGACTATGGACATCTTTAAAAACCCGCCCTCTTAACAATCTTTAGAATTTGGAAGGAAAGCAATCAGATGGAGGAGGAGGGTCACTTGAAAAAGAAGACGGATTCAAGACTGTTATGAGCAGAAGAGTAGTAAAATGCATGCAAGTCAAATCAATAGCCCAATGAAACAAAAGAATACACAAAACATATATGAAATACTGTAGAAATTTGGGGAAAATTCGAAGGAAGTTGAAAAAATTAATGACGAAGGGCAAGGAATGGTAACACAAAAATCTCAGAAAGCTAAAATAAAGGCACCACTGGAATCAACAGAAAAGGAAGAACACATGCAAATGGTTGAGCAATCAGCCATGGAGGTAGATATGAGCAAGGAGGAGTTAAGTACAGAGGAAGTAGTGTTAAAAAAACCTCTGCAAGAATGGAAGAATTTAGATGAAAGATTTATACTAGATGACCAGAAGAGGTTGTGCAGAGAAACATTTGAATAATATTTGACCTCCCAATCTTAGAAATAGACAGATATAGCAGAAAAACACAACTCTCAGAACGACCTCTCTTAGGAACTTAGTACCTAAATTAAAGGAGGAAAAAAGAGGGGACGAAAGAATTTACAAGAATCGATACAAATGGTAGGATAAATTTTAGTTAATTCAAGAAGGGTAATACTGTTATCATTGGTATTCCATAAATACACAAATTTCATCAATGAAAGTGATCTCCTGGAATATAAGAGGCTTAAATAGTAAAGGAAAACATAGGTATTTAAAAGAAAGATTAAAAACAGAGAAGCGACAGGTGATGCTGATTCTAGAAACTAAGGTTTTAGGGCAAACACTGGAAGAAATCTTTAAATTATTAAAACCTCATTATGAAGCAATGGCTATAGATTCAAGAGGCAGCGCCGGTGGAATAGCCATTTTGGGGAACCTAGCTCGAATTATGGCAGAAGGTTGGTTCGAGCTTCCATGTATTCTAACTAGCCAATCTAGACAAATTAGAACAACGAACAAAATTTTAATTTCCTCAGTCTATGGGCCTCATATTCCAGGAGAAAAAGAGGCATTCCTTAATAGCATAAGAACTCTTAGTAATATGCATAATGAGAAGTATTGGTTGTTAGGAGGTGACTTCAATATGATTGCTAGCTTGACAGAGAAAAAAGGAGGTATAAGGAGAGAGGAGTCAGAAATGGAACTCTTTAAAGACTTGGTAACTGACCTAAGGTTAGTTAACATTCCCATAGTGAATGGAAACTACACACGGAACAATATAAGAGGGGGTGGCCACAAAATAGCCTCAAGGCTTAACAGATTCCTAACATCAGAAGCCTTGGTTAACAATGATGTGTTCTATGAGGTCATTATCCTTCTGACTCTGGGGTCAGATCACTAGCCGATAAATATTGAGATTTACATGAAGGAACGTAATAGAAAACGATATTTTTGATTTGAGGCTTTTTGGCTACAGGATCCAACCTTCCTAGAAAAAGATAGAGGATGGTGGGAATCAAGTCAAGCTCAAGGTCAGAATAGGATGCAATCATTCCAACCTCGTTTAAAAGACTTAAAACAACAGATAAAAAATGGAATAAAATTGATTTTAGAAACATTCAGCAGGATAAGGAAATATTACAAGGAGAAATGAAACGAATTCAACAACAAATGATTCTACATGGGAGAGAAGAGAATCTGGTGATAGAAGAAGGAAACCTCCAAAGTAAACTTGAAGAGTGCAGGAAACAAGAGAAAATCCTATGGAAAAAAAAATCTCGCATTCAATGGTTAAGAGAAGGGGATACAAATACAAACTTTTTCCATAAGGCTATGATACAGAGAAGACAATATAATCGTATATTTTCCCTGAAGGACCCAGGAGGAAATAGACTAGTACAACATAATGATATGGAAGCCTTGTTATTTAATAACTTCAATCATATTCTAACATAACCAAATCAACATAGATCAATAGCCATTGAACGTATAACACAAAACATACCTTCAATAGTCAGCCGTGAACAAAATCTGGCTCTTCTAAGAGAGATCATTATAGAGGAAGTAGAAGAAGTGGTCAAAGGTCTTGAAAAAAAAAAGACATGGGTTGGATGGATTTACAGTTGAATTCTACTAGGAAGCTTGGTCCTTCATGGGTAGGGAAATATGGGAATTAGTAGAGGAATCCCATCGGTCAAGATAGGTATATCTAGCCCTGAATTCCACCCTCATTTCCTTAATTCCAAAGCAGGATAACTCTGATGAACCAACAGGTTTTATGCCTATAGTTGTATGCAATGTAATTTATAGGATCTTATCCACAATTATGGTGAATCGTCTGAAACCTATTCTTTCGGCCCTAATTTCTCCTAAGCAGGCTAGTTTTTTGAAAGGTAGACAAATTTTGGATGGCATAATCATGGCACAAAAAGCTATAAACTCTCTTTGGACCCTTAAAGCTAAAGGTATGTTGATCAAACTTGATTTATCAAAATAATATGACCGTCTTAGTTGGAATTATCTTAAAGATATTCTTCAGGCGTTTGGATTTGATGTAATATGGATCTATTGGATATTGTCTTTTATTTCATCTCTTAATTACTCCATTTTTCTTAACGGAGTTCCCTATACTCCCTTTAATGCTACCTAGGGGTTAAGACAAGGGTATCCACTTTCCCCCTTCCTTTTCATTATTGAAGCATAAGGCCTTGGTCGTCATATTACAAGTAAGATTTAAGGAGGGTAGCTTAAAGGCCTTAATATTTGGGGGGAAGGCTTAAACCTCTCCCACCAATAGTTCGTAGATGAAATTATGCTTTTATGTCAAGATACTCTGAAAGAATCTAAGGCTATTCTATCAATTCTTAAAGACTTCATGGAAGCCTCTGGGACACTTATAAAAAATGACAAATCAATTTATTTATTTTTTTAATACTAATCTACTCTCCCAATGTTTTCTATCGCGTACCTTGGGATTCAACATTGGATCCTTTCTTATGAAATATTTAGGAATCCCTTTGAGTATAAATTCCCTTCAGGTCTCTGGGTGGAAAGATATTCTCAACCGCATACAGGCCCGAATTCAAAACTAGACATTTTGGGTGCTTAATGCTCTGAGTCGTGTTGTTCTATTAAGAGAAGTCTTACAATCCATTCCAATCTATCAGCTTTCGGGAATGGCAGTGCCTAAAACCAGCTGCAATGATATGGTTAAGATGTTTAAAAAATTTCTATGGCAGGGATATCGACAATCCCGTAAATGGGTTCTCCTTTCATGGGATAAGCTTACAAAAATAAAAAGGACAGGAGGCTTGGGGTTACGAGATCCTAATTTACTGAATCAGGTTATGGGAGCGAAACTCTAGTGGATATGGTTACAAGGGGGTAGAGATTTGTGGAAAGCAATCTGGGAACATAAATATGAGATGCCCTTAACTACAATAGGGAAATTAAAAGTTCAAATGACCCCGAAAGGATCCACTATTTGGAAATTGGTAGCATTAAATAGAGATCTCATCCAGGAACATAGTTTATTAGAAATCAGAGGATGCAACATTGCCCCGTTTTGGGAGGACACATGTCAAAAAAGGGAGAAACTATTCAGTCGAATTGATTTAGGGGAGATTTTCCTATTCACCAATAGGCCAAATACTAATTTAGTAGCACAATTTTGGAATGAAGGGACAAAGCTTCAATCGATAAAATGGAAGCTAAAAGACCAGTGGAAGAATGCTCCAGAAACTCGTCAATGAGAGAACTATGAAAAATAAATTAAAACTATAAAACTAACTATAGCAAAAGGAGAGGATACACTAAGATGGGGGTATCACACTAAGATCATGTTCACTATACAATAACGTTACTACATAGAATAAAACAATATACACAATATAGTTGTTCCCCTTTGGAAAAAAATATGGTCGGCAAAACATTGGCCGAAAATTGAATACTTTTTGTGGCTAGTTAGTCATGGAAAGGTTCTTGCCTGGGATCAACTACATAAGAAAGGGATGTATGGCCCGCCAGCATGTACGATTTGTAAGAAGAATCAAGAAACAATTGAACACCTGCTGAATAAATGCTCTGTCACTGAGAATCTATGGCAAAAACTTTCCTCCATATTTCAACAAATGGATAGGTATAGTAGGAGCCTCAGGCATACAATTGAAGTTTGGAGAAAAGGAGGGTATAAAATCCCCGTCCTTAAAATAGCATGGGGACTCTCCATGGGTTTTCTCATATGGGCCATTTGGAAAGAAAGAAATCAGATAACATTCAAAGACGAGTATAGGAAACATGAAGAGATATGGAAAATGGTTCTCGAAAATATCAGAGAAACTATCCTCATGGAGAAATGGCATGAAGACGACTGGAAAGTTAATGGGCATGAGGTTAGGATTTTAGCTATGGTTAACCTGAAACCCCAAATGCTTGCTTTGGCCTCATGGAAACAAAAACCTTTGGACAGACATCCACAGGATAAATTCAAGGCTCCTTTGCAAGATTTTACGAAGCTTAATTATGACGGAGCCTCTAAAGGCAACTCGGGTCAAGTAGGAGCAGGAGGTATATTTCGTGATTCATAGGGTTTAGTAAGTAGAATTTATGCAATGGACCTGAGATTCGCTACAAATAATGAAGTTGAACTCACAGTGGTAAAAGAAGGCCTGCTGATAGCTATGAGAGAGCAGTATCATAGAATTATAGTGGAGGGAGATTCAACCATGGTAACCGAGGTTCTGCAGAAGTTGCAGCAAGGGACAGGTTGGGAGAAAATTAGTCGAAGTTGGTGAACAACTCATCTAATCCAGGAAATCAGTGACATTCTTCCAAGCATTGGTTACCTTATCCAATCACATATTCTAAGATCAGGTAACAAGGCAGTGGACTACTTGGCGAACTGGGGCTATACTCACGGAGGGTAGTATCTAGACATCAACAGAGCTGAAATAGTACAAGAGGAGGAACTACAGTCTCTGCAGGTAATCGTTTCCAGGGATAACGAGGATACTCAGGATCCTCGATCAGTATTCCAAGTGGATAATCAGAGCGGCAAGGTGGAATTAGGTTGTGGGTACCACATGGACAGTTGATGTGGACACGACGACAAGACAGTGAGTACTACCACCCACGCCAAATAATTATAGACTTAAATGAGGGTGGTAGCCAACTCATGATGTCAGAGAGGTGTTGTAAAAATCTCTGGCGTGTTAAGGAAGTTACGAAGGCTAAAGGTGGTAAGGGGCAAGGTGGTAACATGTTCCTGCAGTTAACGGTGGAGGAGATAACAAACAGGGAAGCTGGAAAGTGGACACGGGGCTAGACGACGGGTATGCGTTACTTATCCAGGTATGTTATTAGCCTATACATCATGTATGTCGCTATGATAGGAGACGATACTTAGGTCTTCACCTCGTTTCTTCTCCCTGAGTATGATAGATATGAAATATTCTAGGGTTTTTATTTCATGTCTAGGTTTTGGGACAACTTTCTCAATTTGATGTGAATTTTTATAGTGGTTAAGCTTTTGAAGATTTGATGTTTTGAGGATAGGGGAGTATATTTTAAATGTCTTGTTGTTTTGTTCTGTGGTATTGGGTCTAATCATGTGTACCTCATATATATGGGGGTCGAGGGTTCTCATTTCTCTAAGCTTGGGTGTTCGCTTGTTACAATTAAGGAGTATGGTCTTAAGGTCCTCGACCCTGTTTTCACCCAATTTGATTCTAGACATCTTGCTTTTGGCTTTTCATGGCATCATATTGATTTTGCATGTATTTATTCTTTTCCCCTTTGTTCTAATAGACCGACCTTCTGCTCTGTCTGCAACCTTCATAGCTTGGCTCCCCAATCCTATGAAGTTCACTGTATGGCCTCAAATAACTTTTCAGTGGGTAGCGTTCTGCTAAATTCCCCGTCCAGGGTTTTACCTACTCGACTTCTTTGCAATAATATAAAGAGGGGGGGTTTGGACTCCAATTATCATGATGGTCATAATAAATTCTGTTGTCAAAAGGGTCTCACTGTTGTCAATCCGTCTGGTTTGTGGGTTTTCAGCCTTGTTTCGAGGGATTTCTATCTAACTTTGTGGGATTTCAGTCTGGTTTGGTGGGGTTTTTATCTTCTGTCGTGGGGTTCGAGTTGGGTTCTGTGGGAATTAAGTGCTCTTTAGTGGAGTCTCTGCCCCGGGCGAGTTCACATGCAGCGGGAGAATGGAAACATTCTGGCCATGCATTATTTGTCGTGGCAGTTAAGGAAATATTTTTTTCTTTGGAAAATATTATACATTCTTTCTTATACTATTTCCACCTTTATAACTCGTCGGTTGATTGGAATAAGTAATGTTGACATGCATTACACTGCTAAATATGAGGACGTTACTCTCAACAATCGAGACCTTTTCCTCTTTTGTTTAACTAAAGGAATTATTGAAATTTTGTTGCAATATACAAGTATTTTTAAATCATATACAGGTGTTTCTTTAGCATTGGTCTCACACTCACCCCGACAGTGTTAGTCAATCCAAAGGTTGGTACTCCACCTGCAAGATAGAATGGTTAAAGGTCAAGTAGTAAAAAAGGATGCCAAGGACAAAGGCAAACATAATAAGAGTAAGACCAAAGTGTGCCCCAACACGAGGGAAAGGAAGTCTCTAAAATAGAATATGGAAAATCATTTTTATGCCTATGCGATAGGAAATCCCTCTCAAGTTAAAACACTCATTTTAGGTTGGGAGCATGACTGCAACACCAAAGAGGAGGGGAAATACAAGAGGAAGCAATGGAGTTTCTAAAGGATCTAGGCAATACTAGAAGTAGACTATCATTATTTTAAAAATCTATTCATACTTATTGGACATTGAAATGTATACTAGCTAAAGAAATAATTAGTGTTCAGGAAATTGGAGGGGACCCAAAAGCTGCCTCTATTTTAGCTGAGATGAGATGAGACATTCAAGAAATCCACCTTATGCAACACCACTAGAATATCCGTCGGGGCCGCATAGATTGACAACTACAAAGTATGCATCAAGTGGATATGCTCGGTTCCAGTGTAAAGGACCCGACGCCTATCAAGTTATCTGATGATTGAGTTTTATGAAATCCTTTACTTTTTTGTCATTTTGATATGCATATTACGGGTAGCATTTACTTTCTAAAGTTATTGTATGTAAGAGACAGTAAATTGGACATATCCAACAGTATTAGGTTCAAATTTTATCAGTATTGGTTGGCCTATAACTCTTTAAGGTGGCCAAAAAACCTGGTTTCCTACGGGTAGGTTGAGACCATTCAACATTATTTTCTATAACCTGCTTTTCTCTTTTTTATTAATGGAAAATAGGAAGGATCTGCTAAACTTACAAAAAAAAAAAAATTATAAACAATGAGCAATCACTAATTGAAATTTTTATTTTTATAAAAATGTATTATGTTTGGGAATCTATTTCTCCATTATTCAACGAGGAAGTCCATTGGCAAGAATGTAATGAAAAACCCTCTCCATGATTAAAAGTAATTACTTTACTCCAACCAGTAAATGCCTTGCAAGATGAAAATAAAACTCTGCAAGGAAAGTCATATCATATATCTTAGTGTCACAAGCTTTATTAGAAAATTTATTAAGCCATGAGACCCTAAGAAAAAATACAAAAATCCATGTACTCAAAAGAGAGCTTCAGCATTAAAAACTTGCATGAACACAAGAACTATGACATATCAAGACTACTAAACCAATACGAGATAACATGAAACAAAAGGGAAAAAAATGATTTGCAACATTATAAACTTGTAAAAAGACGAGTCTATCTGCTATTAGAGATTGTGAACCAGAGCAGATCGCATTGTTGGAAGAACAAGATCGACAACTGAAAAACTTTGAATATTCTGATGCATTCTGTGTGGTTATATTACTATTTTTCATCTCTTTTACCAAAATTTATTTGTTATTATGTAAAAATAGTTTAATGCATCTTTGCGTACTTCTAATAATCTTGAGTTGCATTTTCTTTATAAGAAAATGGAGTTGCAATTTATTACAATAATATTATTCAATTTGTAATAGTACGTGTTTATTTTCTCTAAGATACGATAGAACACAATTTAGTTTCTATTCTGACCATACCCTAATTTAGTTTCTACTGTGACACAATTTAGTTTCTATTCTGACAATACCCTAATAGGAGTTGTCTACCGAGGCCGCGTTTTGGCTCGGACGACAGAAATCTGCTGGAATCCGGTCAACTAAATTTAAAAAAATCAGGTAGTTGCAGTGCTTGGAATCCATTTTTAATAGTGGAAATGGATTCAGCACTATCAAAAATCCCTGGGGCACTCAAATTACTAATGTTTAACAACTGTAAACAAGATTCTGGGCAAATCTTTGTCGCATTTTCTGAAAATCGTTACCGGATTCTGGGTCAAAACGCGGCCTCGGTAGACTACGCGTACCCTATTATAATCATTCACCAGGCAGAGAGAGCTGTCATTTTTAAATGTCACAAATATTTCGTGCTTTCTTGTTCATAAGATATCTTGCTTGGAGATAAGTACTAAATGGGATATGATTTGATCCTTTGTGTAAGGAAATTAAAGTTTATAATGAATAGGAGATTCAAAACTTATAACCAATGCATAGGCAGATGATCAAGCAAATTTAGGAGAAATTTAGGAATGAATTTGAGATTAAGAAGATTTCACCTAGAGAGATGCCACATTAGTATGCATCAAGTGGATATGCTCGGTTCCAGTGTAAAGGACCTGACGCCTATCCAGTTATCTGATGATTGAGTTTTATGAAATCCTTTACTTTTTTTTCATTTTGATATGCATATTACGAGTAGCATTTCCTTTCTAAAGTTATTGTATGTAAGAGACAGTAAATTGGACATATCTGACAGTATTAGGTTCAAATTTTATCAGTATTGGTTGGCCTATAACTCTTTAAGGTGGCCAACAAACCTGGTTTCCTACGGGTAGGTTGAGACCATTCAACATTATTTTCTGTAACCTGCTTTTCTCTTTTTTATTAATGGAAAATAGGAAGGATCTACTAAACTTAAAAAAAAAAAAAAAAAATTATAAACAATGAGCAATCACTAAGTGAAATTTTTATTTTTATAAAAATGTATTATGTTTGAGAATCTATTTCTCCATCATTCAACGAGGAAGTCCATTGGCAAGAATGTAATGAAAAACCCTCTCCATGATTAAAAATAATTACTTTACTCCAACCAATAAATGCCTTGCAAGATGAAAATAAAACTCTGCAAGGGAAGTCATATCATATATCTTAGTGTCATAAGCTTTATTAGAAAATTTATTAAGCAATGAGACCCTAAGAAAAAATACAAAAATCCATGTACTCAAAAGAGAGCTTCAGCATTAAAAACTTGCATGAACACAAGAACTATGACATATCAAGACTACTAAACCAATACGAGATAAAATGAAACAAAAGGGAAAAAAATGATTTGCAACATTATAAACTTGTAAAAACACGAGTCTATCTGCTATTAGAGATTGTGAACCAGAGCAGATCACATTGTTGGAAGAACAAGATTGAGAACTGAAAAACTTTGAATATTCTGATGCATTCTGTGTGGTTATATTACTATTTTTCATCTCTTTTACCAAAATTTATTTGTTATTATGTAAAAATAGTTTAATGCATCTTTGCGTACTTATAAGAATCTTGGGTTGCATTTTCTTTATAAGAAAATGGAGTTGCAATTTATTACAATAATATTATTTAATTTGTAATAGTAGGTGTTTATTTTCTCTAAGATACGATAACCATCAAAAGAACACAATTTAGTTTCTATTCTGACCATACCCTAATTTAGTTTCTACTCTGACACAATTTAGTTTCTATTCTGACAATACCCTAATAGGAGTTGTCTATCGAGGCCGCGTTTTGGCCCGGACGGCAGAAATCTGCCGAAATCCAGTCAACTAAATTTTAAAAAATCAGGTAGTTGCAGTGCTTGGAATCCATTTTTAATAGTGGAAATGGATTCATCACTATCAAAAACCCCTGGGGCACTCAAATTACTAATGTTTAACAACTGTAAACAAGATTCTGGGCAAATCTTTGCCGCATTTTCTGAAAATCGTTACCGGATTCTGGGTCAAAACGCGGCCTCAGTAGACTACGCGTATCCTAATATAATCATTCACTAGGGAGACAGAGCTGTCATTTTTAAATGTCACAAATATTTCGTGCTTTCTTGTTCATAAGATATCTTGCTTGGAGATAAGTACTAAATGGAATATGATTTGATCCTTTGTGTAAGGAAATTAAAGTTTATAATGAATAGGAGATTCAAAACTTATAACCAATGCATAGGCAGATGATAAAGCAAATTTAGGAGAAATTTAGGAGCGAATTTGAGATTAAGAATATTTCACTTAGAGAGATGCCACATTAGTATATTAATGATTCAAGGGCAAGACAAAGCGGATTCCAAGTTTGTATTTTCACATTGAGTTTACGTTTTCTAATTCTCATTCTTAAATTGAATTGGTTAATTGGCAAAGAAATGGGACCAAAAAGAGCTAACTCGAAAAGAAGCAGTGTGCCATGTTATCCTCGGAGCCAACAAACATTTTAAGCATAGAACTGTTCAGTCCAACATTGGTACTCACTAAATCTGATCTCTACATTTGAAGCCCAAACCTATTCGGTAAAAGATGTAAAATTTTTGTAAGTAAATCTAACTGAAGATTTTTAGATACGATTTTCTTAGCAAGTCCTTTGGTTTCTATTTTTTGCATTCATACTCAGGAACTTCATAATTATATCCTATATTAGTCAAAAGGGAAGCAAAGACCTTACCAAAACACACATGTAAATAAAAAACAGAAAATGCGGCTATGGTTTGCAGGTTTTCATGGAGCAGAGTAACTCGCTTGATAGCAAAGGGAAATTTCTGTTATTTGTATAAGGACAATTAAAACTTTACAAACAACCAGAAAGATGATTGTTACAATTCCTAAAAGTCAACTAACTGTAAATTCTAACTCCTTTTTCTTTCATTTTTTTTCAGCATGAAAATACGACTGATTTATATTATCAAAATTCTAGCCCTCCTGATCTGTAAGGAATGTATAGGTCCATTGTACTCTGGTCCGTTGATTCCTGTGAATAGAGAAAAGGGAAATTTCATTCAACGAGAATAATAATTTTTACATGCTACTATTTCACATCAATTTTTCTGCCAATCTCGGTTATTGTTTAAAGTGTCATCAATATAAAAACTTAAAAAATTGTAATATATATCAATTCTAATTTGGTTTTGATGTTTATAGTTTGCACTCATAATTGTTGTTTAAATGAACAATACAGTGGCATCACAAGTAAACTAAGTGCGACCCAATACGAAAACGGAGGAACCTTTTATTTCTGGCACTTAGTTATGCCCCCTCACGGTTACTGCGAATCATTCACTTGCCTTCTGCAAAGGCTAAACCCTACTTAATACTCGTCAAACCTGGGCTAAAAGAGGATGGATCCTTTGTTTATTTGACATTTGAACGGTTGCACTAATCAAGATTGGGTTGATAGTTAAAACTGTGAGATCTAGGGGTGGAAGAAATTTTAATCTCTCTGGATCTAACAATTTAGAGAGGTGTTAAGTGGAAGGGAGAGTTCTTAGGGAAATGCTTTACAACTTAAATTTAAAATATATTAAAAAAAAACATTTAAATATTATTCTTTTAAATTTTTTTATCAAACTTTTAGCAATTTTTTATTATTATAGTAATTGGCTAACTAACATAATTTATAATTATTATTTAAATTGTATAGCAATAGTATTTTTAAATAGGCTTTGGTTGTTCTTTAAATATGAATCCATATAAATACAATTTGGACTACAAAGTAACTAAAAAATATTTTTTTAATTAAATTTGATTAACACCTACAACTCTCCTCCATATGTAATTCCTACTTGTTTGTGGTTGTGACTCTCTATATAAGGAGATTGTTCCTACATCATAGGAGGTAGCTAGAACTATATGTATTCCTAGTTTAATGTGTGGTTGAGAGAATCTCTCAACCACATTATTGTGCGTCCAAGATATATTTCCTATCTTGAGACTAAATCATGTATAAATGTGTTAATCTCCTTTGATTAATATATTGTGTTTGCAGATTGATATTTTATCTTGGTGTCAGAGCCTGTTTGGGCCTAGCTTTGGCCCCTCTTAGGTCAAGGGGAAATAAAAAAGTATATATATATATATATATATATATATATATATATATATTAGTTTTTTGGTTTGTCCAGTGTAAGTGCAACGTTGTGTGTGAAAAGTTTGCAATCGCTTGCAGTCGATGCTCTCATATCTAGTTTGATTAATATCATCGGTGAGTTTGGTCAGCGAGAAGCCGAGTGTCAGAGTGGGTCATTCAGATCGCAGTTTTGCATATTTGCTAGAATAAAATGTTGCATGATTGGTGGATTTAAATGGATTTGCTGGATCGGTTTCTGCGTGAATCGATTGTTGGAGAGAATCGATTGATGCGTGTTTGTGTATTACTGCGCCGCATTCAAAATGGTTACAGAATCACTGTTTGGTGGATTACCAGATGCTGCGGCGTCATTGTAGGCTAAGGGAAATAAAATTTTGATGAATATTTGTTTTTTTGTATTTTGTTTGTTAATCCTTTGTTGCTGTTGTGTGGCTAGAGACAGTTCGTGCTACCTGAGTATGTCTATGGTGTATGGATGTGTTTACTGACTGTGGAGATGCATGAGATGACGAAGCCACGAAGGAGCCCTGGAGATCAATGCCGATTCAACCACTGACGATAACTTTCAGGACTTCGACAGATCTGCTCTTTCCAGGCAGCTAGATGAGACTCAGGCGCAGAGCTATTTTTTGGGGCCTGGATAGCGGAAGAAGAAGAAATATGTGGATCTGGGATGCATTGTGTGCAACAGGATTGTTTTCAAGAGGATTTTGATATTGATTTTATCGTCAGGTTCAATCGTGGGATTGGTGACTCGCATTGTTAAATTGGTGCCCACACATAAAATGGCATTGGTTTGTAGAGCCAGATTACCTACGTTTGCTGTGTTGTTGGGTTTCGCTGCCCATCAGCAGTGTTCCTGACCTGATAGCTTGTGTTTACAATTGTAAATGACAGATTGGAGATCGATTGGTGGATCTACATGAATCTTGCAGGAAGTGTGTGGGATTGACAGGCTTCAAGTATCGGTGTGGTGTCATCGACCTTAAGCTATAGAGGTCACGAAGCTCCGTCTAACAACGATGATTCAAATTTGAAGGAGTGAGTAGAGGCCAAAACTTTGTTTGTGACTCTGGCTGCACATTTTTTGGAGATGCGTAATGGAAGCTCGAGAAATCCCAGAGAAAGAGCCAACTGGTTTTCTATTGCTGACTGACTGTAGAAGCCAGGTAAATCCTGTGTTACCTTTTACATATTTTGGAAATTGTGTGTGCTTAGGCGCTGCCATGACTACGATCGAAGAGCTACTGTGTCAGACATGTGCTTTGCAGCGGCTCTGATGGACAAACTCCATTTACAGTTTATGAAATAGAGCATGGATGGGGGAAGCCAGTGAACGTGCAAGCCGCATCCATAAATGAAATTGGAGTGATGGTTTTGTTTCCCGGAAGAGATATAGAAGAGTACTTGTCTGTCGACAGCGTAGAAGCATGAAGCGGCCTGTTCGTAGAAACATGGTGGTGTTCCAGAGAAACTGGGTTGTATTCCAGTAGCAGTGGTCACTCGCACCCATCCTTCAATCGGGTTTCTTTCAGCTTGTATTGTTTGTAAATGAAGTGGTGCTTCAACTGGCGCTTCTGCCTTTGCTGGAAGTGGATGGAGACAACCGAGGCCGATTTTCTATGGTTTTGGGAGTGAATCACTAACGCCAAGTAAGTACGACAAATGATAGTCCAAGCTGGTAGTTTGAATTTGTATACCTGAGCACATGGATGCCGAGGGTGTGAAGTAAGGGATGAATGTGAATTTTCCTGAATTGAATGTAACGTGTGTGTGACAGTGTGTATGGTCTGTGCAGAGGTAGTATAAGATCTGAGCACTTGGTTGTTGTATGGTGAGAAGGTAGTCCGTATATTTTTTTGAGTACTTGGTTTTTGTATGGCGAGAAGGTGGACAAGGCCACTGAGAAGGGCCGAGTCCTCAAATGCTGGCTTCAATATGCTGTCAGCACAGGTGTTAGAGTGCTTGGTTCCAGGAAAGGAGTCAATGGTGTTGGGAACCTGAGGTGAATTTGATGGCAATGCTGCCATTTCGAAGAAGGGAGTATTTACTCTGTGGTGCTAGTGAGCACAGATTTAGACCCAGGTTGAATGATTGTGCACTTAAGATATTGCAGCCATGGTTGGTGCTTTTACCTTGATGCATAAAATCATAGTCATATATTTTGTGCTTTTATTGTTATTGTTTTTGAAAGTTTGTATACATATTGAGATTTGTGACCTCAATATGAAGTCATTTTGTTAGAATTCGCGACTCTAACTAATGACAGGTATAGCATAGAGATTGAAGACCAGTATATCCAAAATTCAAAAGTACAAAATCTATGACAGAAATTTTCAAGCGAGAAAGCACTGGTGTGTTCACCTAGTGCCAATGCCAGTTATGTTAGTTATTGGTGTTGTGAAGGTGGCCTTGAGAAAATAGGTCGATAGTTTTTTGGGTCTTTTGCAGGTGTCAGAAGAGGTGCAGAAGCACGCGGAGTTGTTGGGAGGCTTCCAGCTTCCTTTGTTTGGGATCGACCTGGTTGAAGGTTGAACACACAGTCTCGTGGTGCAACAGTGAAGTGAGTCGAGGGCAGTGTGGTTGAATTTACATCAGAGATCGGACGAGGATAGACAATCAAGTTTGCGTGTGTTTTTTGTGATTTTTTTTTTTTAATATACTCTTGATGATGAGTCACATAGTTCAATGGTAAGCAAGTCTAGGTGATTTTGTTTTTTGTAGTGGTCATGTTATGTACCTGGAAACTCTAAAAGTTGGAGTATGGAATGTAAGCCTTATAAAGGCATGTGTAAATTTTGTGGTAATCTCAAAACCACCTTGTAATGGTTTATGGTCAGTCAGAAACCATCTTTTGTCACTGTAAAGTGATGGTTTGTGGTGAACCGGAAACCACATACAGAGCCTTAGTGGCTAAAAAACCTTAGTGGCTACAAAGCCTTAGTGGCTACAGGTGCCCCGGGTGCACACAGGAGCTTGAATTCTCACAGGAGTAGGTGGACTGTAGTAAACACCTTACTCATAGGTCTCAGATATTGTTGTTTCTGAGCACAGGAGGGTCAACGCATTTTTCTATCTAACAGTCGCATTGAAAGGCGCAATCAGCGCGACTGTTAGGGATTTTTATGTGGACGTGAATATTTGGCTTAGAATTCCATTGATCTCTCTCTATTTTGGCAATTCTGCACATGGGATTCGCCCGTTTGTGGTGGATTTGAGTCGCAAACACATTTGTTCGCAGTTCTGGACATGATATTTTCCCATTGGCGGTGGATCTGAGTTGCAGACACATTCTTTGATACAGGTACATGTATGTAGTGATAATGGTTGACAGAACCATGTATGTGACGGACATCCTACGAGACCAACAGTTGCAACGGTTGGTACCCATGCATTCTGGTGGATGGTTGCTCCTTTATATGGACGTCGACATATCTTTTTTTCGTTCTTATGATTGACGACATCTAGACTTTGTGAATTGATATCACGACAAGTAGTCATTAAGGGAGGGTGTTGGAATATGTAATTCCTACTTGTCTGTGGTTGTGACTCTCTATATAAGGAGACTTTTCCTACATCATAAGAGGTAGCTAGAACTATATTTATTCCTAGTATAGTGTGTGGTTGAAAGAATCTCTCAACCACATTATTGTGCATCCAAGATAGATTTCCTATCTTGAGACTAATTCATGTATAAATGTGTGTAATCTCCTTTTATTAATATATTGTGTTTGTAGATTGATATTTTATCTATTTCATTCAACAAGAATAACAATTTTTACATGCTACTATTTCACATCAATTATTATACCAATCTCGGTTATTGTTTAAAGTGTCATCAATATAAAAACTTAAAAAATTGTAATATATATCAATTCTAATTTTATTTTGATGTTTATAGTTTGCACTCATAATTTTTGTTTAAATGAACAATACAGATGCATCACAAGCAAACTAAGTGCGACCCAATACGAAAACAGAGGAACTTTTTATTTCTGGCACTTAGTTATGCTCCCTCACGGTTACTACTAATCATTCACTTTCCTTCTGCAAAGGCTAAACCCTACTTAATACTCGTCAAACCTGGGCTAAAAGAAGAGGGATCCTTTTTTTATTTGACATTTGAACGGTTGCACTAATCAATATTGGGTTGATAATTAAAACTGTGGGATCTAGGGGTGGAAGAAATTTTAATCGTCTTACAATGGATCTAACAATTTAGAGAGGTGTTGAAAAAATAAAGACCCAACATGTTGATTAGCAACGAACGTGATGCTCCAAGAACGGCTTCAAGAACGTACTAGTAGGGTTTAGGGTTCTGTGTGACAGGAATTTGCAGCCCGATGTCTAGTTTTGCCATGGCAGCTTCCTCAGGAGGAGGGTCGCATCGCTCCTACCGTAATATCACGAGCGGCGAGCATTCTCTGAGACCGCCGCAATCTGGAAATTATCAGCAACGAACCGCTCCTTTTTTAGGCGTAGAATGGCAAGCCAAAACCAAGGGGCAATGTTTGCCAAGAGCGGTGAAGAAACAAAGATTTGTTATTCTTGCATCTAAGTTGGACGAATACAGAGGATATATGAAGAATGATGCATTAATCTGTAAGTTTATTGGTATTTGGCCTATTGAAAAGGATTTTTTAAAATGGATACAAATAAAATGACAGCCCAAGGGTCACATTGATCTGAAATTTGGGGCTAAAGTTTTTATTACAGTGATTTTCACTAGTTTATTAGATAAAGAACACATTTTTGAGGGAGGGCCATATTTTTATAGAAATGCTAGGCTTTTTCTCAGACAATGGGAGGAATGTTACAACCCAGAACAGGAGAAATTTCTGGCTGCACCTGTATGGGTTCAGTTATTTGGACTTCCCATGGATTTCTGGGATCCAGAAATTTTGGAAGGTATAGGAAATTCTTTAGGTAATCTTGTTAAAATAGCAGAATCCACTTCCTGTGGATGATATACATCTTTTGCTCGAATTTGTGTCTACGTGAATATCTCTGTACCACTGCCTGAAATGATTGAATTGGAATATGAAGGAAAGATCTGGCTTTAGCTTCTTGATTATGAACATATCCCCTTTCGTTTCTGGCACTGTCATGAGTATGGGCATCTATATAAATCCTGCCCCTTGAATGTCCCAGAGCAACAAACCTCTCATACGAATGCATCCACTGATCAAACTCGTCAGAGTGGCGATGGTTTTGTTACCGTCACTAAAAAAAAATGGCCTAACCAACCTGGGAATACTGGTTCGCACTCGGCCCCAGTGTCGAACCCAGCTGGTTCGAAAGTTACTGCAAACCGATATGATGTCTTACAGGAAGAAGGTGAACTGTCGGTTATCGAAGTGGTAGATGAAGGTACAGAACAAGGTTCCCAGGAGACACTTCAAAAACCTCTGTAATCAAAGCGAAAGGCTATCCAAGAAGCTATTGAGATAGAGGAGATTACTTTGTTAGAACTCACCCCAA